>JANAVB010037020.1:12268659-12514085 GCA_029216955.1 Iris pallida
CTATTTTGAGAATGTTGGCAATGTTTGTTTCAGCTTTCGGAGACAATTGTGAGATTTGGACTTATTTGGCTTACCGGTTGACGGTTTATTGTTGGCTCTTCGTGCTACCACCAGGCAAGTATACCATGTCTCCCTCTACAGTTCATTTCATGCTTATAGTTTTTCAAGTTATTATTGTATTATCATATATAATCTAGTTGTTATAGATTTTATATGATGCATTAGCTTTCTAGTTGATTTGATTTATCTAGATTCTAAATACTGTGTTCACCAGTTTATAGTCTTACTTGACAGTGTAGTTATACTGGACCTGACTGTGTCTTGATTGAGTTGTACCGTATCGTCACCTGTATCTTGACTGAGTCGTGTCTGCAAGTATGTGTGATTGAACTGTTATTCCTGTATTGTTTCTACAACCTGCGAGTCCACACACGGGGCGAGGGTTGTCCGTTTGCACCTGCGAGTCCATGCACGGAGCGAGGGTGACTTGTCTTAAAACTGATTTGCGAGTCCACATTCGGGACGAGGGTTGGTATTCCATTGATCTTTTGTTTACTTGTTCTTCCAGCAGTTCATTTATGCATAGTTGATCCCGTATCCGTGTTCATAGTTACCTGTCAGTAGCCACATGTCAGTCTTATGTCTAGTTCTTATTATACCCTGGTTATATTATTGCATGATTAAACTGTTAGATAGGCATGTTTTTATGTATCTTGCTATGTCCCCTGAGGACCTGATGATCTCTTTAGGTAGCTGATTGCATGGAGTTAGTTAGCGGCTCATGATGGTAGTGATTACACCTGCAGAGATACAGGTATTTGCTTGTGATATTTCTTTATTATCCTCTCGTGCCTTATATTCCATGCCATGATATATTCTGCTTATTTTATAGACTCATATCATTCTTGGAGTCTAATCGGATAATAGGCTAATGGGCTACAGACCATGACTCATAATTGTTCATTCTTGTGGATTGAGATACACTGTAGATTACCATATTAGCCATGATACCACGACCTTGACAGCTTATACGTACTCGAGTTGGACTGGAGTCCGCTCGATACGTAGCTGGCTTGCTCACGAGCTCGCGTCCAAAAATCGGGTGCGGGTCATGATAGACAGTATATTCTGGATCCGAGCTATATCCTTGATCATTCGGAATTGGTTGTTGGTACCAACCTTTCGTATAAGGAAAGGCCCGTATCTATATTGGACCGAAAGAAGAAGATACTCATGAATAAGACTATTAGTTTAGTCCGTGTTGCTTGGGGTCATCACTCTTTGGGTGAGTCAACCTAGGAACGTGAGGATGATATTCGATCACGATATCCACATATATTTGACTCGTAAGTTATAATGTATTTCTTATGCCTTATGTCCTGAATTTCTTGCTTGCATGAATGATTGCTTGATTGACTGCTAGACATAGATTGCCTATAGTTGTTCCGATACCTCTAGCCTCTTGATTAAATTCTGAGGACAAAATTATTTTAAGGTGGATAGAGTTGTCACTCCCATTTTCTGCTATACGTATCTTCAGTATACGTGTACGAATTTCTGATATTTGTCAGATGTCCCGTACTTTGACTTGACTTGGTTTAATTTGGTTTGGTTTAACTTGGCTTGGCTTGGCTTGGTTTGGTTTGGTTTGGTTTGGGTTGAGATACGATGGTTGATATAAAAACCAACTCCTCCCTCCCCTCCATTAATTTCATTTACTTTTTCATCTTCTTCTTCATTTACTCCTCCACCAACCCTAGGCAAGTGCAACTTGCTTCATGATGGATCTTAAATTTTTATTGTTCTATTGTCTTTCTTGCTTGATTATAAGCCTTTTTAGAACTTAGAGTTTTTGGTTTTGATGTTTACATTTTTATAGATCTAGATTTGTAGTTTTCTCGATTTTTCTTGGTTTTGATCTCTTAAGCTTTATTGTTTCTGAAATCTAATAGTTCCATGTTATGGGGAATTCAATTCTATCTAATTTTGGTTTTTGAACCGCTTGATTTTGACTTATTTTGAAGAAGTTATGACATTTTGTGTTCATGGGTTCTCGTACATCTTCGGTGCTGCTGGGACGATGAAAAGTGCCGCATGCCCATACGCCGTGCATCCGCATCCCGCACATCGTGCATCCGCATCCCGCACACTGTAGGTAGCTTTGTCCATGTGTACTGTGCGTTTTGTGCGCCGTGCACCCACGCGATTCTCTGCCGTGCGCCTGTGCGTCGTGCTCTTACGCTACGCACACCGGGGCAGTTTTGTTCATTCGCCGTGCACCCGCACGATTATCTGCTACGCACCTCCACACCATGCTCTCATGCTCTGCATGTCGTGGCCAATTTGATCGACGCGTGCTGTGCATTTCGTGCGCCACGCGCCCTCGCAATTTTTTCGCCGCGCTCCTACGAGCCATGGCCAATTTAGTCCACGCACGCTGTGCGTTTCGTGCGCCCGTACTGTTTGCTTGCCACGTGCCTGCATATTTTACTTGTTGTTGTCCTTTCGCGCTCCGCACGCCACTTGCCCGCTTGCCTGCGCACAAATACATCTAAATGACTATTTTTGCGAGCGCGCGTCGCGCGAATACATCTAAATGACTGTTTTTGCTTGTTTAAGCTGTTTTGTAACTAAAATTTTGTAAAACTCAAAACATAAAAGTTGTTGATCTTCATCTTCGCTTCAAGAATATTCATGTCTCATTTTAAATAGAATTCATATGCGACTGATAGTTTCAATTACCCATGGGTGTACTTGATCTTCTTTTTATTTTTTCTATACTTGGCCTAAATTGCGACGACCCGACTTGATAAACTTGAACATGAAAACACGATCCCATTTTGATAATCTTGATAGTGGCTCATTGAGGCGCACTCCTGATAAGTACTATTGACATGACAAGTAAACCTGACATGACATATGAATCTTGATTACTGTTGCGACAGCTATTCCTGTCTTGCTAAATGTAACCATTGTCTTGACTCCATGGTTGATTTTTCTTGATTGTGACTGTACAAGCTAACTGTCTTGTCTTACATCATGTCTAGCACATAAATTCCTGGTTATCACGGTCAGGGATTCATAATGAATCTGACTAGGTTAACGACTAGATTGATCAAGTAGTTCATATAGAGAGATTTTTCAGTTATAGGCGATCCCGTTATCCCGGCCACACCTGTAGACTTGTAGCATGCCGTTGGGTAGCGCTCATTTCCAGCATACTGTCATGTGTTGCACTCCTTGTAAACTTACTCCTTGTAAACTAAAAGTACTCTTAAATCTTGATAAACTCTTGTAACCCCCGCCTGGATAACCTGGATAGTCTGCAGGACTTGTGACTGCAAGAATATCTCAACTGCATCTTGTTAGTAACTAGGCCTGTGATAATCCTAGTTAGCTAATGATAGCAAGCCGTAGGACTTGATTGGTCGTGCCTGAATTATTGTCTCATGATTAACATGGGAATTACATTCTACCTCTTATTTTCCTAATGCAAGCTAGTGTGTTTATTTAACTCTGTCTTTCATATTATTTAATTATGTTCATTTATTAGTTCTTCTATTCATTTTATGCTGATTTTAGTTCCTACGTTGAGCCTCCCTTGTGATACTTGCTCTTTCTGGGTTCTGACCCAGCTAATTTTGTATGGCCAAATTTTGGAGTAGCACCCGAGGATCTACCTGCCTTCCAGCCAGATGGTGAATACTAGAAGTAACCGTAGCAACGAGTGTATTTCTTATTTTGCTCTCCCACTCTATTGTAAATTATTCTTTTGAGGCTTTTAGCCGCCGAGCAAGTGTTAGCTCGTGTTGGAAACATTAATTTCTGTCTGCCTAAGGACTGTTACATGATTGGCAAATCCTAGGGTTGATTGTGTATGACTTAACTCTTGCTAGTCTTCACATTTTGTATGACTAGCTTCATGATCATCTAAATATGTAATGTTTGGGATTTCATACTTTGTATGTCTGATGATCTAACATCTTGTAATGATAATTATTTGCTTGCTTGAGATTGAGACGCTAGGCTTGTTCATTGTTACGTCCCGATCTTGCTAGGGTCGTTCGTCCTCGCTTTGATCCCTGCAAGATCGTTCGTTCTCGCAAGAACGTGATGTCGTACAAGCCTAAGTTGCGCTTGCACAAGGCCAGTACCTGCACAAAATAACTAGACAAAGTAAAACACACACACACAACATTTATAAGCCAACATAGGAGAGAGAGCGCTTTGAAATGGAAATAGTTCTTTTATTGATAAACTTGATAGAAAATACAAGTACAAAGCTTTGCAAACTCAGAGTGCCTTATCTTGGCTACATAATTTTCTTTATAACTCTCTTTTGAAAAAAGTCACAAGGGCCATACATGATATCCCTTTATTACATGCTTGAAATGTAAAGACACCTTCAAATGAAAAGAAACTTGCGACTGGACTGGAAATATAAGACAACTTCGAGGCAATCCACAGCTCTGCTGGACTAGACGAGTTTTAGTACCTCACTTGAAATCCCCCTGTCTCCTTTGCTTCTGAAAAGGATGCCCACAACGTAGATCAGCACACATCATGTACCGGCGAACGGCTTTCGCCGAAACTCACAAATATCTGCACTAATTCAACATGTGAAGCTACATATTTACTAGTGCTCTTTCTACTTGTCTAGGTTCTTTTTTACAATTCATAAGAAACATGACAGAATAATATTTCATAACCAACTTACCCATCGTCGACAGTCATCCCTGTATAAGACAAGTTAGCACAATTTGCATATGATATAAAGATATATTGTTTAACTCTGCATCTCTTGTTAGGTTGCAATGCACTCTGATTTCATTAATTCACCTAACTATATGTGGGTCCATGGGTCGTTTTCTGTGATTAGCCGCTGTAACACATGGGTTCAGCTCGTCGCTATTTGGATATTGATGAACACCCGAGGTTTCTTGTACCTTAAAATGTCTAGACAATCTCCCTCAGGCCGAGCGATTCAAGATGCTCCCAGAACCGCCCGAGAGATCTAGTTTCCTTGTGCACAAGTTGTCCAGGACCTATGCATACTCGGTAAGGCGACTGTTATGCAACACATGTATTTATGCTTTGCTTTGGTTTATAACAGAGCTATAGCTCTTAGCTTTGGGACAATTCTCTTTGCTGTGGCAACGTGTACAAGTCCGTCTGTACACATCTAAACAAACAAATATTATTCATATAAAAATAGATAATGCGGCAACATATAATCCAACATCTAATTCAATTTATTATCTTCTCTTTATCTTTTGTTATTGTGGAATCGTCGATCGTAGGGACGAGACAACAGAGTGGACTAGAGATCATTTTAATTATGGCATACAAATAAATGCAAACTCAGTTAGAGCAACTCACCAAGATGAATCTTAGTTGAAAGAAGGAGGGACTTTACGTGCCGTTTATGGTCTGTGTATGTCTATGCGTCATCCTGCATAGGCACCAACATTTGATTAGCATACTTCGGTCTCTTTCTCTCAAGACTCGGAATGAATGCGATATGTGATGAAAGCGAACAATGAAAACCAATCATTGGAAACCAACACGAAAACGCATTCATCAAAACCAAGTTGTGAAAGAAAACATCCAACGAAAACCATTGGACTCGTTTCAATAGAAGCCGATCCATCAGTTGGAAAGGTTCATTGTATTTTATACGTGATCAATCGATACCGGCAAAGGTTTTCCCAAATACTTAGTTCGAGACTTAGTTAGCAAGCCGTGGGTATTACATAGTGGACCGCGAGGAGCGAAGCACTACATAATAACCTACTAAGAAAAAAGTTTTGTCCTCAAAACTTAAGAAATAAACTCACCTCCACTATAATTGCCATCTGTATCAAGTAAGGTGGAGAGATTGAAGACATGATCATTAGTAGCAGCATTCCGCAACTGCTGATTATGTGGGTTGTCTCTGATTGGCGATGGGTCCCTCAGCGGCCCACGCTCCTCGATATCGTTTCGATTTCTCTTTGTACAGTTTCTGACGGTGTGACCCTACTGGCCACAACCGAAGCAAGCTTTGCTCAAGGAACGACAGGTTTCCTTTGTGTGACCCTTCATACCGCAGTAGCTGCATTCCAAAGTTTTCATGCGACAATTATCTATAGAATGGCCATGACGACCGCAGAATCTGCACTCTACTATGTTACGATTATCTTTCTCTATTTTCTTCTCTCCGTTGTGGTATCTTTTTATAGATGGATTATGACTATACTGAACTTTAGCTGACGCCTTCCTCAGGCTAAATTGTTCCACCTGCAGCGCCACCTCAAAGGCCTGGAGATATGACTCACATTCTCGGTTCAGTACACTTAACTGAATGTCATCATTCAGACCATAAACGAACCGATTTATGCGAGCCTGCTCAGTTGGTATCATTACACTAGCAAACGTGGCCAACTTGGCAAATTCAGATTCATAGTCTTCCACGGACATTCTCCCTTGCTTTAATGATATGAAATCATTCTCCATCTTCTGACTGATAGTAGAAGGGAGATACTGCTCCAAAAATGCTTTCTTGAACGAGGCCCAACAAATCTTTCTACCCCTAGTAGTTGTGAGCAGCTCTAGTTTCTTCACTTTCTACCAACCTTTTGCCCGCAGCCATAGTTGCAAAGTGGCACAAACTACCTTCTTGCTACTCGGAACTCCTACGAAGGCGAACAGACTCTCCATTTTATCGATTCAGTCCATCACCTTATCTGGTGATGTCCTGCCTTCAAATTTTGGAGGTTTCGCATCTAAGAAGTCCTTTGGCCTAAAGGAAGTGTGCCTGTGTGCCGGCTGGGGTTCGTCACCATCCACGGGCTCAATCTCAGGTATTTCTGTCGATTTGGTCGCTGCGGTGGTATCTCAATTTCCAGCTAGCACAGTTACAAGTTGGGTCAAGGCATCCAACTGCTTCTGTTGGGCCTCCATTCGAGCCTGTTGTATCTAGTTACGCTCTTCGGCATCCAGTCTCTGTAGTTCCATTATGGTCATAATCCGCTCTATCGGATCGGTCGAGCCAGATGGACGAGGAAGAGCTATTTCTTTACAAAAGAATATGACTTTTGTCAGTATCATAAAATATTATGGACTTATTGTATGGGACATTGGTTTTCATAACTCAAAATTGAGACTTTTGAAAGCCATCAAAATACTTATACATATACTTTTCGAAAATGATATTTACAAGAGGCCAAGGACGTAAAGTCGTGCTCTGATACCACATTATCACGCCCCGATCCCGCTAGGTTCGTTCATCCTCCCTTTGATCCCTGCGGGATCGTTCGTCCTCGCTAAGGCGTGATGCCGTGCAAGTCTAAGTTGTGCTTGCACAAAGCCAGTACCTACACAAAACAACTAGACAAAGTAAAACACACGTACACAGCATTTATAAGCCAACATTAAAAGAGAGAGAGAGAGAGAGAGAGAGAGCTTTGAAATATAAATAGTTCTTTTATTGATAAACTTGATAGAAAATATAAGTACAAAGCTTTGCAAACTGAGAATGCCTTATCTTGTCTACATGATTCTCTTTAAAACTCTCTTTTGAAAATAGTCGCAATGTCCATGCATGATATCCTTTATTACATGCTTGAAATGTAAAGACACATTCAAATGAAAAGAAACTTGCGACTGGAGTGGAAATGTAAGATAGCTTGAGGCAATCCACATCTCTACTGAGCTAGACGAGCTTGAGTGCCTCACTTGAAATCCCCCTGTCTCCTTTGCTTTCTCAAAAGGATGCCCACAACGTGGGTCAGTATACATCATGTACTGGCGAGCGACTTTTTGCCGAAACTCACAAATATCTGCACTAATTCAACATGTGAAGCTACATATTTACTAGTGCTCTTTCTATTTGTCTAGGTTCTTTTTAACAATTCATAAGAAATATGATAGAAGAATATTTCATAACCAACTTACCCATCGCCGACAGCCATCCCTGCACAAATCGGTTAGCACAATTTGCATATGATATAAATGTATATTGTTTAACTCTACATCCCTTGTTAGGTTGCAATGCACTCTGATTTCATAAATGCACCTAACTATATGTTGGTCCACGGGTCGTTTCTTGTGATTAGCCGTTGTGACACATGGGTTCAGCTCATCGCTATTTGGACATTGATGCAACACTCGAGGTTTCTTGTACCTCGAAATGTCCAGACAATCTCTCCCAGGCCGAGCGATTCAAGGTGCCCCCAGAACCGCCCGAGAGATCTAGTTCCCTTGTGCACAAGTTGTCCAGGACCTATGCATACTCGGTAAGGCGACTGTTATGCAACACATATATTTATTCTTTGCTCTGGTTTATAATAGAGTTATAGCTCCTAGCTTTAGAACAATTCTTTTTGCTATGGCAACGTGTACAAGTCCTTCTGTACACATCCAAACATTTGAAGCATATTCATAGGCAACTGATATTATTCATATGGAAACAGATAAAGCGGCAATATATAATCCAGCATCTGATTCAATTCATTATCTTCTCTTTATCTTTTGTTATTGTGGTATCCTTGATTGTAGGGATGAGGCAACAGAGTGGACTAGAGATCATTTTTATTAGGGCATACAAATAAATGCAAGTCCGGTGAGAGCAACTTACCAAGATGAATCTTAGTTAAGAGAAGGAGGGACTTCACGTGCCTTTCATGTTCTGTGTATGTCTATGCGTCCTCCTGCATAGGCACCAATATTTGATTAGCATACTTCGATCTCTTTCTCTTGAGATTCAGAATGAATGCGATATACGATGAAAGCGAACAATAAAAACCAATCATCGAAAACCAACACTAAAATGAATTCATCAAAACCGAGCAGTGAAAGAAAACATCCAACAAAAACTATTGGACTCATTTCAATAGAAGTCGATCCATCAGTTGGAAAGGTTCATTGTATTTCATCTGTGATCAATCGATACCGACAAAGGTTTTCCTAAATACTCAGTTCGAGACTGAGTTAGCAATCAGTAGGTATTACATAGTGGACCGCGAGGAGCGGGGTACTACATTCATGACCATAAGAGACTGATGGGTTATAGATAAACCCTCATACATCTAGACAGTCGTGACTGTATTGCGAGATGGGTTGCACTTCAACGTACATAGCAGGTTGTGTCTGTCCTCCGCTCTCCAGTATTCTAGTTTTAGGGTGTGTCATGTCAGGCATGTTTAATATTACCTCCGGGTATACCAGAGCATGTGTTGATAGATTCCTGCAGCAAGAATATGACGCACGCAATCAAGCTCTGGCTCGACTTCGCCCAGCCTCCAGATTGGAGTTCGCTAATCATCGGTGCTGAAAGTGTCGAGAAGAAGGCACGTGACGCTCGACTTCTGGGGATTAGCTTTCCTGCATTCGATGACAAGGGTAAACGCGCCGCCTGTAACTCCTCTCCTCGGATTTTCAAAATTTTGTTTTTCTAACTATTTATTTTATTCCAAAAAAATCATGATTTGAAAATGCTTTCTCTTGAAACGTTTAAGGATTATCCTCGCTATTATTATTTTTTGGAATTGAAAATAAACTAATTAAAATTATTGTTTGAAAATATTATTTAATTTTTATAAAAACATGTGTTCTCAAAATTCTAGAATTATAAAATATATTGTTCAATATTTGGTTCCTGAAATAGTTTTGAAAGATAAATATTTTTGGATAATAAAAAGGGAATTTTATATTTATTTATTTGTATTTTTATTTTTCGGTTAGGGAACTTCTATTCCTGCCTCGTTATTGTTTTCTGCTTATCCTAAACCTAAACCTACATATCGCTGCACAATCCGTTCACTTTAAATTCATGAATAGCTATATAGATAGCTACAATTATATCTACATAGATGTAGATATATACCATATCCTTCTCTTCTCTGTTCTCTATGATCTTATCCAAACTTCCTCCATCTATGTATACACATATGCCAAATATAGAGACCACGACCACCACCATTACCAAAACAACACACCACCGCCCCCTGTTCCCCGACTTTCTCCATGCCACCTTTATCACCTCCACCACGTAAACCATCGCCGTCGTTTCCACCATGGCACCCCGAACCCCTCGACAGCCGCTTCCCACTGCTGTCGACTGCTAGCAGCCAGCCTAGTCCCACCTTCACCACCATGTTCAGTCTACCAAACAACCACAACCAATACAATTTCATCCAGAAAGTACACAAAGAATTGCAGGACCAACCGTGTTTGGATCCGTGTCTCCGTGTCCGTCCCATCGTATTACAAACAAACAAACCCAAATCCCATCCGCCAACATCGCAGACCAACACCCCGGCCTCTCCCTCACGTGTCTAACTCATCGACACAGAACCAAAAGACTACACAAGGAATCAAAGACCCAAACCTAACCTTGCTCATCCCGCCACCCGACTCCGCAGCCGCGCCTCGGTCGAATCCCCACCACGAACGCCAAGCTGCGGCGCGTGTCCGCGTCCACCGCGCCCCCTCCGCCAAGCTCGCACCCCGCCTGGACGCGAGCGCCGTGCCGCGACACCGTGCTCCGCCTAGCGCCACCCGCTGAGGACGCCTTGTTCGGGCCAGGCCATGCTACGCGCGCCCTCTCCGAGCACCCCTGCAATCCGAGGCCTCCTCCACAACCGCCATCGTGCCTCCATCTGGCAGCCACCCCGCACTGAGACTGTCTCTCCACCGTGTGGGTGCTTCCCCGGCCGCCGCTCGAGCTCGAGAGCAGCGGGCGAGCACGGCGTCGCAACGGATGCGCCTCGAGTGGAACCCTCCGCCAGAGGCAGGCGAGCCTTGCATCGGCCGCTCCGAGCGTTCCCTCTACCGGACGGCTCGAGCTCCGGAAAGCCCCTCCGCCTCACTATGTTCCCTCTTTTCAATTCACTTTGGAATCTTGTGGCTCCTCTTTTAAATTAGGCAAATGTTAAAGGCCACCCCCAAATTACTAAGGGCAACTCTCCTACTAAGGGCAACCATGAATTTTTTTTTTTACTAAGAGCAACCAAAGTTGAATAAGTTTACTAAGGGCCACCGAGGCCCTTTCCCTCTCCCCTCGCCCCCTCTCCGCCGCCGAGATCCTCCCCCTCCTCTGCCCCTCCCCCTCCCTCCTCCTCCCCTATCAACCTCCAGCGCCTCCTCCGCCTCCTCTCCAGCCACGGCGTCTTCTCCGAAGAAACCGATGCTGACACCGGCCGCCGTCTCTACGCCCTCACCGACATCGGACGCACCCTCGTCCCCGACGCCGACGGCAACTCCTACTCGTCCTACGTGCTGCAGCACCACCAGGACGCTCTCGTCGGCGCCTGGACCAACGTCCACCACGCCGTGCTGGACCCCGCGGGGCCCGACCCCTTCGCCAGGGCCAACGGAGGCGTTCATGGAGACGATGTGGGGGGTGTCGGTGCCGTTCATGGAGGCTTTCCTCGACGGGTAAGGGGGGGAGGGGGAAGGGGGGTTCGACGGGGTGGAGAAGCTGGTGGACGTGGGAGGGAGCTCCGGTTACTTCCCTATTTCGGTTTTTTTTTTTTTTGTGAAAAGTTTTTTTGTTGTTGCACATATCCTCTCCGAATAGGACTGCAGGCTAGGCCTGCAGTCCTCAATGCACATAGGACTGCAGGCCAAGCCTGCAGTCACAGTATTCACTTTAGACTGCAGGCAAGTCCTGCAGTCCTCCATTGACAGAAATGGGGTGGCCCTTAGTGTTTTCAAAATGGCAAACTTGTAATTTTTTTAAAAATTTTAAGTTGGTGGCCCTTAGTAATTTGGGGGTGGCCTTTAACATTTGCCTTAAATTACTCATATGTTATGTTTTCTCTCTCGGCCCCTCGGGGAAACCGAGGAGAACAACATGGGGGTCATACTGTTCTTTATGGATCATATTAATGAATTATTGATTCACAGTAACCAAGAAGGAGAGTATAATCAGTGTACTATAGGTAATATATTATTATACTTTGTGAATAAGTACTGTTATTCTATTATTATTATTATTATTATTATTATTATTATTATTATTATTATTATTATTATTATTATTATTATTATTATTAGTTTCTTAAGGTTTCTTTAGAGATTTAAGTCAAAATTGGGAACATACATTTATTTGATGGGCTTAGTGGTCCACATAAGCTTGGACCCTATATTTTTAGTTGGTCAAATTAGTTATTGAACTTTGATTAGTATTCCTTTTTTAATTATTGGGATAATAAACTTTATTATAATCAACATTGGGATTTATATTTTAAGAAGTAATTTTATATTTACTCTTGGACTTTATTATTATTACTAAAAGTTATAAATATTTCATATGGTTAAAAAGATTATTTTGGGCCTAGAAATATGGGCTATTAGGCTTATTTATTAGTACTTCACTCTAATATGGTTTGGACCTTAGCTATAGTGTTTAATTTCTATATAGTATGTTAGTATAGGTTTTGGACGAGTATATTGTCCAGAGATTTAAATTCTTTGGGCCCATTAATAATATGGTCAATATATTTTAAAATAAAATTTAATTATCTCATTATATATAGTGATAAGAATAATTTGGGCTTGGGCTTTGGGCTTTCACTTTTGTAAATATTTTCTAAGTTAAAAATTATTAATGGTTCCTTTGCTAAAGTTTTATATAGTTGGTATAAAATTAGTATTTTCTTAAAAATGTTTTTAAAAAACATATTTATTCCAAAAATTGTTTCTAAATAGTATATCTAATACATTTAAATAATTTTCTAAAATATATTGTAACAAAATATATAAAAAAAAATTGGGCTTGGCCCTACATCTATTTTTAAATATGGCTTAAAAGTTTATTGTAATATTTTGTGGTATTTTGAATAAAATTTTGACCTAAAAGTATTTTGGTAAATTAAGAATTTTGTCTAAAATGAATTTAAACTATTTTATCGTTTTCGATTATCATATATATAATTTCTAACTAGTTTATAAATATTTTCTATCTAAATATTTTTTTTTAAGTAAAGACTCCCTTTATTAAAGATCAAACTTCCTCCTAGATTATCCTTGACCACGACTAATCTAATATCTTCCTATTTCTATGTGAACCTAGATTTCTTCATATCGACCCTAGCCAAGTGGACTAATATGAATGCAACGGAATTATCAATTTTCTAGCAAAGGACCCCAAGTAAGTGTGTTTGCAAAAACAAAAAGTTTATAACAAACTTTAAAAGAATCGTACAAAGTACAATAAATTCTGGGAAGTACAACTTTAGGAATCTGATAAGAAGACGATCACTTTATCCCTTGGACTATGTGAACTTGAAGACTAGAGCCTCTGGAGAATGCAGCAGCAATTTTATAAGAATTTTTGATCTCTGTGATATTTTGATAATGATTGGAAACTCTATTTATAGAGTTCTGAAAATAACTATTTTAGCAGTTATTCTGATGTGCGCGAGGTTGAACTCCGCCACTTTGGGTTGCGCCATCCTTAATTTGCGCCAACTTCCATTCAGTTACATAATCTTGTACTAACTGTATTTAGACGCGTGGCATCATGTGATTGAGATGCGTATGGTCGTGTACAGAGTAGTGGACACGTTTTGAGAGATTAGCGGCATGTGCGCCACGTCATCCTACTTTAGAACATAAGTTGTCTCAACTTCATCAGGTTGCGCGAGCTTCAGTCAACGAGTCAAATTGTGCTTGATTGGGTTGCGCCTAGGTGCAACTCAGTGCATAGGCACGTGGCAGCATTCGAATGTATGAGAAGAATTTATTCAGATTGCGCCTAGGCACAACTTACAGAGTGCACAAAACAGCTGTCAATCAAATCGTCTCAAGAGCCACACTTTGCGGGATTCGAAGAGATTTTCTTCGTTTATCGTGTTGTCAGTTGTCAGTATTGTCAGGTAATAATGGCAATTATTGTCAGGTATCACGTAGACTTTGGCGTAATATGATTGAGTGCAGTCTGATATATGGCGCAACCTGATCAGTGGCATAGTTTGATCCCTGAGCCATCCTGCTTTAGAACGTAAGTTGTCTCAACTTCATCAGGTTGCGCAAGCTTCAGTCAACGAGTCAAACTGCGCTTGATTGGGTTGCGCCTAGGTGCAACTCAGTGCATAGGCACGTGGCAGCATTTGAATGTATGATAAGAATTTATTCAGATTATGCCTAGGCGCAACTTGCCTTGCAGAGTGCGCGGAACAGTTGTCAATCAAATCGTTTCGGGCGCCATGCTTTGCAGGATTCGAAGAGATTTTCTTCGTTTATCGCGCTGTCAGTTGTCAGTGCTATCAGGTAATTATGGCAATTATTGTCATGCACCACGTAGACTTTGGCACAATATGATTGGGCACAATCTGATATATGGCGCAACCTGATCAGTGGCGCAGTTTGATCCCTGAGCTTCATAACAGTGGCACAGTTTGATTTTTGGGGCGCAACTTGATTGCTGTGTAATAAAAACATGGCACAACTTGATTTTTAGGCTCTACAAGACCCCCTTCAAAGTCTTCGAATTTTGAATTTTTATAAAACTTTGAAATACTTTGAATCATGACAATGACTGAGTCAAGTTGCGCCTATCTCACGCAGTCTGTTGCAAGCTGTTACGATTTTTCATGCTCAACTTAGGGTGACTGTTAGGATTCTGTCTTTAGGCTATAAATAACCCTTGTTTAACCGATTGTGACTCTTTACTTTTACTTTTAATCTTCTGAGAGAAATACTTTGAACTTTCGCAACCCTCTTCTCCGATCATCTCCTCGACGACATGGCCCCCAAGAAGACTGCTGCTGCCAAAGGGAAGGGTGTCGTCGCCCCTTCGACTCGTGCTCCGTCGACTCGTGTGCAACAGTATGCGCCGCCCTCTTCTCGACGAGAGATGGCAAACCCAGCTCTGGAAGGTGATTGAGAACGAACAATTTGGACTTTATGGAGGATGAAATTGACTTGCGCCCCTCTTCTTTGAGTGTTTTGGCACATCACAAACTCTGCGCCACCCCTTCTTAGGGTGTGGTTGCCTTCTTTGAGCACTATTCGTTCTTACGAACCGTGTTGCGCGTGCTGTTGCGCAACTCAGTTGTGTTGTGCAATCTGTGTTGCGCAATCAAAAAAATTGCGCAAGCAATTTGTGGCGCAACCTGAATGTAGCGCAACCTGAGATGTTGCGCAACTTAAGTTCCGCACATCACAGTATGTCACGCAACTCAAAATGTTTGCACAACTTAATTGTTGTGCAACCCAGAATGTTGTGCAACTTAATTGTTGCACAACCCGGGATGTGGCACAACTCAGGATGTTGCGCAACCCAAAATGTTGCGCAACCCGAATCTTGTGCAACCTAAAATATCGCACAACTCAGGATGTTGTGCAACTTAATTGTTGCGCAACCTAATATGTTGCGCAACTTAATTGTTGTGCAACCTAAGATGTTTGCGCAACTCAATTGATTGGCTCTTTATAAATTTGCACACTCTTGTTGTTTCTAGCTTTTGTTCATGTATTTCTTTGTAGTTGATCTCAGGGAAGACCCTAATGCTGAAAGATTTGCTTCAGCATTTAATGTCCCGGAGTACAAGAAGAATTTATCTCATGTCACATTCCCTTAATACGATGGTCCTGAAGCACGAAAGACCCTCTCATGGCCCAAGAAAACTAAACACTGCTGAGCTTAATGAACGGGGAACCTTTGTAAAGTCTTGATAGTGTAGTTCACAAGAACCTTCCTTCCTTTTTGGAGATGCCATCACTACAACAAAAAAACTATTTTAATGACGGCTAAAAAGCGTCATTAATGACGAACCATGACGCTTTTTTTTGTCACAGCAACCGTTATGAAAACGGGTGTTATAAATGTTTTTAAAAGCGTCATAAAATAACCGTCATGAATAGTTTCTATAAAAGCGTTATGAATAGTTAATATATAGTGCACAATTCAGAACAATTTTAAAACGTCATGAATAGATAATATGTACAGACTCAATGCAGCACATTTATAACACTTTATACTATTCAAATTAGCACATTTATAATGCTCTATACTGCACAGTATATATTACATTCCAAAAACTTAACATTATATATAACCATCTTTATTACATTTCTCAAAATAGAGTACATATCAATATCTTCATTACATTGAATATCCAAATACAGAATGTACCAAAAAAAATAGGAATAAATCTCTCTTTTGCTAACCAAATTATTAGAAATATTTACTTATGTAGATTCTGACCATGGATCTTCTCTCTGCCATCTCTTGAAGATATCGGGAGTCCCAAAGAGAAGTAGTGTCGCAGCTGAGCGACGACTTGGTGCTGCTGCAGCCGGCGCAGTCATGGGAGAGCCTCAATCCCTTACTCTCGCCTGAACCCTCACCAACGCCATCAGTACAACTACTACAGATGGCAACTAACTCCTCTTGGCCAGCATCTCCACAGATATCACAGACTATGACCTACAACCATATTGTATTTGGAATGTCACACTTCAAATAGGAATAGCATCATGAAAGGGTAGAATAAGTTGCATACACTACTCTGTAAGCTGGAAGACAGATAGAGAAATCACCATTATCAGAGGATTAAGGTATAATAAAGTAGCTTGCAATAAAGTAAGGAACCTGCAGGGGCTTTTCCCACCAACTGCAAATAGATATCTCATACAGCTGCAAAGTGTAGCAAAAACCAGTAGCAAACAATGAACTTCCAATAGTCCTCCGTTGCAATGACAAATTGTAATGTCCCAAATTTGTGATACGTATTTAGTGTACGTATACGTGTTTTGGACCCATATTTTATTTATTCATGGTTAGTTATCTTGGTTTGTTTTGTATTGGCTTGGTTTTATTGGCATTGATAGTTTAATTAGTTTTAATGGATTATTGGTTTATTTGGGCTTGGTTTATTCCTTGGTTGGTTCAGCTTGGCTTGGTTTTGTCTTGGTTCATTATGAACCATAGGGGTGAACCCCCTACCTACCACCACCATCCCCCTTTATAACCCACCTAACTTTTCTCTCTCCTCCACTTTCTCATTAACTCTTCTTCCTTCTCCATTAAACCCACCACCAACCAAGAACACCCCTTAGGCAAGTGCAACTTGCTTCCACAAGAGAATCCATTTTTATTGTTCCATTAGCTTCTCCTCTTGTTTCTAAGACACATTAGAACTTGTCATTTTCTATTTTGAGGCTTTAATTTTTGTAGATCTAGAAATTACTTATTTTTGGATTTTGGTGGTTTTGATCTATCAAACTTCTTTGTTTTTAAGTTTTGATGGTTCCATGTTGTAGAGAATTTTATTCTACCCAATTTTGACCTTTGAAAAGTTGGATTTGGACTTGTTTTGACCAAGTTATGGACTTTTGAAGCTTTGGGTTCAACCATGGAGTTCCTGCTGATTTGGAGAAGACAGTGAGCAGTGTGCGTGAGCTTTTTAGCTTGCGCCACTGAGTTGCGCGCGCTCTTTAGCGCAGCGCAATGGAGTTCATACGCTGCCTTTTGGAGCGTATGTCTTGCATACGCTCACTTGTGTGACAAGGAGTCGTATGGAGTTCATACGCTGCCTTTTGGGGCGTATGTCTTGCATACGCTCACTTGTGTGACAAGGAGTCGTATGGAGTTCATACGCTGCCTTTTGGAGCGTGTCTTACATACGCTCACTTGGGTGACAAGGAGTCATATGGAGTTCATACGCTGCCTTTTGGAGCGTATGACTTGCATATGCTGACTTGGATAGCAAGGAGTCGTATGGAGTCCATACGCTGCCTTGATGAGGAGTCGTATGGAGTCCATACGCTGCCTTGATGAGGAGTCGTATGGACCTCATACGCTGCCTTTTGGAGGCGTATGACTGAGCGTAGCCTGACCTGAGCGTATGACTTTTGCACTGAGCGTATGGCCTTTGGCTGACTTGGTCTTATGTCAGCGTGCCAGTTTGGTTTTATTTTCCTTGATAATCACGAATTTACTTGATATGTTTGGAATTAATAATTGAGCATGACGTGATAGTGACCAGTAGTGGTGCACTCCTGACATAATAACCTGACATGACCTGATAGTGGCCCGTCGTGGCGCACTCCTGACAAGTACACTTGACATGATAACCTGGCATGATATATCTTGAACAGCTGTTGCGACGGCTACCTGACATGACCTGACCCGTATAAGTAACCTGGACACCGTGGATGATTGTGCTTGTACAAATAATCCAGTCCTGTCTTGCATCATGTCTAGGAGGGGACTCCTGAGTACCACGGTCAGGAGTACCTACTGAAATGGACTAAGGTTAATGACTAGTATAATTCACTAGTCATGAAGAGATGTTCCCCAGTTACAGGCGATCCCGTTATCCCGGCCGCAAATGTTTGGACTTGTAGCCTGCCGACGAGTAGGGCACATTTCCAGCCCACTGTTATGTGGGGCACCCACCATTGTCACTTAAATGATTGAATTCTATTGTCACTCTAATGTATTGTACTCTCTAGATTGTCACTATAATGTTCGCCTGGATAACCTGGATAGCTGCAGGGCCTGTGACTACTTGGAGCATCTCATTGCATCTTGCTAGTAACTAGGATTGTGATAACCCTAGTTAGTTAATGTAGAAAGCCGTAGGCAATGATTGGCCGTGATTGCTTGGATGGAGTCTAGTCCAGTATAGTATTGTCTAGAATTGATTGATTATAAGATTGTACCAGAATGATTGAATGATGGTCACTCCAGATTGTCACTATAACGATTGTACTCTATTGTCACTCTAGCGTATTGCACTCTTCATTGTCACTTTTATTATTGTACTCTCTCCTTTTCACCTTAATGATTGTCACCTATAGCAATAAATGATCAGAGACCAAGTTCTGTTCAGGCGAAGGGTTACAATCTCGGTCCTTGTTTGGTTTAAGGATTGTAATCTGGCTTCCGGAATAGTACCTTCATTTTTTCTTCATATATTGTCCAGCTATATTTTATTTAGCATTATTCTCCAGTTTTTTATGTCAATGATGCTTCGCTTAATTACGTTCTCTGATTGGGATAAGTGCGTTGGTAGTGCACAAACCTCAATCTGTGTTATTTATTGTTGTTTTCTTATGTATTGAATGATAATGATTTGTTGGCTTTAGTTCTTAAGTGAAGCCTCCTTTGTGGCACTTGCTCTTTCTGGGGTCTGACCCAGCTGGTTTTGTATGGCCAAATACCGGAGCAGCACCAAAGGATCTCCCTGCTTTCCAGCCCGATGGTGGTCACCAGGCGTAACCAGGGCATCGAGTGGGTTCTTTTTTTTGTTCTCCTACTGTAATATTGTAAATTATTCTTTTGAGGCATTTAGCCGACGAGCAAGTGTTAGCTCGATTGTACTCACTTACTGTCTGTCTACGGGCTGTAACATGATTGACAAGCCCCGGGGGTTGATCATGTATGACCGAACTCTTGCTAGTCCTCACATTTTGTAACGACTAGCTTCATGATCATTCTGAATATATAATGTATGGGACGCCTTACTGTCACGACCCGCTCCCGAATAATCGGACACGAGTCGGACACGCCCAGCCTTCGTCGATGGATACGACGAAGTAAGCTGTACAATTCTAAGGAAAACTCCAAGATACAGATACATAAAACAACACAGCTTCTATACACGTTCCCAGAAAAGATCTCCACAATCTATCAAGTCAAAACAACATCATCCGGAGACAAATCCGGTAACCAGAATAAATTATACAATCCTGAAATCCTCAATACAATACATGATGAAATCCTCTAAAAATAAATCTAAGAAAAGACCCAACTATAACTCTAAAATTCTAAGTCCATCCTGAGGTACAACTCTATCCTGGCTTCGGGCTCTGGCCCATGAAGAAGGTACAACATCCCCAAGTAAACCTGCAACGATCCTGTCAGGAAAAGAGCAAAGTACAACCCCGACAAGAAGCTCTAAACAATGTAAACTAAAGTGCATGAAAAAGAATCACGATATCAACTATGGTACAAGACAGGAATATGAAACGGTAGCACAGGAGTAACAATGAAACTATAGTACCAGATCCAGAAACAATGAAACTATTCTATCAGTGTAACATACATTTGAAATAACTATCAGAGTATGTGATCGGCTGGGTGAACAGTGAACAGTGAACAATGGTACGGCTTAGAATCTTACGTGCACGGTGTGAGACCTAAGCTATTAGTCAATGCCTAACTAAAATAGGATTGGTCACATATCTGTAGTATTTCCCCACCCCAATGTACAAGTGTGAACAATGAACTATGAACGATGAACAATGAACGATGAACAGTGAACAATCGTGTGTACAACGTGTCAACATGAGAACATGAAGCAAGACAGAAAATACAGAGTAAAGAGTTCGAGCCGGTGTACTTGCCTTGCTCTAGAAGATCGAGAGTAGGGAGATCGTAATCTCTCTGTCCACCTATTTTAAATACAAGTTGGTTAGGGTTTAAACAATGATATTATCTAGCTAATTTCTAACAAACTAACTCTGTATTTATATATGCTAGCTAACCATATGTACTAGTTATCTAAATATTTATAAACTAATAATAATACCATTCTATTTATCAACAATAATTTAGAGTATTCTAGTAAAATAGTTTGAATCAACTAACCTTTAGAGTACGAATACTTAACAAGGATAGCTATAGTTATTATGACAAGAATTTAGTAATATATATATATACATATATATACATGCAATATTTTAACACAAAATAATATTTAGTTAGGTAGTGTAGCTACAGGTACCCATTTGAAGATAAATTTACTAAAGTTATTTGCCATAAATATTACTGAAAAATAAATACCAGTAAATAATAATGAAAAATAGCTTTAGCCCAAGCTTCACTCCACATATCAACCAACAATAACCCACACTATACTAACAATCTAAATGTCCAGCCCAAAGGTTAAAATCCACCCCAAAATATTACCAAATAGTTAAAAGTCTAACTCAGCATCCAACTCAACTCAACACATACCCACAGGCTAATATAAGCAAGCATAATCCCATCTACACGCATCTCAGTAAAACTCCTCATTAATCTACAGACTTTAAGTTTAACCGTGGTTTTGAAATCAAAGAAAATCAACAGTTTTAAAAAAATGTACAAATCAAAATCAGAACTTACGAAACACAACTCCAGCTAAATGTACAGAGCATCCCATTTCAATTGTTAAAATAATCCTAGCACTTGCTCAAGCACCCCTCGACTAGTACTCGAAATAGAGATATACATATCCACCTCCATAACCTTACTCGAGCTCGACCAACTTCCCAGTTCCATATCACAACCTATAACCCACCAATACCAGAAGAGTAGCTATGGAATATATCAAATTGACTGCAAAATCTATTACTGAATATTGAACTAACCCATACAGGAATTGATCCTCAACGGCTACTAATAACTCAGTTGAAAAGAGAAAACCCAGAATTTTAGAAGAGCAGGAACACAATCAAGTCCCAGGAGTGTGCTCATCAGATCTACTCCAACACAAAACCAAATTATACAAGGAAAATCATTTGAAAGAATATACAATTAAATGAAAGAACTGACAATCAATTGAAAGAATATACACCCTATTGAAATCAAAATAAAATAAGAAAATAGCCACTGCTTCAACCCAAGAATCTCTGAATGCGACTCCGCCATTTGAAAATATATACTGATTTGAAAATGAGTCCACACACACGGACACGATCCCAAAATCCAAACACAGCCTGATACGAACAATCGAACACAACATCTTGAACTCCCTGTATCCCGTCACATCCCTGGCCAACTCTTCCTATTAATTCTAGCTACAATCAAACAAGTAATTATTTAAGAAGAGTAGGATTACCTGAGAAGAAAAGCACTGGTCTGGAATTGGGACACGACCCTAAGGTATCGAACACAACCCGCGGTGTCCCGATGCTATACCAGGTCAATTAGGTTTCGATCTCAAAACAAATGCTACCTCCACCAGTCCGCTCTTCCGATCCGAAATTTGATCAGAGTTCGAGAATCAGAGCTCGGATCAAAAGAAAAAATAACAGAACAACATCTAGTCAGAATTGATCTTAACTAAATCAAGAATCAATTGGAATCAAAACAATCTCTCGATCCGATCGATCGACTCAAAAGTAGAAAAGAACGATGAAGGAGACACTCACCAGAAGTGGTTGACTCCTCTTGATGTTTGCCGTCGATAGAGGTTCGCCTCGCCGTCGCCATGGAAGATCGGCTCGCTCGACATGGATGAGTCAATCTGTTGTTGATCAACGAAGCCGCGAGGAAACGCTAAAAAAAGTATGAACAGATCGTCGGAAGAGCAGATCAGTTGTCGGAGAAGAGCCACCGGTCGCCGATCGTCATGCCGTCACGGGAACTTCGTCGGAAGTAGCGTCGGAGAAGAAGACTTATGGTGGAGGAGAACCGCATCTCGTCGTCCACGCTCAGCCGAGCATCGCCGGAGTCGCCTCGCCGAGCACTGCCTGAGAGTGCTATCGTCGAGAGGGGGACGTCGCCTGAACCGTCGGAAGGATAGATAAGTATCGAGAGAGGGTCGATGGCCACCGCTCGTCGGAAAGAGCAACCTAGTCGCCGGAGGGAGAGGCTGCGCCGCTTGCCATGGGAGATCGGCTCTCTCCAAAGAGTAGGGTTAGGGTTCAGTAAAGGGGGAGAAGGGGATTTGGGAAGAATGGACTCAGCTCAGAAATGGCTGAGACGAAATGGTTTCTCTCTCTTCCTAAATTAGTTTTATGAACTAATTTTTACATAAACCCCCCTCTACCTATGGCCAATAAACAGAAAAGACCCCCCCTTTTTTCCATTAATT
This sequence comes from Iris pallida, assembly GCA_029216955.1. Classification (NCBI taxonomy): domain Eukaryota; kingdom Viridiplantae; phylum Streptophyta; class Magnoliopsida; order Asparagales; family Iridaceae; genus Iris; species Iris pallida. The sequence continues at coordinate 12,291,459 of JANAVB010037020.1, forward strand.
ACAAATGTTAGGAAAAATTAGTTAGGGGAAGTTTGTTAGGTTTGTTAGAGACTTGGGGAAAAAGAAAAGAAAGTGGAGGGAACACTAATTTTACTGTTCCACTCAGGTGAGAAAATAATTTGAAATTCAAATGTCTTATCAGGTCATTACAACTGAGAAAATTGAATTAAAAGAAATAAATCCTAAAATATTTATAAGTAACATTTCCCTCATTGTGAAAAATCTCAAGATGTTATTTAAAAATTACAAAAATGATTTTAAATATTTAATATCTAAAATACTAGAATACTAGAGAATATACTAACTTTATTAATCTGAAGTTACAATTCCTCAATAAACTAAAATAATATTTCAAAAATTTTAAATTACCATAAATTCATAAAGTCGAGAAAGTGGGGTTACACTTACTATTGTGTATTTGGTGGTCTGACATCTTATAACTATTATTAGTTGGCTGAGATTGAGAGAATAGGCTATTTTATGACCTTAAGAGACTGATGGATTGTAGTGAAACCCTCACATATCTAGACAGCCGTGACCGTATAGCGGTGTGGATTCCATTCCGTTATACGTAGCTGGCTATGTCTGCCCCCGCTCTCCAGTATTCTGGTTCTGGGGCGTGACACAAATGAACTTAACCCACTTATGTAACAGAATAATGACGTATCCTTCAAAAATCTTTAATAAGTCCTTTACTTGCTAGACTAGCTTAATAAGAGAGAAGGAAAAATGACAAAGGAAAAAAAAAGAGAAAAAAAAATCTGCAACTGGAACCAGAAAAACTAATAGACGACTAGTCTTTAAGACCTTGAAGAGTGCAGCACGCCCCTTCTGAGCTTTCCTAAGTTTAAATTTCATAAGTACGACATAAAATAGAAATCAACAATATATTAAAAAGTGTCAGCAACCAAACATCAGAGATCTAGTGTACATCTTCAGGACATTGGTACAGCAACTGTAACCTAACATTCATTAAAAAAAATATTGACAAATGACACCATGAATAAGAACAACAGAAGATTAGTCTAACTATAGAACATTGCACAATTTCAGGGCATTGGTAGCTTATGAAGAGCAAAAATTGTTAGGTAGCTCAAGAAAATTCCTCACAAGAACTAAATGTCATAATCGACAGGATCTTAATTTGTGCATATGAGAACAAAACTATTCCCCATAAACTTGTCCAAAAATCATCTGAATGAAGACTTATAAAAGCGATAACAGGAGCTTACATAGAAGCTTGCAATAATAACCACCAAGACGAGACATGGTGCTGGCATCCAGAAGAAAGCAATATGAAGAAAGTCGAGTTCTGAAACATCTCACGCAACCTTTGCTGGCCATGTTGCCTGAGCGGACATGATAATGCCTACAATCACACCAAATAAACCAAGTGCACTACCAAAGATTTCAATCACTAATATCTTCCACAAAGAGTGAGGAATTCTGGGCATCAGAAAGTGCACAACTGCTTCCAATTATTCCAACACAAAGCCTGGGAAGAAAGATCAAATTGTTATCTTAATCAATGTGAACCACAGTGAAAGACAACAGAGATCAACAAGAAGTACAAATAACATACCCACAAACAAGATTTGCGAAGCCCACAACGATACCGGAGGCAAATATAGCGTATCCTGCCCGTAGAGACTCCGGATGATACATCTGAGATGCTGGCACACTTTCCGATTTTGTTTGGAGAATGATAGCGACAATCACACCATATATAGCAACAGCCTCACAGAAGATAACACTGAAAGAAAAGCAAATCAAAGTCCATTATATTCCGTATTGGCATTAAAAGGACAGCTTATAAAAACTGCAAATACAGAAAGCTAGCCTGTAGCAAAGCGCGGGCCAAGTCTATTCCAGTGACATAGCTTAGTAAAAATATCTAGTATTTTTTTTGTTAATCCGGACTATATTCAGCCCACTCTATCCTTTCCCAGCGCCGGCGCCTTTGCTGAGTAATCATTATATATGAACTAGAGAAAGCTAGCCTGTAGCAAAGCGTGCGTGTGAATTGTACGGCCAGGGGAGCCGGCAGAGATTTTTAGACAACGATCGATGTCCGATCAGTTACGCCTAACGAAATCACACACCCACTGTCCCCGGTCTCTGCTTCACGTGTTGGCATAGATCGGTAGCCATCGAGAGAGCCTAACATACCTGACCGATGTTGGTGTGGAGACCACGCATGAACCGGCATCAGCCGTACGTTCCCTGCACTCCACCATCACCATGGTAGGATCGAATCCCATACCAACGCTCTATCCTTCCTCTAATTCTTGATGCATGCATGGCCCACTCCTCTTGAATGCTTTCAGGTTCCCATCGTCCAGAGCTGATCAGCACTGGCTCGCGAAAGCGAAGGGAAGGGGGACATGCATCGATGGGCTGTGCACACAAGTACGTTACACTCGTATGTGATGGTCCCCGAACGAATGTCTACTTAGCCAAATTTAAGAGGAGGGTTTTTTATCTAGGGTTAGGGTTTTGGAGTTGGAGGAATAAAAGAGAAGAAGAGGAAGAGAGGAGGGTGTTGCTAAACTAGAGTTAGGGTTTTGGATCTTTGGGATTTTGGAGTTGGGGGAGAGGAGGGAGAAGAAAGGATCAGAGAAGGAGAAGGCCAGAACCAGAGGGTTCTGAAAAAACTTTGTTGAAGCGCAAGATTTTGTCAAAAAATGAACTTAACAAATATTACAAGTTTGCCACCGCTCTAAACTATTAATAACCCTTTGTTTTATAAACGTTATAAAAAGCCCAGAATTAGCCCAAACCGTCATAGAAAAAAGGTATTTTTCAACTTAATAACGCTTATGTATCAGCCGTCATTAAAACTGTCACGCCCCAGAACCAGAATACTGGAGAGCGGGGCAGACATAGCAAGCTACGTATAACGGAATGGGATCCACACCGCTATACGGTCACGGCTGTCTAGATATGTGAGGGTTTCACTACAATCCATCAGTCTCTTAAGGTCATAAAATAGCCTATTGTCTCAATCTCAACCAACTAATAATAATCACAAGATATCAGATCTCCAAATATACAATTGTAAGGCATCCCAAACATTACATATCCAGATGATCATGAAGCTAGTCGTTACAAAATGTGAGGACTAGCAAGAGTTCAGTCATACATGATCAACCCCCGGGGCTTGTCAATCATGTTACAGCCCGTAGGCAGACAGTAAGTAAGTACAATCGAGCTAACACTTACTCGTCGGCTAAATGCCTCAAAAGAATAATTTACAATATTACAGTGGAAGAACAAAAGAAACCCACTCGATGCCCTGGTTACTCCTGGTGACCACCATCGGGCTGGAAAGCAGGGAGATCCTTTGGTGCTGCTCCGGTATCTGGCCATACAAAACCAGCTGGGTCAGACCCCAGAAAGAGCAAGTGCCACAAAGGAGGCTTCACTTAAGAACTAAAGCCAGCAAATTAGCACAATAATATAATTACATAATAAGAGACAGTAATTTAAGAAAAAGCATGATGAGTAATTATAAAAGACAATCTTGCATAGAATCACTAAAAGACAGGACATATGGAAAAGCATGCCAGGATGATATACGATGAGATAACCATGGGACTATTCAGATAGCTAGGTTACAACCCGTAAACCAAACAAGGACCGAGGTTGTAACCCTTCGTCTGAACGGAACTTGGTTTCTCTCACCATTTATCGGCAAGATAAATATAAGAAATCAGGTCAAGTAACAATCTGGAGTGACAATCATTATAGTGACAATCTGGAGTGACAATCATTATAGTAACAATCTGGAGTGACAATCATTATAGTGACAATCTGGAGTGACAATAATTCAATCATTCTGGTACAATCTTGCAATCAATCAATTCTAGACAATACTATACTGGACTAGACTCCATCCAATCAATCACGGCCAATCATTGCCTACGGCTTTCTACATTAACTAACTAGGGTTATCACAATCCTAGTTACTAGCAAGATGCAATGAGATGCTCCAAGTAGTCACAGGTCCTGCAGCTATCCAGGTTATCCAGGCAATCATTATAGTGACAATCTAGAGAGTATAATGCATTAGAGTGACAATAGAGTTTAATCATTTAAAGTGACAATCAAGAGTGCCCCACATAACAGTGGGCTGGAAATGTGCCCTACTCGTCGGCAGGCTACAAGTCCAAACATTTGCGGCCGGGATAACGGGATCGCTTGTAACTGGGGAACATCTCTTCATGAGTAGTGAATTATACTAATTATTAACCTTAGTCCATTTCAGTAGGTACTCCTGACCGTGGTACTCAGGAGTCCCCTCCTAGACATGATGCAAGACAGGACTGGATTATTTGTACAAGTACAATCGCCCACGGTGTCATGATTAATTAAATAGGTCATGTCATGTCAGGTAGCCGTCGCAACAGCTATTCGAGATAATCATGTCAGGTTATCATGCCAAGTGTACTTTGTCAGGAGTGCACCACGAAGGCCACTATCACGTCATGCTCAATTATCAATTCCAAACATATCAAGTAAATTCGTGATTATCAAGTTCAGGACAAAAGGCGTAAGGATATAAAATGGACGTTAAATATCTAATAAAATATCAATATACAGGGCTATAGAAGATCAAGGGTAATCAGGCTACGCTCAAGCCAGGCTACGCTCAGGCTAGCGTACGCTCAGGTCTGCGTACCAAAGGATCCATACACTTCCAATGGGAAGCGTGCGCAAGGGTCAGCGTACACAAGGGCACGCTCAAGCTACAGGTCAGCGTACGCTCAGGCTAGCGTACGCTCAAGACACACTGCCAACGGGCAGCGTATTAAGGTGAGCGTACGCTCACTAAAGAGCAGCGTACGAAGGCTAGCGTACGCTCGCTAAAGAGCAGCGTACGAAGGCTAGCATACGCTCGCTAAAGAGCAGCGTACGAAGGCTAGCATACGCTCACTAAAGAGTAGCGTACGAAGGCTAGCGTACGCTCGCTAAAGAGCAGCGTATGAAGGCTAGCGTACGCTCGCTAAAGAGCAGCGTACGAAGGCTAGCGTACGCTCGTGAAAGAGCAGCGTACGAAGCTCAGCGGCGTAAGCTAAAAAGCTAGCTCACTGTTCACTGTCTTCTCCAAATGGCAAGAATAGCAAGAACTCCATGGTTGAACCTAAAACTTCAAAAGTCCATAACTTGGTCAAAATAAGTCCAAATCCAACTTTTCAAAGGTCAAAATTGGGTAGAATAAAATTCTCTACAGCATGGAACCCTCAAAACTTGAAAACAAAGAAGTTTGATAGATCAAAACCACCAAAATTCGAAAATAAGCAATTTTTAGATCTACGAAAATTAAAGCTTTAAAATAGAAAATGACAAGTTCTAATGTGTCTTAGAAACATGAGGAGAAGCTAATAGAACAATAAAATGGGTTCTCTTGTGGAAGCAAGTTGCACTTGCCTAGACCTCTCTCTCCTCTCTCTGGTAGGTGAAAGAAATAAATTTGGAAGAAGAAGAGAAGTTATGAAGAGAGAGAATGAAGGAATGGATTAATAAAGGGGGTTGGTGGTGGTAGGTAGGGGGTTCACCATATAAAACCAAACCCAAACCAAACCCACACAAACCGAACCGAACCAAGCCGAACCAACCCAGGAATAAACCAAGCCCAAATAAACCAATGAACCATTAAAACCAATTAAACTATCAATGCCAATAAAACCATGCCAATACAAAATAAACCAAGATAACTAACCATGAATAAATAAAATATGGGTCCAAAACACGTATACGTACACTAAATACGTATCATGAATTTGGGACATTACAAAAACTCCTTGTCGAGCGTCATTAATAGGTCTTTTTGTTGTAGTGCATCAAGAAGAGTTCCCAACCCAAGATCAGGAAAGAAGAGAAAGTATTCATATGTGAAGACAAGATCATATACCTCACAGAAATATCGAAGTCCATGGCTTTATCACAATATGAATTTGCAAGCTATACCAGAAGAATGTTATGGGATCTGACTCCAATCCAGCAGGCAAGAGTTGGCAGAATCTGTTACAGACTGGGTCCAGAGCACAAGGACCTCTTTTACAGCACTTCTGAGAAGTATAGCACCCTCCTGAGAGGTTTAAGGCCGAGCTGTATTTCTTCCGAGGATTTCTCTTTACTACTTCCAGTGGGAATACCCATATTTGTGAACACATTCGCAAAGGCTGAAGGAAGATACCCGGATCGTGGTATGCGTATGACTGGTCTGGTAAACCCAGATATGAAGCGTTGGAGCAGTTTAACTATCTGGATTTTAGATCAATTTAAGGACAGGCTCCTCGATCTGAATCTCTACAATGCCATCTGGACTACAGTATACGGTATTCGTCCAAACGCTCATATGTTCCTGGCTTTAGTAGAGAGGTATAACGAAAGCACTGGGACTTTCATGAACCCACATAGAGAAATGGGATTTGCTCTCCATGAGATGGAATATCTCTCTCATCTACCAATGGGCGATAATCTATACAAAGAATATGTACCCACAAATGACGAATTGGATGCTATGGCAGAGGAGAACCCTTAGATGATCGCCGTCTTCCAAGAATTATTGTGTCACTATAAGATCTGCTCGCTCTACTACAAAAGTGCCACTGCAGGTACTTGTTATACAACCAAGTGGATGCCATACCTCTTCTTGGGTCATATAAGGGAAGACAAGCCACTTGATAGTCAAGCATGTGCTCCTCGTTTCTTTGAACCATTTGGTCAGAGCGACATGCAATATTTGATGGAGCAACATAATCATAGAGATATCAGACTGAAGGAGGACTCTCATCCGTTTAAGGCTGGTGACACCCTCCAGAGTTATCTCAGACAGGGTTACAGACCCATGTCCAAAGAGGCCCAACTAACGGGTTTTCTCTCTATATGGATGCGACACTTCATAGTTCCAGGAGCCAGCACAGTTGACAGATTCTATCGAGGCGTTCTGTTTGCTGCAGTACGTCTCATTTTTGGATATAAGATGGATCTGCTTTCAGCAATGACCTGCCGCTTGAACGCAGGATTACGTTCTTTTATACAGACCATGCTTCATGACAAGACGGCGAGGCAAGACTTTCCTCGTACCGAGATGTCGTACACCTCTTTATTCGGATGGCTATTGCTTCACCATCCCTGTCTGATGAACCCTGATATGGGAAGTGTCGATGGAGATTTCATCAGACGCTACTCTAACGCTCATTGGTAATATACTACTTTTTCAGAGTGTAGATTCGCCTTAAATCGTGGATCGGGATGGAGCTTTCAGTGCGTTCAGCCCCCTCACGGATATGAGAATATGCCTCCACAGCTGATGGATTTAACTGCAGAACCACTCCGCTTAAGTCCATCCATCTTTTTGTGGCTGCAGATGATCCGTCCCTCTCACTTGGTCTACAGATTCGAGGAAGAGTGCTATCTGGAACCATACTTGCCAAGTCAATTTGCACGACAATTCGGATATGATCAGCTTCATGTAGGTAAATGCCACCACTTGCCTATAGGCTAAGGGTTATCTGTTCGATGGGGCTAAGGCTTGGAGCTATTACAACGCCCGGAGTACTAAAGCAATATTTTCCATGCCCTTCAATCTTCAGCAAGACCCGCGTATGTTATATAAATACACAAACTTCTATACTTCAGCGAACACATTCACTGAAAGCTTCCATCCTGCACACAACTTCGCAAGTGAAAAGAGATCCAAGTTTGGAAAACACACTGCTCAGTCTTTTTGAGATGTAGAAGATAGAGATCCTACGGATCCACCACTGGAAGCTTCCATTCAAAAGAACTATCTCGATGAAGTTCAGGATCCTTTGGACGTATCCCTAAAGGTACAAAAAGAGAAATCCCCTGCCAAGGGGTTGAAGAAAAGAAAGGCTAAGGAGACAACGGCTCCTCCTCAGCCGGATAATAGACCTGCTTCTCCAAGGGCTCTGGAGAAGAAGAGAAGGACATCTTTGACTATAAATGAACCAACGACTACAAGAATGACTCGTTCTCAGTCAAAGCAGATGCTCCTCAGTTTCTCCTCCGGAGATAAGGAAACCACTCCTTCTTCTGTTCAGAAGCAAGGAAGAGTTACAGAAGGAGAAACGACTACTACATTGTTCGATCTGGAGGATGATCGCACCTGAGCTACTGAAGAACCAGTTGCATCACCACACAGAGAGGTTAGGAGAAAGTTGGTAGTTGCTGAAGAGGTACCATCTCAAGAAGGTAATATCGATATCGTGATATACCCTAATAATATATACTTTTTTCTGTCAAAGATGTATATTAAGTTGATTTCTTTCTTTTGCAGTGGCTACTTCAGCGGATGTTCAGCCGTCTACTACCACTGTAGAACCTTCGAGATCAGAAGCTGTAATGGTACTTATTCCTTCCAATATACTTGTTGCGGCGGGGATAACAGTTCCATCCCCAACTCCTATGACTTCGGAAGCCACCTCTCCTGAGAAAGATTTGCTTTCACAAGATTCTCCAAAGGCTCAAGAGCCGGCTACTCATTCTGAAGAGGCGATGATTGAAGCCTTAGCTGATTGTGAATTTGGTGATGAATCATATGATGATGATTGGAATAACATCATTAAAGAAAAACAAACTTTAGAGGATGCACCATCACCTCAGGAACTCCAAGCTGATGAAGATCACTCAACTGTTGAAGACGAGGAGAATGTGGTTATCGATGAAGAATATACCAATCCCAAGATTGATGAACCCATAATCTCTGAAAAACCTAAGGATTCTGGAGTGGTAGCAGAATTATCAGATCCAACTCCAATGACTCTGCCACTTCAGACTGAATCCAGAGCAGGAAGTAGTCAAGCTACTATGTCTGCAGAGACCCTGTTAAAGCTTCAGCCAGAGACAGTCAAACCTCTTGAGACTCCTCATGTTATACCCAGCTCAGGTAAATTTCTAAACATGATCTATTTGACGTTGTTCTTTCATCAATGTATATTGCTAATACAACTGACATATGTAAATTGTAGAAGAACCTACAGGGACTGTAGCAGGGGAGGGAAGCTCTTCCTACATCAGCGCTCAAGATAAAGTGCCTCCACTTATTAAAACTGTAAAGACTCCAGCAGAAGTGGTAGCCACTCCAGGAGCCGTAGCAACTAACAAGTTCGTGGTGGCTTCCTTCATGAAAGTTTTTTTCATGTCTCTAGAGCCTTTAGTTCATAGAGTGATGGAGAGAGAAGATGTTCCTTTTAGTACAATCAGAACTCCCTCTTCATTCTTGATCGGAGGCATCCGCAGCCAAGGAGACGAAGCTCAGGCTACCTTTTTGGAACACATTTTGGATGAGATGGAGGGCTCAGTTAAAGCTTACAAGGAGCTAAAAAGAGGGGATATCGAGCAACTAGTAAACATAGAATATGAGGCTATGGCTCGAGAAGCAGAGACTAGTAAAGAGAATTTTGAAGCATTTTTGCTGGCTTTTACTAGACAATCATCTGAAATAGACATTCAAATTGCTGATGCAGCTGTTATTGCTGAGAGTCATAAGACAAAGGCTGCAGATAAAGAGAAGAAGGCTGTTGATCTGGAGGCTAAAATTGCCTAGCTTCAAGTAGAACTCAAGACTGTCAAGCAGAACTTAGAACAAGAAAATCAGTTACATCAAGCTGCTATTAATCAAATAGATGCTTTGAAGCATCAGAAAGAGGAATTTGAACGTCTACTGAATGAAGAACTAGCACGTCAAATTGCCGCTCTGCACCCATTCGATCCTGAGTCAGGAAGGATTGAAGCCAGGCATCGGGTGCTAGATTCTTGTAATAAAAGAGTCCAAGTTTTGAAAAAGCAAATTGTAGAACTTATTACTTATCCTTCAGAATAAAATGAGCAAAGCTTGTTGTCTTTTTCATTACAATGTATCTCTTTTTGAAATAGAAATAAAATGAGAAACTTTTTATATGGTTCCATTACTTGTTGCATATCTTATCTTATTATAGATATAAGTAATAGAATAGAAAATATATTCAGAGGTACTGGACATGATATATTTCTTGATTTAGAAAATAACAATATTTATTATATCTGCTCAGAGGTAATGTAGACGTGGCAGAATATAACGTTTAGCAATACTGTTATTTCAATAGACAACTTTATCAGAGGTACTAGGAACGTGACAAGTTGTTGGTGTAGATAATCGAAATTCAGAGGTGTGAAGGACATGAATTCTTTTTATTTATGAGAAAGTAAATAAAGACAATAAATGCAAAGACTAATGAATGTATGGACAGTCAAAAAGTGAATGAATGAACATTCACATCGATTCTCGAAGAAGAGATACTGAATGAACAGTCATCTCGATTCTCAAGGAAGAGAATGAATGAATGAACAGTCATCTCTTTTTAAGGGGAAGAAATAAATGAATGAACAGTCACTTCAGTTTTCGAGGAGGAGACACTGAATGAATGAACAGTCATTTCGATTCTCGAGTAAGAGAATAAATGAATAAACAGTTGGACTTCTTTTGAAGAGGAAAAAAAAGTCGCATCGGTTCTCGAAGCCGATCATCTAGTCGCTCTGTCTATAAATAGAACAAAACTTATGTAGATATCGTCGACTCCTTTTCTTTCTGCACAAAATGTATTTCGAAAATTTGCTTATTCTGAAGATCGAAGATATGACTGAGACGCCTCCTGCTAGCCTCCGGTGCCTCCGCAAAAAGAAGTGGGTGAAGGCTCGACCGTTCCTGCACCAAAGCACGACTTGATTGCCAAGATGGTGGAGCCCGAAAAGACTACTGAAGAAGAAGTTGTAAGGATGGCCGCCTGTGAGTTGCTAGTGTGTTCAGACAATGAGATGTTTGAATTGCTGGCAAATCATATATTTAATAATGAAGGATCGGGTCCTCGTCTCCGTCCTTGATATTACGTAACTCTGTCTGCTTCTTGAATAAAATAAACTTTTATTTACATCATTTCTCTGAATGAAGAATATTTTGCTTTTATACATAATATTTCTTGAGAAATTTGCCATTGATAGGCATCATAGCAACTCTGCCATCCATATCTGTTAATTGGTAGGCTCCATTTGAGAAAACCTTATTTATAACATACGGACCTTCCCACTTCGCCTCGAACTTGCCTTTGCTCATATGAGTCATAGTCATAGGACATCTGACTGTAAGAACTAGTTCACCTTCCTGAAATGTTCACACTTTGACTTTACGATTGAAAGCTTTTGAGATACGGGCTTGATAAAGTTCGATATGTTGTTGAGCCAATAGTCTTTTCTCATCGAGCGCCTCCAATTCTTGAAGCCGGAGACGATTATTGTTTTCTGTGGTAAGTTCATTAGTAATAGCACTTCTCAGGGATGGAATATAAATTTCCAGTGGTAAGACAACTTCATATCTATATACCAGAGAAAAAAGTGTACAACCTGTAGGATTGCGGACTGTAGTACGATAAGCCTATAGACATTCTCCAAGTTTCTCACTCCAATTACGTTTGTTAACAGAAACAAACTTTTTAAGGAGTTTGATGATAGTCTTGTTGAATGCTTCAGCTAACCCATTAGCTGCAGGATTATAGGTCGTAGAAGCAACGTTATTGATTCTATTGTCATCACAAAACCTAGTAAACTTCTGACTGACGAACTGTGGCCCATTATCATGGATGATTCGATGAGGTTCACCAAATCTATATATCACATGATGTTTGATGAAGTTAATAACACTGCTAGTCTTTACTTCAGCTAAAGGTATGGCTTCAACCCATTTAGAGAAATAATCGATTATAGCTAAGATAAACCGATGTCCTTTAGACGAAGGAGAATTAATTGGACCAATTACATCCATGCCCCAAGCTTCGAAGGGCCATGAGGCAGCAGTTGGATGAAGAAATTTTGACAGTTGGTGAATGAAATCTGCATGAATCTAACATGCTCGACACTTTCTTGCATAGTCAATGGCATATGATACCATAGAGGGCCAATAATAGCCCATACGTCGGATACGATCCTGTAATTTGGAACTGGGCTGATGTGCTCCACAACCACCATCATATGCTTTGTGTAATATCTGCTTTGCTTCATCACCAGCAAGACATCTCAAAAGTAAACCATCAAAAGTTCGTCGAAAGAGACTTTTGGTGGTATGATTATAGTAGAATCGAAGCGATCGTCGACGAATACTTGTAGCTTCTTTAGGATCTTCAGGTAATATGTCATGTACTGCAAAGTCGATGAAAGGTGCTCTCCAATCTTCGCTAATGACATTGACTTTGGTTCAATTACTGAATTCAGTATTATGGTTGTTTTCAATACAAAACAGTTCTCTATTAGAGATAACAACCATTTATTGTCTTTTGACTGGAATTGCTAAGACCGCAGCCAGGTTAGCTAAGGCATCAGCTTCTGTATTACATGCTCAACGTACATATTAGATGAAGAACCCTTTAAACGAAGAAGCTATTTACTGCTTCGTGGTATGGTACCAGATCTTGATCTCGAACTTCGTATGTTCCTCTAACCTGATTAACAATCAGCTTAGAATCACCAAATACTTCGAGATATTCAATATCCAATTGTTTAGCTAATTGGAGTCCAATGAGCAAAGCATTATATTCTGCTACATTGTTGGAGCATGATTCATCTAAAGAATAAGCTCTCTGGATAGCTAATCCATCTGGTGAAACGAGAACAATTCCTACTCCAGAGACAAGGGTACCTTCAGGTCCAATTCTAGATGCTCCGTCGAAGAACAAACGCCAAGTAGAAAATTCTTCTTAGATCATATTTGATTCTAATGTCTCGTCTGGAATCTCGTCATAGAGCTTAGATGTTTCAGGGACAGGATGAGCTGCTAAGAAATCAGCTAGTGCTTGGCCTTTCACAAACTTTTGGAGAACATACACCATATCATATTGTGCTAATAATATGGCCCATGTAGCAAGCCTAGAATTGAGCGTACTGGGCTTCTTCATTAATACTCGAAGAGGATTAACTCGAGAAATAACATGAATAGTTTGTCGATAATGTAATGTCTTATCTTTTGAACAGCAAATATTAAGGCTAAGCATTCCTTCTCTACCGGAATATAACGATGTTCAGCTCCAACCATCGTCCGACTAAGGTAGTAGATGGCTTGTTCGTGACCTTCTTTGTTCTTCTGAGCCAACAAAGCTCCTAATGAATGATCCATCGCCCGAACATACATCAAAAAGGGTATTTTTGAGATCGGTGGCACAAGGACTGGTAGATTCATTAAATACCGCTTTATGTCATCGAACGCTCGTTGATATTCTTCTGTCCAAACGAAAGATACACCTTTCTTCATTAACTGAGTAAATGGTCTGCAACGTCCAGATAAATTCGAAATGAACCTCCTGATATAAGCAAGTCGACCCTAGAATTCTCGTAGCTCTTTTAGGTTGCCTGGAGGACGTATCTCTTGAATGACTTTGATCTTCTCGGGATCAACGTGTATACCTTTAGAGGTAATGACGAATCCAAGAAATTTGCCACTAGAGACTCCCAAGAAAGACTTGGTGGGGTTCATTTTGATTTGATGCTGGCACATTAGATTGAAGATAGTTTTCAAATCTTGGATGTGATCTTCCTTTAGATGACTTTTGACAGCAATATCTCCAACATAGCATTTGACGGTCTTTCACAAATGATGTCGAAAGATAGTAATCATTGCCCGATGGTAAGGTGCACTTGTGCTCTTAAGACCGAAAGGCATGACTGTATTGCAGTATACTCTGCGAAGAGTACGAAATAAAGTGTGTTTTTTATTTTCAGGATTCATCCGAATTTGATTATATCCAGAAAACCCATCCATGAAAGAGATTCGTTCGAATCTACAAGTATTGTCGTTCATGACATCAGTAATTGGGAGAGGGAATTCATCTTTAGGGCAAGCATCATTGAGATCCCGAAAGTCTATGCATACCCGAACCTTCCATGTCTTTTTCAAAACTGGTACAACGTTGGCTACCCAGTTAGGATGCTGCTCTTCTCTGATAAAACCGCAAGCGATAAGCTTTTTGACTTCATCATCAATCGCATCCATCATCTCAGGCTTGAATCGCTATTGCTGTTGTTTGACTGGTTTAGCATTAGGCAAAATGTTAAGTTTATGAGTTGTGACCTGAGGATCTAAACCTGACATATCTTCATAACTCCAGGCGAAGACATCGATATATTCATGAATAAGGTGAATTAGTTCTTGTTTATCATCTTCTGGGAGATTTTTGCTGATGAAGATCGGTCGTGGTACGTCTTTTTCTTCAACATCGATCTGGATTAGTTGATCCTCAGTAGGTGGTTCTCGTTGTTCAAAACGGAGTTCCCACTGAGTGTTCATCCTTTGAGCCCAAGGATCTGCTTCAGAAGCTTCTTCAATATCATCCTCGTCATCTTTTGAGAATTCGGTAGACACCATACTAGAAGATACTGTCACCCGATGGACATGACCAATACTGGTGTCAAAATTTCATGAGATAGAATCAGAAGAGTTAGATCGTTCTTCTTTATCGGATTCGGAGGCTTCTGGAGTTGAAAGTGGTAAAGTATCCTAATCCTCGCTTTGTTTTACTATAGTATTGTTGTGATTTTCCTCTTGGAACAGAAATACGAATAGGAGTTCGCCTTCCTTTACCACTATTGAGACCAGTTCTGAAATCATAGCCCATTTTACGGATGATTGCCTTAGATTTTGGATTATAACGACGTAATTGTAGCCTTCCTGTATCATCCTTATTATCACTGTCAGACATAATTTTTTGTTTTTCTATTTTATTAAAAAGTATAGGAGTTTTGCCCTTCTTTCGAGACGGTACTAGGAAATACGATTCTTGTATTGATTCCAGTGATACCATATTTTGGAGAGATGATACAACTCCTATTGTAAGTGGCTTAAAGCTATATAGCATATCCAAAATAACATTGAGTATAATAAGAGACATCATATACTGCAAAGGAGATGCTTTATCATCATTTACAACAGGATGTTTAGCCTTAACAGGCTTAGTCAGATTGATAACCAGAGGAGGAGAAGAAGAACGAGAAGGAGAAGGGGGCTTTTAACGACGAAGGTCGATTACTAGTGGCTCAGAAGAGGTGAGCTCCCTTTGTTCCTGACTAACGCCAGGAGGCTGCTTCTTGTAAGAAGGAAGATAGATAGTCAATGGTTTAAAAGACTGAGAACAGAAAGTACGTCCTTTGACAGGGATCACCATAGTACCATTTGGCACGCCTTTCTGTTCTTCATCAGTATCCATTGCTAGTACCACCTTCATGAATTCCTCTTTGTACATGCGAGAGTCGTTGCAGTACGCTTCAACCCCCTTGAAAGGATTTAGGTCTGCAACTTATTTCTGTACTTCTCCATTACCATCGACATATTTAAAATATTGGTAGAGAGTAGAAGGTACAATGTTGTGTTCATGGAGGAACGGTCTTCCCAACAAAGCATTATATGAGCCATGATTATCAATCACATAGAAAGTCACCTTTGTACGAAGATTGCCGATTTGAAGTTTCAGGCGTATCTTCCCCAAAGGTTCACTTCTTCCTTGATTGAACCCCAAGATGGTAGTGATAGTTGTAGAAAGGTTGTGCACTGGGATCTTTAAGGCATCCAGCAAAGACTTTGGCATGATACTAAGAGCAGACCCTGGGTCAATCAGAATGTGATCGACTTTCATGGTGTCCACATATCCCGTGAAGTAGAGAGGACGATCATGACGATTGTCTTCTAACAACATGTCGTCCTATGTAAAAGTAATATTGGGTATCAGTTCAAATACACCATGACAATGTGTACAACTGACAAGCTCATTTTTAGGATTCTTGAGGAGATGTGAGGACCCTAATTTTTGGCAATTATATTTTTATTTTATTTTATGGTATTTCTAATTATTAGGTTATATTGTATATTTAATTAGGATTTTATATGTACTTTTCTGTGTCTTTGATTTTTGGGGCACAAGACATGCCCATCTCTTGAAACGTCCTTCATGATTTTTTTAGTAGACAGGATGACCTTCAATTTGGTATATCATGTCCCATCGAAATTTGTCCCCTAGCATCCTTTTGACTTCGTGCAACTTCGAGTCAAATTTAGGCAATTAGATTATTTACCATAATTCCATACCTAGCTTCCCATGTGAGTTCGGAACTCGACATAGATCAAAACCATTTGACCTAATATATGGTTTTGACCCATGTTGAGCCTACGACACACATGCCAAGGGTGTGCCACTCAATCGAGTTCTCATGTGCTATTTATTTGCGAATGGCACGAGAGACTTATTGGTTGACTCTTAGAGTTTAATTAAATTAGAACATATATTTGGACCCTAACCTAGCCAACCCCACCTGGTAGGAAGCCATGTTAGGTTGCCATGACAGTATAATTATTATGGATTTATTTTGGGATGATATACAGTCAAATAGATTTATATACAATTTTGTATATATATGATTATATTTATAATAGCCTAATATTGTATATAGATAAGGCCTTAGTCATGGTTAAGTTCTAAGATGCATAGCGACTAGAAATTTTGGTACGGTTAGTGTAGTTGTGTGCTTTGACTAGTATATTAGACATGCTAGGGAAGCCCGGCCATAGCTGTGTCCCAAGTAGGAAAACCAGGTAAAGTTGTGACTTAACTCCCACCGATGAATTTGTTATTTATTAATTAGATATATTGATTTTTAGATGACCCGGTGGTACCCAATCAGCCCGAACTAAACCCAACCCAATTCCAAGACCATGTAGGCATGTAGTGGACCAAAGACGACCATGTAAGCATATTTTGAGTGTGTACAAATATTTTCTAAATTATTTTAGGTATTGACGTACATTTTTTAATTATTTGAATATTTGTACAAAAATTGGTATTTTTATTATTAAATATTGTTTTACAATAATTGTATAATTTTTTGGACCCGGATAAAGGTGAGTAGTATGGATTCACCAAATCACCGTTTAATTATTTTTATTATTATTTTATTATTTTGTGGTGGTTATATATATATATATATATATATATATATATATATATATATATATATATATATATATATATATATATATATATATATATATTACTATTAGATATTATTATTATTGGTTGTCCTTTTTATTGTCAATTGAATTTACATATATGTACATATATTTAAGTACATTATATATATATATATATATATATTGATAATATTAAGATTTGACTTTGAAATTTTTTGGAGATTTATAGGTGTATATATAGATATATACATATATATAGATATATAAATATACCTATAGTTTAAAGAAAAAAAAAAGAAAAAGAAAAAAAAAACCCAGCGGTAACCGTGGGAGACTCTAAAAATTGCAAAATCCCCTTAAACCTCCCGCGCACACAGACCCCTTAGCTCCGATAGGGACTCGAAGTGTAATTTCATCAATTCGGAACCAAATCTCTTCCAAATTTTTTATATACAATCCTATCTAGGTTCTCTTTCAACTGAATCAAAGATGTAATCCTGAATCATATCTAAATCCTGATTTAATTCATGAGATTTAAATCAAAATATTTCTCCTATATATATCAATAACCAATAGAGTTTTCGAGAACTCATTGAGAAATCTACTCGAAAATCAACCTACAGACTTCGCCAACCTCATGCTGACCTTGATGACCACACAGCACCACCATGCGCCACCGAAGGATGGTGGCCGACCGCCTGTAAAGGGCCAGGCCGTGCGTACAGCACTGCACAACGCAGTAACAACAATGACAAACAGCAATAAGCGACCATCTTCACGACGGGATTTTTGTCACCTCGGTTCACCGTTTCACGAGTCAATTTCTCTGGTATGTAGACAACCTAACCCTCTAGGACTCTCTTCAATTAGTTTACTTTATTTCGCAATGTACACAACGAAAATCGAGTTCCAAAATCGAGAAAAATCTTGATTTTTGGATGTTAGAAATTGTCCTGAAACCCCAAGTTGGCGGTCGATTTGCGATCAGGATATCGTGAATTTTGGGAAACCACTTGAACAAAGTTCTATACAACCTAATCGAGATTGAAACCTTACTTTTAAATTTAATTCTAGTTGCTTATTTTCTGTTTAAAATTAGGTTAAAATTTTCCAAAAATCTATTTTTTAAAAACACAAAATTCATCCACACGACATGCGTCCCGCCAATCCGGGCGACGTGGTCGCGAACCGAAAGCATCGAAAGGTGTGTAACGACTTCGTAGAAGTGTGGGCTTTGACAAAATTTAAATTGGTTGCGTGTGCGCGACGAATTTGATACGTATCCGTCGAAATTTACCGTATCGGCTTTTTTGAAATTCTCCAATTACTTTGTGCACGTTCGTCAAATCGAGACAAAACTTGCGCCAACAGGACCGTATTATTTTTTTGGTCCTGTATTCCAAGTTTGGTCTGATTCTGAGACAGTTGATCGGATCATCGTTTTGCGGGCCCTACGATCCAACTCAACCGGCAAATTTGTGCACGGCCCACCGGAATCCAAAATTGGACATACCGTTAGATTCGTCTCATGAAAACGAATTCGTAGACATATAGTTTGACGACTTTAGAGATCATAGACTCTGGCATGCTTTTCGATGCAAAGCGGGTCCAACGGCGGACACCGTTTTGACCCAAAATTACCGTTTTGCCTCTGTGTCCATAATTGGACTTAAGAACAGGCAATCCTAGCTAATTTGACTAATCTGGAAATGTTGGTAACGTATATTACAGCCTCTGGAGGCAAGTGTGAGACTTGGACTTTCTGACTTGTTGATTGGCGAGATATTGTTGGTTCTCCGTGCAATCCTCAGGCAAGTATACCTTGCCAAACTCTACAGTATTTACATGTATTTCTATATTGATATTATTTTCTGTCATACTTGATTCCATATTTATCTTGCTTCTTGTCATGGTTATTTTTTAGTTTTACGTGCACGTAGATTGTTACTTTTTCTTTGCATGTTACTTGCTTTATCTTTCTTATCTTTTTCCTTTCTAGTGATAGTATTGTTTTGTCCATGCCATGATCTCCTGACCTGTTTGACTTGGACTTGACCTTATTCTGACTTTCGGTACTTGGTTGACTTGACCCGGTCATGATCATTTGATTTAACCCTGACCTGTTATTGGACGTGACTATACCTGACCACCTCGTTCGTGAGCTCCCATCGAGTGCGGATGAGCCTTACTATAGTTAGAGATTCCCCATCGGCTACTGACTATAGGACTGTGAGCTCCCATCGGGCTGCAGTTACCCCGACTTACTATTAGTCAAGCTTGATAACACTATCTTTGACGATATGCCATTTCTACTTATTCTTTAGCCTCATATTGTTCTTTGTACAATTCTTATTTTCTCGCATGTTATTTATTGTACATTAGGCATGTATATTATGTGTCTTGCTAGTCCTCTGAGGATCTGGTGATCTCTCTAGGTATTAGATGACGGTATGATACACTGATAGAGGATGAATACTACACCGAGACTGCAGGTATATTTAGTTGATGTTTTATCTTTCTCTTCCGTAATTAGATTTTGTCCTATATTTGATTCTTGCTACATTATAGCCTAGTCTTGTACAAGCTTTTATTTTCCTCTAGCTAGTTCATGATAAATGTGTTATTGGGGATCCACTCTAACATATTTATCTATTCTAAAATCAGTGTATTATGGTCTGATCAGCCTTACTGCACTTAATTCGTTATTGTTACCGATATTTAGTGGATTGAGATAAAGTTGGTCTAGAATAACCAGACAGCTTATACGTATTCGAGCTAGGCTAGAGTCCTCTCGATGCGTAGCTGGCATGTATACGTATCCTAGTCCTACGTATTTTGGGACTGGGGCGTTACAGGAGAGTAAGACAAGCATCAGCCTGCATTAAAGCTTCACTTAACGTTTCTCGAGTTTCTTTTGAGAGACGTAAGAGTTCAAAGATTGACTGTCTCGCTGGAGTGTTAGCTAATTGAGCCAGTATGTCAAAAATTTATGGCTGTTCAAGTCCGAGAGATGAGGACTTTTTCAATGCTTTATCAAAGTGGACGGGTTATTTTTCCTTGTCTGCTGATGTCGGTTTGGGAGGAGTTGGTTTCACTACCGGCGAGGATGTAAATGGTATATTCTCAGCAGGGAAAGATGATGTAGGAAGAATATCAGAAGAAGGGGTAGGATTCTTTTGAGTTTCGGGATACTCTCGAAGATAAGGTTTTCCAGATTTGGTGCCGATTAGAATTTTTTCCTCTGCTACCGGTTCAAATGATACCATGTTGCAGCTCTTTGATTTAGTTTTGGAACGCTTCTTTTGATTGGAAGAGGAAGGTGCTTCAAAGTCTGCCACTAGATCTGGATGAATCCACATAATTTTTTTTTATCAGTGGATAGTGGAACAAGACCTTCATATTGGGGAGGTGGAAGATTCACGATCTCGAGAGTAGCCCTTGGAATGGGGACAATTCCATCTTGTACTAGTTGTGGTGAAAAATCACCAAACTGCACAGAAATGACATTGGCTGTCACAGTCTTCTTATTCTGTTGAAGAGTAACTGCACCAGAGTTGACCATTTCTTAGATTTTGCCTTTGAGCACATAGCATGCTCGAGTTGGATGCCCTATAAATCTGTGATAAACAAAATATTTAGGGTGGTCAGTCTTACCTACTTCCTCTGGCAGTTTTGCTTCCGACAATTGAAGTTTATTGCTTTTGATTAAACAATCAAAGATGCTCATAATATCATCTTCATCAAAAGAATACTCTTTTTTTGGACGAGGTACTTTCTGTGGTGGTGCTGATGGAGTGTGTGCCGTCTGAGCAACATTAACAGCCAACGACTCCTTGCCCTTGAGATTGATGGCCAATATTTTTTTACTGTTACGATTGTTCTGGCAATTTTTACCACCGGGTGTGGAATGTTCATCTTGGTTAGGATGAGTCATTTGAACTCCTAACTGCTTGAACTTCTCAGTGCTAACCTCCGTCGCCTTGGCATTCACAAAGAAAGAAGGCCAATCTTGGAATTGTATTGATCCCGTCCACATACTGATGATGGGCAACAAGTTTGATTTGCAAGTGTCTATTGTTACAGCAGATGGAGTTCCTAGAGGCATTTTAAGTGCCTCTCGGCGGAATCTTTCAATGAAACTCTTCGTAGATTCCTTATGTCTTTGTTTAATTTTGATAAGGGCAGACATCGTCATATTGTTGACTCCCTCATAGAACTGTTTTAAGAACATTAGCTTGAAACCAGCAAAAGAAGTTATGCAGCCATTAGGCAAGCTACGGTACCAGTCATATGCCGCACCGGCTAAATAACCGACGAACACCCTGGTAAAGAGCATCATTTGGCTGCAATTGGTCAGTCATCACTTCAAAGTGATTGATGTACTGACTTGGAGAAGTGCTGCCATCAAACAACATAATGGTAGGAAGCTTGTACTTAGGAGGAAATTGAACCTCCTTCCATTCAACAGGATAAGGTTGTTTTATCCCAAGTCTTTGTAGACCATCCTTCTGCTTAAAGGCCTCAAACTGAGTGCGTAAGAGTTTTACGGCCTTATTAGTATTCTCTGATGTCTGGGAATTAGTGGGTTCATTTGAATTGTTAGGAGGAGGAACAACATGGTAATTACCACCCCCAGTACCAGACTGACTGGTAGCAGCTTGAATTGGTACAGAAGCAACATGGGGAGGAAGTACCCCCAGACCAACATTAACTGGTACAGAAGATGCTATGAGCTCAGGATTTGAAGTAGGATTCACAACCGGTGGCACTGCATGTTGAGCCACGATTATTGTGTGCATACTTGCAACCATCTCAGCCATGGTCTTCAGTTTGTCTTCCAGTACAGCAATTCGTTGCTCTTGACTGGCTGAACTAGAAGCATCTTGGTCTTCTGTAATGGCATATGCTATTACCTCTCTTGCCACTATTGACAAGATAGTTTGTTCAGAACTTTCACTATCTGCGTCAAAGTCAGACAAAGAATCTTCTCCCAAATGAGTAATGGAAAGATCTTCCTGATTGAAGACATCTTGATCCAAGTTCCGATCTTTCGATCTGGTATGTTGAAAGACTCCTTCACTAGATTGACAAAGTTGTCCCAAGTACTGCTGACTCGGATTACGTAATGTGCCACGTTTTGTAGATTTTCTACCCCCAGTATCTCGGGAATTCATATTGACAGAAGCATATAACAGCTCATCTTCACCTCCCATTATAGGTTCAGGAGTTGAAGTATAGTTCAGACGATCGACGACAGATCATTTAGCTGATTGGCAACAACACTTGATGACCACTTTATGAAGGTAGTGGCGTTCTGATGAGTGATTTAGAGGTGAGTGAGACATCTCTGTGATCTTCCGTCTTTGTGTAAGACGTTCTCGGAGATCAATCACCACTACAGGACGAGAAGAAGTCGGAGGAACATATTCTTTAATGATGTTAGGAACATGACTCCGGTTCTTAAGATGCTTAGTTCCGTGAGTGTACAAAGAAGTACTTAACTCATTGGCATAAGTGATTGGGTTCTTTTTTTCAAACTTTTGTTTCTGGTGCAAGTTGGCCTTTGGCATAGGATTCTTGCGTTTCACCAAGGCTGATACTGATTGATGCCTGTTGAGATAAGCGCGTAAATCAGAGAATTCTGCTCCTGGTGACTCTGTTTGAGATACCATCAATTTTTTTTGCTTGGATCTTGAGATGTGCAAAGTTGGAAGATCTTGAGCAGTTACCATAGGAGTAGGCAAGATACCTCTTTGATCAGTATTCTTTTTCCTGACAGAGATTTGAAGACCTCTGTTTAAGGGAATACAATCTAATATATCTTCCTCTGAGTCATAGACTGGGGAAGATTGAGAAAATACCAAAGGGTGTTTTTCTTTATTTTGTGAAGGGTTAGCTAAAAAGTGTTTCCCTCTATTTTGTTGTGGAACCACCTTAGGCTCAGGTTGCGCCAGTTGAGGAAGTGTCAAAGGACCCTTCCCTTTGTTCAGTCTAGTTTTGGCACTAGAACCTTGTTTCTCCAAATTCAGAACTGGAGAAGAAGAGGGAATAGCCAAAAGACTAGTTCCCCTAGGTTGTGCTAGGGAAACATGGTGTGCAAGCTGCGCCTGAGCAGCAGAGTGCTTAGGTTGCGACATAGCCACATGAGCTACTAGTTGCGCCTTAGCAACAGGTTACGCCTTGGCAGCAAAATGAGTTGACTGTGCCTTGGCAGCAAAGGGAGTGGACTGTGCCTTGGCAGTTGAGGGAGTAGACTGCGCCTTGGCAGCAAAAGAAGTAAACTGTGCCTTGGCAGCAGAGGAAGCAGACTGCGTCTTAGCAGCAAAGGGAGTAGGTTGCACGCGGGCAACAGAAGCAGGTTGCGCCTGAGCTACGGAGACAGATTGCGCCTGGGCAACAGAAGCAGGTTATGCCTGGGCAACAACAACTGTGGAAGACTTAGGAATCTACACAGTTTTGTTCTTGCTGATAGCCACAGCGCGCTTGTTGCTCTTGTTGTTGATCATATCCTCATAGGCTTTCTGGTTGACTTGAACAACCAAAGTCTTCAACGTCTTGACGCTTGACACAGCATCACATTGAGTTGTCACCTTCTCGTCGGAAGAGAAAGTCGTCCCCAGCAGAGTCGCCATTTTGTTTACAAAAACAAAAAGTTTATGACAAACTTTAAAAGAATCGTACAAAGTATAATAAATTCTGGGAATTCTGGGGAAGTACAACTTTAGAAATCTGATCAGAAGACGATCACTTTATCCCTTGAACTATGTGAACTTGAAGACTAGAGACTCTGGAGAATGCAGCAGCAATTTTGTAAGAGTTTTTGATCTCTGTGATATTTTGATAATGATTGGAAACTGTATTTATAGAGTTCTGGAAATAACTATTTTAGCAGTTATTCTGATGTACGCGAGGTTGAACTGCGCCACTTTGGATTGCGCCACCCTTAAGTTGTGCCAACTTTCATTCAGTTACATAATCGTGTACTAACTGTATTTAGACGCGAGGCATCATGTGATTGAGATGCAGATGGTCGTGTACAAAGTAGTGGACCCATTTTGAGAGATTAGTGGCATGTGTGCTACGTCATCCTACTTTAGAACGTAAGTTGTCTCAACTTCATCAGGTTGCGCGAGCTTCAGTCAACGAGTCAAACTGCGCTTCATTGGGTTGCGCCTAGGCACAACTCAGTACATAGGCACGTGGCAGCATTTGAATGTATGTGAAGAATTTATTTAGATTGTGCCTAGGCGCAACTTGCAGAGTGCATGGAACAGCTATCAATCAAATCGTCTCGAGCGTCATGCTTCGCAGGATTCGAAGAGATTTTCTTCGTTTATCGCGTTGTCAGTTGTTAGTGCTGTCAAGTAATAATGTCAATTATTGTCAGGCGCCACGTAGACTTTGGCATAATGTGATTGGGCGCAGTCTGATATAGCACAACCTGATCAGTGGTGCAGTTTGATCCCTGAGCCATCCTGCTTTAGAACGTAAGTTGTCTCAACTACATCAGGTTACGCGAGCTTCAGTCAACGAGTCAAACTGCGCTTGATTGGGTTGTGCTTAGGTGCAACTCAGTGCATAGGCACGTGGCAGCATTTGATTGTATGAGAAAATTTTATTCAGATTGCGCCTAGACACAACTTGTAGTGTGTGCAGAACAGCTGTCAGTCAAATCGTCTCGAGCGTTATGCTTTGCAAGATTCGAAGAGATTTTCTTTGTTTATCGTGCTATCAATTGTCAGTACTGTCAGGTAATGATGGCAATTATTGTCAGGCACCACGTAGACTTTGGCGCAATGTGATTGGACGTAGTCTGATATATGGCGCAACCTGATCAGTGGCGCAGTGTAATCCCTGAGCTTCATAACAGTGGCACAGTTTGATTTTTGGGACGCAACTTGATTACACTGTGTAATAAAAAAATGGCACAACTTAATTTTTAGGCTCTACAAAGTGCACTTTCTGATTGCTTTCAATTCTGATAGTTTTCAGTACATATCATACATATGCTCTCATGTTTGTTGACACGCTGGACATACGAGATGGTATCATGGACTTCTACTCATTATATACTCGTTTTATCATGTTTTCGTGTTTTGTGACTTGTTCGGGTCCATGTCTACTAATCGGGAAGGAAATATCTTAGTAAACGTGTGAACTACCCTTTCTATCCCCCGTGTCTTTCGTGGAGAATAGCAGTTGCACATTTCACGTGCGGGGTGCCTGATTTACCCCCTAGCCGTTCACACGTCGAAACTGATATTTCAAAACACGTAGATAGTTGTCTCATTTATTTATTTTCTCACCACTTGCCATGTCACCATGTTTATATACTATTTTCTAGTTGACATGCCATGTTCTATGATTCCTGCTTTTATACTAGTTATTCTATGACATCAGTTTACTTCTAGTTTTATTCCACATATGCTATTTTCGTGTATTACAAATCCTATTATGTTGCGAATAGCTTTTTGGTCTGTGTCCTTGTTCCATTCCTGACTGAAAACCAATATTTTTCAGGTTAACCGTGGCTTCTCTTAGTATTGGGAGATACGGGTGTACTTGCAGGCCAGACCAAGAGATTAGATAGATGTTGTAGTCATTTTCAATATATGCAAGAACCTTATACTTTTTTTGAATATAAATCTTCTAAATGTTGTAATCAATTTAGAAATATGAATGAGCAGTAAAATTTATTTTTGAGCATTTATTTATTTTGGACTAGACATCGTTCTACCGCCGACACTGCGGCGTAGACTGGCATGGACACGCACTCGTATCCGAAGTCGTGACACCGCCAACAACAACAATGGGCGTGAACCGAAGGGAAAGCAGACATTGACTGTGAATGCCTCGAAAAGCACACAAAGTCCAGCTCAGAAACCACCGCCCGCACCAAGACTGGAGGAAGTTTACTCCTTCAATGATGAAGACATCATGCAGCTCTTCGAGATGTTGAATCAAAGCAACAAGATCAAGTTGCCTGATCCAAAGCGTCCTGGTGATGATAAAGTAGATGACCGGAGGTACTGTCACTACCATCGGTTCGTCGGGCATCCGACCCGGGACTGTTATATCCTAAAGAATTACATACAACGCATGATTAATGCGAATATCATCTCGCTTGATTATGAAGAGAAGACAGTCTCCGCCAATATGGTGTCACTCCAGTTTGGCACATTGCCACCTAATGAAGCTCAAAATGGCGTCGTCTCCAACCCAAAGGCGATGATGGAAGTAATCAACCTTCTACCAACTCGTGACAATGTAAGTGGATAATACTACTTACGACATCCCGGAGAGAGATCATGTGGGTCCACCCATATCTAGCTTCAGAATTGACTCAACCAGACATCCTATCTTCAAGACCAGAGGCAAGAAAACCAAGTCTTGTTGAATGGTTTCTTCCTCCCCTGAGGAGGCCCTTCCCGTTCAGACGTGATCACAGCAGAACATTCAGCAAGAGGAGGCTCCGGTCGAAGTGACACCTCCTGTCACCACCATGACTGTCCAAGGGGAAGGTTCATCCCAACCTCTAGCAGTCGATAAATAGAAACAGAAGGAGGCTCATTTTGACAAGTCTCTACGAAAAAATGGTGCTCCGGGGTTAACTAAATCCCACCACTTTGACATACTGGCGCAGCTCGCTAGTACTCCGGCTCGGCTATCCCTATTTGAGCTCCACCGACTATCCAAAGATACTCGAGAGGGTCTATGTGAATCGCTAAAGGATGTTGAGTCTTTCATTAGTCAGGTTAAACAACCTAAAGAAGATCCAGCAGCATGTCCGCACTGCCATAACATAAGAAAAATCATCTCCAACGTCACGTTCACTCAGCAAGACATGCTACTCAATAATAACCGACACAACAGACTACTGTATTACACAGGGTATGTCGGTGCCATCAAGGTGGATTGGATCCAGATCGACCCTAGGTCTTCCTTTAGCACTATCCTCCGGACTCTGCTCCAGACAATGGGGATCCCGATGCATCTCTTGACTGCATCTAACACTACAATCAGCGGCTTCAGCACTAGCAAGAGCAAACTGCTGAAAAAGATCCGGATGAAATGTCATATCAGTGATCTCCAGACTGAGGTGACTTGCTACGTCGTAGATGCGGACGTCAATTATAACATCCTGCTAGGGCGGCCATGGATAGATGAATACATGGGGGTGGCGTCTACTCTCCACCAATGCATGAAATATGTGTTCACCAATGGCATAGTCAGGACGAAGTTTGCTGATGTCGATCCCTTCAGAGGGATTGAAGTATTTTTCACCGACTCCGATCTGTACAAATCAATTCATCTGGACGATGAAGTCAACGATGCCGATGATGAAGCAGAAGTCGAAGCAGAGGCTGACACTAAAGCAGAAATGATGACCAGTGCCTCTCTGAAGGTACGACTCAAGGGGAAACCTCCCCAAGCATCGGCCCCTATTGTGGTCAAACTACGCGGGAGGGCACCAGCCTCTTTGGTTGAAACAACAACTGAAGCCCCTTTGAAGATACGACTCAAGGGGAGTCATCCCCAAGTGTCGGCCCCTCTTGTGGTTAAGTTACGCGGGAAAGCACCAGTCTCCGAGGCGCCAGCTGAGGCACCTCTCAAAGTATGTCTCAAGGGGAAGCCTCCCCAATCGTCGACTCCTCTCGCGGTCAAGCTACAAGGGAAGGCCCCAGCATCTCTTTTAGCACAGGTTCAAGAGCTAATACGGGTCAGACTCCTGATGAGCTCTCCCGAATTGCCCCAGGCTACTCCTGTAAACCCCTGCCCTGAAACTTCGATTTTCTTGAATTGTTTTTCCATTTATTAATAATAATCTAATTTGGTGTCGGTATAGTTTTGTGATATATAAGTAATTAGTTAAAATAAATAAATAAATAACTTATAATAAATGACTCTTCTTAATTATATCCTATATAAATATGATATGACTAAAATAAAAGTAAATACAAATATCGTATTTATGTGTGTGTAGTAAATTTTACTACTATGATATAATGATAATAAAAAGTCTGGATTTCCTTTGACAACAAATCAAACTAGATAACTATAGTATTATTTGATAAGCTTGTTTAAATATTTTATATATGTACTAGCACATGTGCACGTGCCTTGCACGTATTTTAATATTCTTTTAGTTAATTTAGAAAAACTCTTTCGAAAGATCAAGGGGTAGTCTTCATAATTATTAAGTTGTCCTTATTAAAATTAATGAACCATTTTTAATTAGTATAGACATGTAAGGGTATTTTTGGAATTCAAAAGTTTTACCATCAAATTTTTCTATTATATAGTAGAATAGATAACTATATCCTATTCTCTGTCATTGTATATAATTAACCTTCTCTACTTCTCCTCCTCCTTTCTTTTATTGTTCTCCACTACCCATATAAAACCCTAGCCATCACTTGGCCGACCGAGCCTTCCAATATTAGTTTAATCTAGAGAATAAGTCTTTACTTACCTAGTCTTAGTGTGGCTATTCCTTAGCTAATGTGTGTGGTCAAGAGTCCCTAGCTAGGGTGTGTGGCCAGGAGTATTATCCTCCTTCTACTTTTGTTGCTAACCACATCTTCAATTTTGTATAAGCCTATATAAAGGCTTTAGTTGCATGAATGAAAACACAACGAAAAGCATTCCTCTCATTTTCATTTCTTGTCTACTTTCAAACAGAGTGTTGATACTCTTACATAGGTTAGTACGCCAAGCTTCAAACCAACATTTGGTATCAGAGCTCCAGGTTGTATGCCAAAGTATCTTCGATTCGACAAGATATCAATCATCGAGCACTCGTCGGTGCCAACAACAAAGGAGCGGAGCATAACCCTGCACTACCCGATGCTGACGTCTTGCTTATACCACTTGGGCGATCAAGATGGAGGTCTTCATGGAAGCTCAAGGCGTTTGGGATGCAATTGAACCCACGACCGGGGTGGTCGTAGAAAAGAAGAAAGACAAGATGGCGTTGGCGTGCATTTTCTAAGCTGTCCCCGAGGAAATCCTACTCCAGCTGGCCAAGCACAAAATGGCTAAGGAAGCTTGGGAAAGCTTGAAGACAAGGTACCTAGGTGCTGATCGGGTGAAGAAGGCAAGGATTTAAACCTTGAAGAGTGAGTTCGAGGCTCTTCGTATGAAGGAGACAGACTCTATTGATGAGTTTACGGGAAAATTGACGACCCTCGCAAACATGATTCGTGGATTGGGAGACTATATGGAGGACGTCGTCATCGTCAAGAAGCTGCTCGTCTCCGTCCCAGACAAGTACATGCAGGTCATTGATATGATCGAGCAGTTTGCAGATGTGGAGACCATACCGGTCGAGAAAGCGATCGGCCGCCTCAAAGCGTATGAATAACGCATATGCGGTCGAGGCGAGAGCAACAACGGACAACTCCTGCTTACTCACGTTGAGTGGCAGACGCGGTCGAAGAAAGGCGACGCCGATTCTTCGTCGAGAGAAAAGGGGCACTTTAGCGACGATCGGGGCCGTGGCAAGCCCCGTGGTCGTTGTCGCGGGCGCGGCAGGGGTGGCCGTGGCGGCCAAATAGCGCAACACCAGGAGGGTGAGGGGACTCGCGGCTCAGGCTCCAACCACGACAAATCAAAAATCAAGTACTTCAATTGTGAAAACTTTGGGCACTATGCGTCGGAGTGTCACAACAAGCATCGTATTGAGGAGGCGAAGCTTGCACGAGCACAAGACGAGGAGGCTGTATTGCTGCTGGGAGAGACTCGTGAGGAGACGCCTGACCTCGTCATGCTCAATAAGGAAAAGATAGAACACGACTTGCGTGGAGCTGGAGAAGCGCAGGCCGACACCGACGTTTGGTACCTTGACAACGGTACTAGCAACCATATGACGGGGCACCGAGGAAAGTTCAAGGACCTTGATCAGAATATCATCGGCCATGTCAAGTTTGGCGATGGCTCAACCGTGCGAATTGAGGGCAAGGGATCAATCCTGCTCCAATACAAGAATGGAGAACAACGACTTCTGTCGGAGGTATACTTCATTCCAAGCTTAAGAATTAATATATTGAGCCTTGGTCAATTAACTGAAGATGGAAGCAAGGTGGAGATTGTCGGCTCCTACTTGAGGGTGTTCGACAGGAACGACATCCTGCTGTTGAAGGTGAGGAGATCGCCTAACCGCCTATACAAGATAGCTCTTGAGTCTTGTATGTCGATATGTCTAATGGCCAAAGTACAAGACCCAGCCTGGTTGTGGCATGCAAGGCTCGGGCACGTGAATTCTTTGCGCTCAAGATGATGGCAGAGAAAGGAATGGCCACCGGACTGCCGAAGATTTCTCACCCAAACCAACTCTGTGATGGGTGCCTCATCGCCAAACAGGCACGGCTACCGTTCCCACTGCAGGCAAGCTTCAGAGCTAAGAAGACACTGCAACTTGTGCACGCCGACATTTGTGGCCCGATTACTCCCGCTACACTTGCAGGTAACAAGTATTTTCTTCTACTTGTTGATGACTTCAATCGTATGATGTGGGTGTATATGTTCAAAGAAAAAAGAGATGCCTTTAATGCTTTCAAGAAATTCAAGTCTCTTGTAGAGAATGAGTGTGACCGCAAGATGAAGACACTCAGAACTGATCGAGGAGGTGAGTTCTCGTCCAAGGAATTCACAAGCTTCTGTGAAGATGAAGGCATACAACGGTACCTTATCGCACCATATACGCCACAACAGAACGGCGTAGTGGAGCGCCGGAATCGCACCGTGATGGCAACGACAAGGAGCCTACTCAAGAGCATGCATGTTCCTGGAAGCATGTGGGGCGAGGCAGTCAGACATGCTATGTACCTGCTCAACCGGTTGCCAACTAAAGCTCTCGGTACGTTCACGCCGTATGAAGCTTGGACTGGTAAGAAACCGAACCTGGAACACTTAAGGATCTTTGGATGCGTCGCACACATAAAGACTGCAGGTCCTCATCACAAGAAACTTGACCGAAGAACGTCGTTGGTGTACCTTGGCGTGGAAGAGGGCTGCAAAGCGTACCGCCTCTATATTCCTCAATACAGCAAGATCCAGGTGAGCAGGGATGTCGTGCTCGAGGAAGAAAGAAGATGGGACTGGAACAATGGTGATGGTACCGAACCACAAGGCTGGGTAGATATCTCAGTCGAAGATCCTGTTGTCGAGACAATAATCACTCCACAGAGAGCGGTGGACGAGGCTGTATACACGCCGGAGGGCACGGGAGATGTGGCAACACCTATGATGCACGGAACGACGATGGCGTCAAGGGAGCCTACTATACCACAAGCTGCAACCTCAACTTCAAGCGGCTCTCCCACATCGACGACTGACATATATGCTGAAACTAAGAAGACACCTCTTGATCCAGAGATGTTGTTTTTGTCAGCTGAAGAACCGGCAAACTTTCAAGATGCTGCACTTGAGCATGAGTGGCGGGAAGCTATGAAGAAGGAGTTGGAAGCCATCGAGAAGAATGGGACTTGGGTGCTTACTGAGTTACCATCTGGGCACAAACCCATCGGTCTAAAATGGGTATACAAGGTGAAGAGAGACAGTGAAGGCAAGATTCTCAAGCACAAAGCTAGAATTGTGGCAAAGGGGTACGTCCAGCAGCATGGAGTCGATTTTGATGAAGTGTTTGCTCCAGTGGCCAGACTCGACACAGTTTGCTTGATTATCGCTCTCGCAGCCCAACATGGATGGGAGGTTCACCACTTGGACGTCAAATCTGTATTCCTGAATGGTGACCTCAAAGAGGAGGTATATGTAGCTCAACCCAAAGGCTTCATCGTCAAGAACTAGGAGCACAAGGTGTATAGACTGTTCAAGGCTCTCTATGGTTTGCGAAGCACCGAGGGCCTGGAACATACGCCTGGACAGCTGCTTAAAGGAGCTGGGATTCGTCAGATGCACTCAAGAGCATGCGGTGTTCACGAGGAACAATGGAGAGGGTGCACTCATTGTCAGAGTGTACGTTGATGACCTAATTGTCACAGGCGTAAAACCAACTGCAGTAAAGGCTTACAAGCAGCAGATGGTGCAGAAATTTGAGATGAGTGACCTTGGGTTACTCTCCTAATACCTTGGTATAGAGGTAGACCAACAGGGTGATCGTATTACACTGAAGCAATCGGCATATGCGAAGAGAGTATTACGGCAATTTGGAATGGGAGATTGCAATCCAACCAAGTATCCCATGGAAGCGCTAAACTGCAACTCAGCAAGGACCTTGAAGGAACCCGAGTCGATCTGCACAATATAGGTGCATCGTTGGTTGTCTCAGGTACTTAACTCACACTCGCCCGGATATTTCTTATGCTGTTGGAATGGTAAGTAGGTACATGGAGAAGCCAACAACCACGTATTACCAGGTGGTGAAACAGATCCTCAGATTCGTGAAAGGAACACTTGAGTATGGACTCATATATAAAAGAGGACATGGTGAAGATGAACTGCATGGATTCACTGACAACAACTTAGCTGGAGATGTCGACGACAGGAGGAGCACCAGTGGAATGACGTTCTACCTCAATAAGAACCTGATCACTTGGGCATCTCAGAAGCAGAAAATTGTCGCGTTGTCCTCCTGTGAAGCTGAGTTCATGGCGGCAACAGGTGCAATGTGTCAAGCTTTGTGGCTGAAAAATTTGCTTAGTGAGGTGATTGGCCGCGAACCTAAGCCAGTTACGCTCTATGTCGATAACAAGTCTGCAATTGCGTTAATGAAGAACTCTGTGTTTCATGGAAGCAGCAAGCACATTGACACTCGCTTTCACTTCATTCGCGAGTGTGTTGAAAAAGGGCAGATAAATGTGGAGTTTGTGTGCACTGAAAAGCAACGTGCCGACATTCTCACGAAGGCTCTCGCCAGAGTAAAATTTGCCGAGATGCAGCAGATGCTTGGAGTTATCAACCTTGATCAAATCTTGATTAAGGAGGAGAATATTAGTTTAATCTAGAGAATAAGTCTTTACTTACCTAGTCTTAATGTGGCTATTCCTTAGCTAATGTGTGTGGTCAGGAGTCCCTAGCTAGTGTGTGTGGCCAGGAGTATTATCCTCCTTCTACTTTTGTTGCTAACCACATCTTCAATTTTGTATAAGCCTATATAAAGGCTTTAGTTTCATGAATGAAAACATAACGAAAAGCATTCCTCTCATTTTCATTTCTTGTCAACTTTCAAACAAAGTGTTGATACTCTTAAATAGGTTAGTACGCCAAGCTTCAAACCAACATTCAAAACTCCGCCTACATGATCAGATTGTCGACAACATCGAACTTCTTTGGCTGGCCGAGCTTCCTCGCTGACCTCATGTTCACAGTATCATACCGTCCCCCGATGCCCAAGAAGCCGATGCATCCGCATGTATTGACCAGGCGGACCCGCGTGAGCTACAGCGCCCAATGATGAGTACTGCTTCTCGTCGTAGTTTGTCGGCAGATCTCCGATTGAACGGAACCCGCCATTGTAGGCATTTCCTAAGTCCTGCCAGAGCCTCCTCGGCCAGCCACAACCGTCGGAACCACGGCCTCGTCCCCAAACGGCTACCGACAGATGTCGTGCCAAACCCCACGACCCGTACTCGACTTGCTCACAACTATGCAACGCCGTCTATGTACTGCCACGGCATCTTCGACGTTGCCGACACTATCGTTTCTGGAGACATTTCCTACCGATCCATTTTATGCGACCGGAAGACGCAATGAGCCATTGTCGGTTCTCCTCGCCATAGGTGCAGGTGAGATTATGAAGTTCCTATAAATATATATGTGCTTATTTTTATATAGAATTATTGATGGAAGATGATAGGCAACATATTATCACTATACATATGTAAAGAAATAGGTAGAAGCAGTAGTATTTGGAACAGGTTAATAGAGGAATTGTTTTCTTTAACAATAATACTAAGTTTACTACCAAATTCTTACAACCTTCTTACAACCTTACTCACCCACCCCTTACATATGGGTCCCACCGGATCCCACCACCTCTCACACCTCCCTGCTACATGGGCTCCATCCGACCCCACCACTTACTCTCCTCCTCCAATCGAAGCCCAATTCCACCTAGTGTTCACGTGGGCATAAGGAAACCATGAATGGTATTTTTTTCTGAATAAACTCCTCATACTCTTTTAATTTCATACAGGGGCGGCCTGGTCCAGGACAGGCCAGATGACGGCCCAGGGCCCCCTAACGAAAGGGGGCACCAACATAGAACTGTTTATAATATAACTAGTATGTATCATGTGTCTTCCTTTTAATAAAAAGCATTGTGGTGTAGTGGTTAGAATGCTAAACTTACATTTAAAAGATTATTGGTTCAAATCTTGACTACAACAAAATTTTATTTATTTATACTTTTTTTTATATTATGTATGAGGGCCCATTTTGGAAGTTTCGCCTCGGGCCCCCAACAGCTCAGGGCCGGCCCTGATTTCATATACATATACATATATAATTAATAGGCAATAGTAGGATGTAAGAGAAACATTAGTAGAAAAAGTTGTTCATTGAAAATATATATTTGATTCCTCCTAAACCTACCGTTCATGGGCGGAGCTAAGTTGGGCCTGCGCCCCCTGAAAAATGAATTTTTTTTAAAAAAAATATTCTGTAGAGACAATGTCTCTACGGAAGCTATGGACCTGTCACGGTGTCACCTATGGTTAGTAGCATGTGGTTTTCTCTCCCTACAACTACAAGTACCAGCTACAGCTAGCTAGGCTATGGAGTATGGACCTGTCACCTATGATTCTATGAATCCACCTGACCAGCTTTCTTTCCATACAAGTACCAGGAAGCTATTAGCTATGTACCTGTCACCTATGGCTACGAATCCATCTGACCAAACGGAAAGCTCCTTTCAATCTTTCACTTCAAAGGAAA
This sequence comes from Iris pallida, assembly GCA_029216955.1. Lineage (NCBI taxonomy): Eukaryota > Viridiplantae > Streptophyta > Magnoliopsida > Asparagales > Iridaceae > Iris > Iris pallida. Next base: position 12,326,359 of record JANAVB010037020.1, read on the forward strand.
GCTACTCACACTAGTGTGCAAAAGCTTCTCACAGTGTACATTCATGATGAATCCATCTGACCAAAGTCACCAAACGGTAAAAAAGAAGCAGTCACTATATTAACATATTTTTTTCTCTTAGAAAGGCAGCCCCCTCCACAGTATTCATCCAAAAAAATTCAAACGGAAGCAGCATGCTAGCAGCAACAGGTAACATTTTCTCCTTAGTTATTTTTATTGTTGCATTACATATTTTGCACTTGTTTTAGTTGTTTATACAAATATACACTAATTTCTATTTATATGAGATTAATTAAACATAAACCTACACAATAATATGTTGGGTTCTGTTATTTTTAGTTATGTTATTTCTTTCCAAAATTATCTGTTGTTGCCAAACAAGCATGGTAATGGTATAAATAACAATAAAAATGAAGGCAAGATAATTAAATGTGATCAAAATTGAATATTTTTCAGAAGAAAAATAATACACTATTTAAAATTTTCAACAAATCTCGAGAACGAGCTACTTCAAGCTGACAAAAGCCACCGACCGGGCCACCACCATCCCCATGCCAACCCGTTGTCCAACCTTTGCCTACGTGCAATATAGAAGATGAGTTTCCATCTGATCCTGCATTAATAAAAATATTTATGAGTATGATGTTAAAGTAAGAGAGAAGGTTCGACGATACTATTTTCAAAAAGGTCCATGTCAGCCTAAAGATCACAACTTTCCTTGGCATTCATGTGCAAATGAGAAGCGTCGATTTCAGCCTTCGTGGTTCAAAGAACATCCTAATTGGCTGGAATATAGCATTACAACATATGTCATTTATTGTTTATCTTGTTATCTTTTTAAAGTCGATCATGGTGGTCAAAGCGGTGGTGATTCCTTTGTTGGAGAGGGATTTAAAAATTGGAGGAAGAAAATGAAGTTGGATGGGCATGTCGGAGACCACACTAGTACACATAACAAATGTGCGAGTGCTGGTTATGATCCTTTGAAGCAACCAAAACACATTGAATATTCTTTGGCTACTCAGTGTATTCAAACTCATGGCAACTATCGTCTCCGTTTGACAGCATCAATTGATTGCATTAAATTTTTTTGTGTCAAGGATTGGCTTTTCGTGGTCATGATGAATCCGAGGAATCATTAAATAAGGAAAACTTTCTTGAACTCTTCCAATTTCTTTGCAACCACAATGAGAATATCGATAGAGTTGGAGCCTCATGCAAACGTAGGGACATTCTTCGTGAAAAATAATTTAAAAAAGTTGTTGAAGGAATTTATAGCGGTGATGTTTTGACTGGAAAAGGTAAGAATCAAGAAATAACATTGAAATGAGCAGGAAGCACCAGGTGGGGTTCTCATTATGGAATACTAATGAGTTTAATTTGCTTGTACTCGTCGGTGGTTGATGTGGTTGTGATTGTTGAGGAGGATGCAAATGATCACAAGGTAAGAGGGAATGCAGAAAATATTTTGGGAATCATTTCTCAATTTGAATTTGTATTTCATTTACATTTGATGGAGAATATCTTGAAAATCACAAATGATTTATCACAAGCTTTACAGAGAAAAAACCAAGATATAATAAATGCCATGGCTCTTGAGAGAATAACCAAGCTACACTTGCAAAACATAAGAGATGATGGATGGGAATCATTATTGGAAGAGGTTTCTTCATTTTGTCTTAAGCACAAGATAGTAATTCTAAAGTGAACGAATTATTTGTACAACATGGAAGATCCCATCGCAACTTTGAAGGAAAAATAAATCTTCATCATTATCGCATTGAATTATTTTATGAAGTGATTGATTTGCAACTTCAAGAGTTGAACAATCATTTTAATGAGGTGAATACGGAGTTGTTGCTATATATGGCTTGTCTTGATCTAGGTGACTCATTCTATTCTTACGATAAGAGAAATTTTTTTCATTTTGCTGACTTTTATCAATCAGATTTCTCTAACATGGCTTGTCTTGATCTAGGAGATTCATTCTCTTCTTATGATAAGAGAAAGTTGCTTTGATTTGCGGAATTTTATCCATCAGATTTCTCTAACATGGAGTTAATGCACTTTGATCGTCAACTTGATAACTATATTTTTGATGTGCGCTCTGACAGGAGCGTAGCTAAGTTGGGCCGAGGGGGCGCGGCTGCGCCCCCTGAAAAATGAATTTCTTTAAAAATATTCTGTAGAGACAATGTCTCTACGGAAGATATGGATCTGTCATAGTGTCACCTATGGTTAGTAGCATATGGTTTTCTCTCCCTACAACTACAAGTACCAGTTACAGCTAGCTAGGCTATGGAGTATGGACCTGTCACCTATGATTCTATGAATCCATCTGGCCAACTTTCTTTCCCTACAAATACCAGGAAGATATTAGCTATGGACCTGTCACCTATGGCTATGAATCCATCTGACCAAACGGAAAGCTCCTTTCAATCTTTTACTTCAAAGGAAAGCTACTCACACTAGTGTGCAAAAGCTCCTCACAGTGTACATTCATGATGAATCCATCTGACCAAAGTCACCAAACAGTAAAAAAGAAGAAGTCACTATATTAACATATTTTTCTCCTTAAAGGGCAGCCCCCTTCACAGTATTCACCCACACAAAAATTCAAACGGAAGCAGCAGGCTAGCAGCAACAGGTAACATTTTCTCCTTAGTTATTCTTATTGCTGTATTACATATTTTGCACTTGTTTTAGTTGTTTATACAAATATACTCTGATTTCTATTTATAGTTTTGAGATTAATTGAACACAAACGTACACAATAATATATTGGGTTCTATTATTTTTAGTTATATTATTTCTCTCCAAAATAATCTATTGTTGTCTAACAAGTATGGTAATGGTATAAATAACAATAAACATGAAGGAAAGATGATTAAATGTGATCAAAATTGAATATTTATCAGAAGAAAAATAATACACTATTTAAATTTTTCAACAAATCTCGAGAATGAGCTACTTCAAGCAGCCAAAAGCCACCGACCGAGCCACCTCCATCCCCATGCCAACCCGTTGTCCAACCTTTGCCTACGTGCAATATAGAAGATGAGTATCCGTCTGATCCTGTATTAAGAAAAAATATTTATGAGTATGATGTTAAAGAAAGAGAGAAAGTTCGACGATACTATTTGCAAAAAGGTCTATGTCAGCCTAAAGATCACAACTTTCCTTGACATTCATGTGCAAATGAGAAGCGTCAATTTAAGCCTTTGTGGTTCAAAGAACATCCTAATTGGCTGGAATATAGCATTACAATAGATGCCGTTTATTGTTTATCTTGTTATCTTTTTAAAGTCGATCATGGTGGTCAAAGCGGTGGTGATTCCTTTGTTGGAGAGGGATTTAAAAATTGAAGGAAGAAAATGAAGTTGGGTGGGCATGTCAGAGACCACACTAGTACACATAACAAATGTGTGAGTGCTGGTTATGATCTTTTGAAGCAACCACAACACATTGAACATTCTTTGGCTGCTCAGTGTATTCAAACTCATGCCGACTATCGTCTCCGTTTGTCAGCATCAGTTGATTGTATTAAATTTCTTTTGCATCAAGGATTGGCTATTCGTGGTCATGATGAATCCGAGGAATCACTAAATAAAGGAAACTTTCTTGAACTCTTATAATTTCTTTGCAACCACAATGAGAATATCGATAGAGTTGGAGCCTCATACAAGCGTAGGGACATTCTTCGTGAAAAATAATTTGAAAAAGTTGTTGAAGGAATTTATAGCGGTGATGTTTTTATTGGGAAAGGTAAGAATCAAGAAATAACATTAAAACGAGAAGGAAGCACCAGGTGGGGTTCTCATTATGGAACACTAATGAGTTTGATTTGCTTGTACTCGTCGGTGGTTGATGTGGTTGTGATTGTTGAGGAGGTTGCAAAGGATCACAAGGTAAGAGGGCATGTAGAAAATATTTTAGAAATTATTTCTCAATTTGAATTTGAATTTTTATTTCTTTTACATTTGATGTAGAATATATTAGAAATTACCAATGATTTATCACAAGCTTTACATAGAAAAGACCAAGATCTAATAAATGCCATGGCTCTTAAGAGAATAACCAAGCAACACTTGCAAAACATGAGAGATGATGGATGGGAATCATTGTTGGAAGAGCTTTCTTCATTTTGTCTTAAGCACAAGATAGTAATTCTACAGATGAACGAATTATTTGTACAATATGGAAGATCCCATCGCAACTTTGAAGGAAAAACAAATCTTCATTATTATCGCATTGAATTATTTTATGAAGTGATTGATTTGCAACTTTAAGAATTGAACAATCATTTTAATGAGGTGAATACGGAGTTGTTGCTATGTATGACTTGTCTTGATCAAGGTGATTCATTCTATTCTTATGATAAGAGAAAATTGTTTCATTTTGCTGAATTTTATCCATCAGATTTCTCTAACATGGCTTGTCTTGATCCAAGTGTTGGAGTGGGTATATTGAGAAGACCCTGGAGTGCAACGAGCGTCGTCTGTGTGTTAGAGAAGCTCGAGGATGTGATGAGGCCATTCGGAGATGAAGAAGAAGCTCGGGATCTACCAGAGTACATTCTGGAACAGGGGAGGCAGAGTTCGGGCCGAACTCTGCCCCAGGCAGAGTTCTGGCCGAACTCTGCCCCCTTGGTTCCAAAACCGTTCTGTTATGAAAACACAGATTTTTGGCCGAACTATGTGTCCACGGGCTGAGGCTGATTTTAGGGTATTTTTTATACCGTTGGACCATATCCTACGGTCCAGATTTTGCTGCAAATTAGGGGATTTGTACATAGTTTTTTCTAACCCTAATCACAACACAACCTTGAAGAAAATAGAGAGAAAAGTGGCAAGAGTGCCATTGCAACTTTGGGAGAGAAGAGGAGGATTGAAGGCCATTTTTGAAGGAGGATCGTGTTCGGGTAATCTCTACTCGTCGTCTTTGTTCTTCGTTGCCTTGTAATCAATATTTTTTGCTTCCAAGTGTTGTGGGGATCCGTATTGGATCGGGAGAAGTTTGTAGAGGGTGTACTCCTTTATTTCATTAGTGAAGGCTTCTCAAGGGTTGGACTCCGATCGTCCCATTGTTTTTTCTCGTAAGGGTTTTCCACGTCAAAAATTCTTTGTGTCTACGTGGATTGTGTTTGGTATTTGGTTCGTGCATTGTATTGTTCGATTCTCTCGCAAGTACTCTCTAGTTTGGGAAAAGGTTTCCATGCTTCTTTCCCAATACCAGGTGATTCATTCTCTTCTTATGATAAGAGAAAGTTGCTTTGTTTTTCTGAATTTTATCCATCAGATTTTTCTAACATGGAGTTAATGCACCTTGATCGTCAACTTGATAACTACATTTTCGATGTGCGCTCTGATGACCAATTTTCTGATGTTACGGGGGTTAGTGGACTTGCTAGAAAAATGATTTAGTTAAAGAAGCATCGAACATATCCGCTGGTGTATTTGCTCTTGAAGTTGGCATTGTTATTATCCGTTGCAACCGCAACTGTAGAGAGAGTATTTTTTGTAATAAAAATTAATAAAACTTTGTTACGTAATCGATTGGGAGATACGATGATGAATGATTGTTTGGTGGCATATATTGAAAGAGACATATTGGATGCTGTTGACATTGAAGACATCATTCAATATTTATAGAATATGAAGTCTCGAAGATTTTTATTGTCAAAGAAAAGAGTTATTTAGCGATTGTAATAGTTTATGACATTTGATATGAATATATGCTACGTTTTGAATTATAAATATGTTATTATAATTTATTATTATTTTATTAATAAATATTGCATCATATGGATAAAATGTCTGGCTATGCCACTGCGCACTGATGACCAATTTTCTGATGTTGTGGGGGTTAGTGGACTTGCTAGAAAGATGGTTCAGTTAAAGAAGCATCAAACATATCCGTTGGTGTATTTGCTCTTGAAGTTGGCATTGTTATTACCCGTTGCAACCGCAACTGTAGAGAGAGTATTTTCTGCAATGAAAATTATTAAAACTTCATTACGTACTCAATTGGGAGATACGATGACGAATGATTTTTTGGTGGCATATACTGAAAGAGAATGTATTGGATTTCGTTGACAATGAAGATATCATTCAATATTTTCAGAATATGAAGTCTCAGAGATTTTTATTGTCAAAGAAAAGAGTAATTTAGCGATTGTAATAGTTTATGACATTTGATATTAATATATGCTATAATTTGAATTATAAATATGTTATTATAATTTATTATTATTTTATTAATAAATATTGCATCCCCTGGATAAAATGTCTGGCTACGCCACTGCCTATATGTTACAAGAATTTTGTTTACATATATGCCCACATCTTTCTCTTAAATCATATATAGCCAGAAAAATCACATAATAGTATAATTAAATAGTATAAACGAAATATGCTATATTTAAGAGAGTAATTAATACCATTAAGACACATCTAAAGTAGATAACTAAGTTAATATAGGAGTACAAAAGTGTATATTTATTTTCTTGTTTATATATAGGAAATCATAATCTAATATCTTGAGGATATGTCATATATCTATAGGATATAGGCTGTAACGTGGGAATCCTGAATTACAGTCGCATCTTTGGACGAACCTCAGGCAAGTATACCTTGCCTTGCTTCACCGTTTATTTACATGCTTATATTCCTTCTCCTTTATTACATGTCATCATTTAGTTCTTGGGATGCTTGTTGATGTGAGTTTCTTTCATGCATACTAGTTACTGGTCTTGTTCACATATCGTCTTTGCTTACGGTTGGTATTATAGTTTATATTGGATCTGTTCTTACTGTACCTTGACTGAGTCATACCGTGTTGTAGAATGAGTGTGTTATAACTGAACTGCTATTTTTAATTTTGACTTTTCTCAACTTGCGAGTCCACACTAGGGGCGAGGGTTGATTTCTTGAAACTAACATACGAGTCCACATTAGGGGCGAGGGTTAGTTATTCGTTCAAACCTGCGAGTCCACACTAGGGACGAGGGTTTATTCCTTGAAACTAACCTGCAAGTCCACACTAGGGTCGAGGGTTAGTTATTTGTTCAAACCTACGAATCCACACTAAGGGTGAGGGTTTGAGTATCCGTTTGATTTCTTATCGTGTGTTTATGTTTCCTTTCCAGCAGTTCATTTATGCGTAGTTGTTCTTATATTCAGGTTTCACTGTTGCTTAGTCCTTTTCTATTTATATCATGGTTTTCTTTATGCATGATAAACTGTTAGATAGGCATATTTTATGTATCTTGTTAGTCCCCTGAGGATCTGATGATCTATTCAGGTAGCTGATTGTACGGAGTTAGTTAGCTGATCATGACGGCGGTTGATTACTTCAGATTCAGGTATCTTTCGTGGTTAAATATTTACATCCTCTATTTGCACTCTGCTTGTTAGCTTAATTTTATAGACTCATGTTATTCTTTGGAGCCTAATCAGACATATATGCTAGTGGACTGCAGACCTTGAAATATAATATTCATTCTTGTTTTCTATTCTTCTTGTGAATTGAGATATAGTTTAACTTACCATATTAGACATGATACCCTATTCTGGACAACGTATACGTATTCGAGTTGGGCTGGAGTCTGTTTGATATGTAGCTCTCTTGCGTATGCGCTCGTATCCCGAAAAAAGGGTGCGGGTCGTGATAACTCCAGTTCTCACTGACGAGGAATTGCAAGAGTACATATATGCCAACGTTGATGTCCCATCTTTTGATGATGTAATTTCACGGGACAAGATCCCGTATTTAATCAATAAAAGGCTATCTTTGAATTATTCTAGTTTTCCACATTGGAATGTCATGTATACTATAGATAATGTCTTACGGTCCTTGCAAATAAAAACAGCGACTGTTAACTATGTAAATCAAGTCGTCCCGTATCGAGGAGTCTGTTATATAGTTCTGCCCCGGAGCCAGGACGAGAAAACTATCATCTTCGGCAAAGTCGAGCGTCATCAAGGCCTCCCGCAGGTCGAGCCAGAACCTGATACCGATAGAATGCAAGTATATCGATACATCGATCAAGCAAAGTACCTCATCCAAAAGATGGGTTATAACCTGAAAAGCGGCCAAGGTCTAAACTATGGCAGAGGCTGACGCCTTTCTATACGACTCCAAGTTCCAAAAGGAAAGCCATAAGACTATTACCATCGCACTCGACGGAGGGTAGGCTATGTCACGCTGCCCACAACCACGAAGAGTTCAGAAGCGGAAGAGGCTACACACTCTTACTCATCTGAAGCTTCAACTTAGGACTTCGACAACAGTATCGGCCCGATCTTCAAAAAAATGTTCTCAGTCAACATGACATCCACACATCCTTCAGAAGAAGTAGACGATGATCAAATAGTGGAGTTCTTTAAGGAAGAACCCTGGGCTCAATGCCTAGGTGCACAGTGGGAATCTCGCTTCAAGCTACGAGAACTTTCTATCGAAGATGAAGTCGAGAAGATCGACCGGAGAATGAATCTTCGTCCAAACCCATATTCATCAGCAAAAGCTTAGCATGGAAAGATCGCGAATCTTTAGTTCAACTTGTCAAAGAATATATCGATATCTTCGCCTGGAGCTATGAAGACATGTCGAATATAGACCCGCAAGTTACAATGCACAAGCTTAATATCTTACCTAACGCTAAGCATGTTAAGCAGCAACAACGACACTTCCGTTCTAACATCATGGATGCCATTGACAAAGAAGTGGATAAACTGTTAGACAGGGGTTTATTCATGAAAAAGCAACATCCAGATTGGGTGGCCAACATCGTTTCCGTTACTAAAAAAATAGAAAGATCCGAGTCTGCATCGACTTCCGGGACCTCAACTCTACTTGCCCGAAAGACGAGTTCCCACTTCCGATCACCGACGTAATGATCGACAACACATGTGGCTTTGAATGCATGTCCTTCATGGATGGGCATTTGGGCTACAACCAGATCAAGATGTTCCTGGATGACAAAAAACACACTTCGTTTTAAGACTCGAAAGAGGGTTTATTGCTACACAGTAATGCCATTTGGCTTGAAGGATACAGGTGCCACATACCAACGAGCTATGAGCACCATCTTCCGCCAACACATCTGCAAGACAGTCGAATGCTATGTTGACGACATTGCTGTCAAGAGCCGCCTGCGAGACAATCACCTGCAGGATCTGAGGACAGCCTTCTATCTTATGCGGACACACCAGCTCAAGAGGAACCCTACTAAGTCCTTCTTAGGTGTTTCCAGCGGCAAATTCTTAGGTTTTATTATCACTGTAAAAAGGCATCCATGTTGACCCCAAGAAGAACAAAGCCATCCTTGACATGGACCCTCCAAAGAACCTTAGAGAACTTCGAGGCCTACAAGGATGTCTCACATATATTCGAAGGTTTATTGCAAATATTTTCGAAAAATGTCAACCCTTTACCAAACTCATAAAGAAGGGAGTCTCCTACGTCTGGACGGAGGAATGTCAGAAGGCATTTGATGACATAAAGGCTTATCTCACAAGTGCCCCAGTCCTGGTAGCACCGGTCGTAGGAAAATCCTTTCTGCTCTATGTCCATGCAATGGATCATTCTCTCGACATCCTATTGGCTTAGAATAATAATGCAGGCTACGAGCAAGCTATCAACTACCTGACCAGGACAATGATAGGGGCCAAACACCGGTACAACCCCATCGAGAAAGAATGTCTAGCCCTGGTATTTGCCATCCAGAAGACTCGTTATTATGTCTCAGATCAGACGATCCATGTCATTTCCTGAGTCAATCCACTCAGGGTCCTCAAGATAAAACCGAGAGCACTAAACTCTCGATTAGCTACATGGACAATACTATTGACACCATATGATATGGTATTTGTCCCATAAAAAGTTGTCAAGGGCCAAGCACTAGCCGACTTTTTAGATGCACATCCGATTCCGGAATCGTCCAAACTCTATGAAGACATTCCAGATGAGGTGCTAGAGTCCAACGTTGCTGAAGAAAACCCCGTCTGGCAGATGTTCTTCGATGGAGCTTCAAGAAAAGGCCCTAAGGGTCAAATTATTGCAGAAGTGGGGGTGTTCTTGATCTCCTCCGACAAGCTGGTCATCCAGTGTGCCTATTCCCTTATAGAGCCGTACTCCAATAATATGGCGGAGTACAATGCCCTCATCATAGGACTTCAGTTAGCAAGACAACTGGAGGTTGAACACCTTAAGTCTTTCAGCGATTCAAAACTCGTCGTCAACCAAGTCCGAGGACAATACGAGGTACGCCACAAGGACTTGATCCACTATCACAAAGCAGCCTTGGACATCATCTAAACCTTCACCGAGTTCTTCATAGAACACATACCTCGGTTGCAAAACCTAGAGGCTGATGCTCAGGTTGGCCTCGCGGCCTCATTGATGGCACCTATCAGGACACAACACTTTATTACAGAAGTTGGTCGAGATTTGGCAAGCCCCAGAAATAATCTGTGCCTATGTTTGAACTATGCCATGCCTGCAGACGTTAGTGTCAACATTAGAGACTGGTGGTTTTCGTTCATCGACTTTACAGCCTATAGAATCCTTCCAGATGACCTGAAGGAAGCAATCTCTGTCAAAAGACACTCCTTCCGAATCTACTATGATACAGCCACCAAAATGTTTTATCGACGCTCTTATGACGAGCTTCTCCTCCGATGTTTACCAAATGAGGAAGCAGCCGAAGCTCTTTGTAGCTCCCCTTTCCAAAAATTTTGAAATATTTTTATTATTTATTTTATTTAAATGGTGATTTTTTAGATTTTTATAAATAATTAATTAGTTAATTATTATGGTAGATGATTGTTAAATGTAAGAGTTTTTCTCTAGTGATTTGTGATCGCAGGAGAACCTTGAATGGAAAGAAAGTTTCTATAAGGTAATTATAAGATCAACTATGTCTTATGGGTCAGACTTACAGGAAATTACATACATGTGTAGAAAATAAGCATAGCTGGAACGAATGCATCCATAGGAAGTTGGAGATAGCGCTAATTAACAATAAGATAGTTAAAGATTCTTTCGGTCGATTTGGATGTGCGATATCGACAACAAATGCACATGTTAGGGGGGATAAAATATTAGTTAAAGTAGCTGCCAGAACCAACGGCTAGCCAAAATGTCACTCCCCGTTCCCAGAATATGTATTTTTATACATGTACTGCTTGAAGGTATTTATTTAATGCTTATCATACATTTATTCTGTAATTACATGCTAATTAATTTTTTTGTATTTTATTTTCTGCTTTTGCTTAAGCTCTTGGTTTAGCTGGGTTCATCATGATAAGGGGTGGATGGCCTAGATCTTGTAGGAAGGAATGGGTGGTGGAGATTTTGACTTGGGCTTGATATTTATACCCCTTTACTTTTCTCTCTCTTCATTACTCTCATTTACTTCTTCTTCATCCTCCATTACTCTTCCACCAACCTAGAGAGCTTAGGCAAGTACAACTTGCTTCATGATGGATCCCAAATTTTATTGTTCCATTGTCTTCCTTAGTTGATTTTAAGTCTCTTTAGAACATAGAGTTTTTGGTTTTTATGGGTGTATTTTTGTAGATCTAAGTTTATGTTACTTTCAATTTTTTCTTGGTTTTGACCTATCAAACTTCTTTGTTTTCAAAAATCTAGTTGTTCTATATTGTAGAGAATTTTATTCTATCCTATTTTGACCTATGGAAGTCCAGATTTAGGCTTGGATTGTTAGGTTGGGAAGTCTGGGAACCCCCAACTTTCCAGGTTCTTCTTCTCGGAAAAGTTGGAGAAGAAGAACAGTGCCTCCCGCGTGGCCTTTTCATGCGACAAGGTCCCATGCGGCTCCTCTTTTGGCCACATAGGCACTCTAGTCTTCAGGCGGCTCCCTCCTTGCCGCATTATCCCTTTGGTTTCGTGTCGCATGGTAGCATGTCGCATAGGCCCTTGCCGCATGGCTTTGATTGACTTTAGCCGCATGGCCCCTGTTTTTCCCTTGCCACATGGCTTTGATTGACCTTGCCGCATGGCCCCTGTCTTTCCCCTTGCCGTATGGCTCTTGGCAGCCTTGCCGCATGGCCCTTGTCCCCCTAGCCGCATGATGTATAGCCATTTGGCCCTTGCCGCATGGCGATCCTTGGCCGCATGAACCATGGCCCTTGGTTCCCGGGCCACATGGGATTCTGACTTACCCTGCCGCATATATGGGCATCCATCTACTGTTGCATGGGATTCTGACTTACTCTGGCCGCATAGATGAATACCCACTTACCCTGCCGCATGGGTGGGCATCCATCTACTGTCGCATAGGATTCTGACTTACCCTGCCGCATAAATGGGCATCCATCTATTGCCGCATGGGATTCTGATTGGACTCTGGCCGCATAGATGGGTACCAACTTATCCTGCCGCATAGATGGGCATCCATCTACTGCCTCCTTTGGGTTATTTCTTGTCCCGAATTGACATTGATTGTTACCTTGACTAATGATTGATCATGCGTTCCTAGTTGGAACTAGAAGACTGGCTAGTCATCTTATTGAATTAAATGAGACACGTTCATGTATGAACCATGAACCATTGCGATCGACTAGCCGATCTGAACATTGGTATATGAACACATGTTGACACCCATTTTTTTGTAAAAGTAGCATGTGTACCTTACGGTCAAGGCAAGATTATTCTGTGGCTAGACTTGATTGTTGTATTACGCTATGTAAGACCTACAACCTAGCCGTACGGGCATCGTTATAGAGTTATGCATATCGTACTCTGTACGGGAGTACTCATTCAGAATGATCATGATGTAGGAACGAAATCGTAAAGCACAATACTCTAGAGGGGGGTGAATAGAGTTGGCAGCGGAAAAATGCTAATTAAAAATATTAGTAGCAAGATCACAGAATAATAATCACAACTAAAAAATATAAAGGCAGAGATAAGAAAGCAAACGCAAAGACAACGATGTATACTGGTTTCCCTCTGTTGAGGACTAATCCAGTCGGTAGAACTCTTGCTACCAGTTAAATCCACTATTGGCAAAACCGCAAGTTTTCTTACGAAGTTCTTGCAACTTCTACAACGCGAGCTTTGATACGAAGAACTCGTCCAACTTCAATTGTGAAGAGTTGAATCTTCTATCAAGCCTTCTGATTACAATCACTCTGAAACTTCTAGACCGTACCGCACTGGCAAATCGACTAGAGGATTGTAAATGGCTTGGGATCTAAAATTTAAAGCTCAAGAAAACACTTTGGAAGATTGAAAGCTTTAGATAGAGAGAAGATTGAAAGTGAATGAGTGAGTTAAAATGATCGAAATCCGTCTCTATTTATAGTTCCAAAGACAGAATTCTGGCAGAATTCGGACAGAATTCGGGCAGAACTCGATGAGAAAATCTCGGTCAAATCCGCAACTGCAGGAGGACCAAGTTCCAGAGAATTCAAAAATCAAAACGGCCACTAAACGAACTCTGGCCGAACTCTGGCCGAGTTTTGTCAAGGTTAGGTTAGGTATTAAAAAATAGTTTTTGGGGATTTTTGAAAACTTTTTTGAAAACCTTTTTGAAGCTTTTGTTAATATGAATGTTTTTCAAAACTAAGGACATTTTAAAAATATTTTCAAATCATTTTGAAATCATTTTGGAATAGCCTATTTGCCAGTACGACTCGGTGTACAACGTATTCCTAGACTCAATAAAATGAAAAATATAACAGGCAAACATCGCTTCGGTCTTGAACTGTGTAGATAGCTGTTCTTGATCATGTCCAAGAGTCCGAGATATCCTGACTAGCTTCATATATCGAGACAGAGTTTGATCAATTATAAAAATCAGTTTGACCATATGACCAATGGGCCAACACATGATCCACGGCATGAGATTTCAATTAACATAGGGTCTACTAAGCTAAATAAGAATAACTATTGCATGGAGAGAATGGATTCTCGAGTTCTTACATGGCATCCATCTCGGGACAATTAGTGCCCCGACAAGCCGGCTGGTTCCCACGGAAACTGCAAATCTGCCACACGAGTAGGGAGTGGTATCTGTTTACATTTTCTGTATATTAATGACGAGCGTCCCACTGGGATACATCTAATTCATGATTGGCGCAATTGATTATTGGGTAGACTATCCTTGCTTGTACATTGTAAGAACTGAGGAATCCCTTATTGCATGTTTCCAAGACAACTTGGAACTCACAATAGCAAGCCGTAGTAGTTGTATGGTCGTTTAAATTGATTTGTTTGTGTACTGTACCCACTCTGTTAACTACTGAGATGAGCAGAATGTCAGGATATGATGGGTCAACTTCTGTCCTTGTTGGAAAGTTGGCTTGAAGTGTCGTAATATTGTGCGAACCCCAGTAGCAAACAGGGATCTATTTATCATATTCTTAACTCTTATCACTGGTTATAATTCCTCGTATCGTGCTTCCTTGCGGTACTTGCTATTAGAGGTCTAACCTCTCTTGTTTTGCATGGCCAGATTTAGAGCCAGCTCCCGAGGACTCAGCTTACTTCCACCTCTAAGATGGTCAATACTAGAGGAACGATCGTAGGAGGACACGAGTGGGTTCCTTGCTTCCCTGCTCGTTATACTATTTACTTTACTCATTGTCGTTTGGCATCGACATGTTAGTCGGACTGTCTTGCACTTACCTTTACATAATTGTAACAAAGTCAGACTGCAGCTGATAACAATTTTGTATACCTTGCTATATCATATGGCTATCTTCGGATGACTGCTGTCAAGGAAAAAGACGTCTTCAGGACTGCTCAAATATCAGAAGAAAGACGTCATCAAAGGGCTCTTGGTTTTCCTACTTTTTCCAAGTCTGTAATCTTCATTTTATTAAGTCTATGAGAATGTGTACGTTGAGTCGCACTGAGTCATCTTAACCCCTAGACATATCTCTCCAAGCTCTACCATACAACAGACCAATTCTTGAACCAAGCCCAAGCTCCACAAAGCCCAAAAGCTCTATGGACCAATTCTGTCTTCTGGAGACAGAGTTCGGGCCGAACTCTGCCTCCACACAGAGTTCGGGCCGAACTCTGTCCCCTGATTTCCAGCACCCTAATTTTTAGGGCCTGCTTGCTACAAGCTATCCAACGTTCGAAAATTTGAATTCTTGGGGCAGAATTCTGGCCGAATTCTGCCTCCCCAGAGTAGTATAAATAGAGCTTGAATTCTTTCATTTCAAATCATCTCTTACCTTCAAATATTCAAGCTTTCTAAGCTCTACTACTCCAAGCCTCATTCTTCCATATCTCCTAAGCCACAACTCTCCTTAGCCCAAGGTGCTCAGTGCGATATCAGCTAGAAGTTGTGTGCAAGAGGGAAAGAAAAGTCACTTGGACAATTCCAAGTTTCGCCACTGCGAATCTGTAAGAAGTTGACGTGCTCTTCTGAAGAAAAGGCACGGGGTGCAACTACTATTTCACAAATTGTAGATTTAATCCTGAGCTAGAGTTCTCAGGCCTGGACTAGTCCTCCACGAGGGAAACCAGGTTAAAACTGCTGTGTTTGCGTATGCTCTTCTTGATCTTTATTTACTTCCGCATTTCTCTCTGATTTATTTACTATCTTGATAGTTGTTTGTGGAGGTGATATAGAGTTAACTTTTTATTTGGTGATTATTGACACAAACTCTATTCACCCCCCCTCCCCCCCTCTAGAGTTGCCTACATGTTATTTCAGAGTCTTCTTCGATTTGGGTCGAATTAGAACTCTATTGAGAACAAAGCAAGCTATATTGACAGCTTCAGCCCAGAAATATTTGGGTAGACTAAACTGGTTTAACATTACTCTGGCCATTTCGGATAGAGTTCTGTTCTTACGTTCCACAACTCCATTTTGTTGTGGAGTCCTAGGACAGGAGAACTCGTGTACAAAACCGTGTGTCACAAAATTGCTCAAACTCTGCATTCTCGAATTCGCCACCATGATCGCTTCTAATACGAGTGATCATGTAACCTTTTTCATTCTGTACTTTCTTGCAAAAGGCAAAAAATTCGGATAATGCATCATTCTTACGTGTCAAGAAGTATACCCACGTGTATCTAGAGAAATCATCTACAATTACAAAAGCATATAGCTTACCTCCGAGGCTAGTAACTCTGCTA
Organism: Iris pallida; assembly: GCA_029216955.1. Taxonomy (NCBI): domain Eukaryota; kingdom Viridiplantae; phylum Streptophyta; class Magnoliopsida; order Asparagales; family Iridaceae; genus Iris; species Iris pallida. The sequence goes on from JANAVB010037020.1 coordinate 12,342,481, forward strand.
GGACCAAATAAGTCCATATGTAGCAATTGTAGAGGTCTAGTAGTACATACTGCGTTTACTGACTTGAATGTGGATCTGGTAGCTTTGTTCTTTTCACATTGGCTGCATACCGAATCCTTCTTGAATGTTATGTCCGGTAAATTGCGTACTAGCTTCTTTGTGGATAATCTTGAGATTGTGTCCATATTTGCGTGACCGAGTCTCATATGCCACAGATGACTCTCATCACTTTTAGCCATTAAGCATCTATCTGAAATGTTAGTTTCTTCCAACAAATAGAAAACATATATGTTGTCTTCCCTGATACCTTCAAAGATAGTACTACCAGTTGAGCTATCAACTATAGTATATTTATCTTTGCCAAAGTTGATGCCATAACCATGATCAGCTAAATGACTTATGCTGAGTAGATTATGTTTCAACTCGGTAACCAGACAGACATCCTTAATCATATGATAGGAAGACTTACCAACATCATCGATACCAATGATATACCCTTTCAAGTTATTACCGAAGGAAACATAACCTTCCTTCTTCTTCTTCGACAGTGTTGCAAATAATGTAGCGTCACCGATCATATTCCGTGAACAACCACTGTCGAGGATCTATTTGCTTTTAGCATGTGAAGGGTGTTCCACCTACAAAACAATTTGCAGATAAAACTTTTGGTACCCATTTCTTGTAGGGTCCTGAAATGTTAGCCTTTGGTATCCAAGCATAAATATTTAAATCAACAAGCTTTCTGATTCTACATGCAGATGAAATATGACCAATGAGGCCACAATAATGACATTGTGCATATCGAGTGTTGAAAGTTGAGTGGTGTGCATGGTTGGTAGGTTTTAGTTTTCTAGTATAGAAGAAAGTATACCTATAATCCTGTTTGGGCTTAACCTTTTGGGGTAAAGGTTTGATAGGGTTCGGTCTGACAGTGTTTGGTTTGGGAATGTTCCGATTTTTCGGTAAGTGACACGTGTTAGGGTAGGAAGCAGCAGTCTCAGGCTGTTTTCTAACCTAATTTCCAATCTTTTGGAAGTGTCATACAGCTTAGTATAATCAGAAGTGAGTGTTTCCATTCTGATTTGTGCACTTTGAAGACTTTTCTTCTCTTTAGAAAGTTCTTCTTTCAGTTGGTCAATAACCTTGTCTTTCTCTTCAGATGACTTGGTAGTCTCGTGTAATAAGAGCTTAATAGAGGAAAGCTCACCAGACTCACTAACATTATTTCTAACCTCAGCTAGTAGGTCGGTAAGTCTTCCTATTTCACCTTTGTACTCTTTGAGTACCTTCTTAGAGGTCTGATATTTGCTACGCAGTTTCCTGTAATCACTTATCAGTTCACTGAAGGCATCTCCTAATTGCTCAAAGGTGAAGTCGTCATATGTATCAACTACAGGTTCAGTAGGTACCTGATTGGATGCCATAAAGCATATGTTTGCAGCGTCTTCTGATTGTTCGTCTTCTGAGTCGCTGGCTTCACTTTCATGCCATATGCTGGTGTTGGCATATCTCCGAGATATTGATCTCTTCAGGTTCCCTTTTTCATACATGTTGCTCTTCTTGCTTGATAATGAGTTTGTAGGACAATCCTTCTTCATGTGTCCCTTCTTCTTGCGGCCATAGTAGACAGCATCATCTTGATACCAGTTGTTGCTGCTATTTTTTTCTTTGGCTTTCTTCTCATATCTCATGAATCTTTTGAATTTCCTTGCTAGGAGTGCTTGATCTTCAGCATCAGATTCACTGCTGTCTGAATCACCTTGAGCAGCTTTTCTGTGCTGAGCCTTGAAAGCGATCGTCTTCTCCTTTGGTGCAGGCTCTTGTTGTAGCTCCAGTTCATGAGTGAGTAGCTTACCCATGAGTACTTCGAGGGACATAGTTGTGAGGTCGTTCCCTTCAATGATTGCAGTAGCCTTTGAAATCTAATTTTTGGTAAGTGCTCGCAGGAGTTTGCGAATCTTTTCATGGTTACTGTACCCTTTGCCTAGGAAGGACAAAGGATTTACAATATCCAAGAATCTTTCGAACATCTGAGTAACTGTTTCGTTGGGCTTCATCTTGAACACCTCATACTCTTGAGTAAGTCTGCTGACCTTTGATTCTTTGACTTGAGTCGTGCCTTCATGTGTGACTTCAAGAAGCTTCCACACTTCATTAGCAGTTGTGCAGATAGATACCCTGTTAAATTCAGTTCTGTCTAAAGCACAAAATAAAGCGTTAATAGCACGTGCGTCAAGACTGGCCTTTTTTTTCTTCCTCTGTATATCTGTTATGGGGTTTTTCAACTAGAACTCCATCAATATTTATACGAGGTGGCTTTTGATAGCCATCAATAACAATAGACCATAAATCAAAGTCAAGTGATTTCAAAAAAAAACTCATCCGTGTTTTCCAATAGGTATAGTTCGTACCATCAAACAGTAGAGGTCTGTTTGTGGCCTGGCCTTCACTTGTAAATTTTACAGTTGCCATGTGTTGTGTTGTGATCTATATAACAATTAATTAAATAAATAAATAATTATAATGTTACCTTGCTTTACCTGTAACACCCGCTCTGATACCAATTGTAGGAACGAAATCGTAAAGCACAATACTTTAGAGGGGGGTGAATAGAGTTGGCAGCGGAAAAATGTTAATTAAAAATGTTAGCAGCAAGATCACAGAATAATAATCACAACCAAAAAATGTAGAGGCAGAGATAAGAAAGTAAACGCAAAGACAGCGATGTATACTAGTTTCCCTCTGTTGGGGACTAATTCAGTCGGTAGAACTCTTGCTACCAGTTGAATCCACTATTGGCAAAACCTCAAGTTTTCTTACGAAGTCCTTACAACTTCTACAACGCGAGCTTTGATACGAAGAACTCGTCCAACTTCAATTGTGAAGAGTTGAATCTTCTATCAGGCCTTCTGATTACAATCACTCTGAAACTTCTAGACCGCACCGCACTGGCAAATCGACTAGAGGATTGTAATTGGCTTGGGATCTGAAATTTAAAGCTCAAGAAAACTCTTTGGAAGACTGAAAGCTTTAGATAGAGAGAAGATTGAAAGTGAATGAGTGAGTTAAAATGATCGAAATCCTTCTCTATTTATAGGAGTTCCAAAGACAGAATTCGGGCAGAATTCGGACAGAACTCGATGAGAAAATCTTGATCAAATTCGCAACTGCAGGAGGACCAAGTTCCAGAGAATTCAAAAATCAAAACGGCCACTAACCGAACTCTGGCCGAACTCTGGCCGAGTTCTGTCAGGGTTAGGTTAGGTATTAAAAAATAGTTTTTGGGATTTTTTAAAACCTTTTTGAAGCTTTTGTTAATATGAATGTTTTTCAAAACTAATGACATTTTAAAATTATTTTGGAATAGCATATTTGCCAGTACGACTCGGTGTACAACGTATTCCTAGACTCAATAAAATGAAAAATACAACAGGCAAACATTGCTTCGGTCTTGAACTGTGTAGATAGCTGTTCTTGATCATGTCCAAGAGTCCGAGATATCCTGACTAGCTTCATATATCGAGACAGAGTTTGATCAATTATTAAAATCAGTTTGACCATATGACCAATGGGCCAACACATGATCTACGGCATGAGATTTCAATTAACATAGGGTCTACTAAGCTAAATAAGAATAACTATTGCATGGAGAGAATGGATTCTCGAGTTCTTACATGGCATCCATCTCGGGACAATTAGTGCCCCGACAAGCCGGCTGGTTCCCACGGAAACTGCAAATCTGCCACACGAGTAGGTAGTGGTATCTGTTTACATTTTCTGTATATTAATGACTAGCGTCCCACTGGGACACATCTAATTCATGATTGGCGCAATTGATTATTGGGTAGACTATCCTTGCTTGTACATTGTAAGAACTGAGGAATCCCTTATTGCATGTTTCCAAGACAACTTGGAACTCACAGTAGCAAGCCGTAGTAGTTGCATGGTCGTTTAAATTGATTTGTTTGTGCACCGTACCCACTATGTTAACTACTGAGATGAGCAGAATGTCAGGATATGACGGGTCAACTTCTGTCCTTGTTTGGTTGGAAAGTTGGCTTGAAGTGTCGTGATATTGTGCGAACCCCAGTAGCAAACAGGGATCTATTTATCATATTCTTAACTCTTATCACTGGTTATAATTCCTCGTATCGTGCTTCCTTGCGGTACTAGCTATTAGAGGTCTAACCTCTCTTGTTTTGCATGGCCAGATTTAGAGCCAGCTCCCGAGGACTCGACTTACTTCCACCTCTAAGATGGTCAATACTAGAGGAACGATCGCAGGAGGACACGAGTGGGTTCCTTGCTTCCCTGCTCGTTATACTATTTACTTTACTCATTGTCGTTTGGCACCGACATGTTAGTCGGACTGTCTTGCACTTACCTTTACATAATTGTAACAATGTCAGACTGCAGCTGATAACAATTGTGTATACCTTGCTATATCATATGGCTATGTTTCATACAGCCAGATCTCAAGAACATTTTAATTAAGCGTTTGGGATGCCTTACTGCTTTATCTTACATGTTCTCTATTATTGCTTCTTGTTTAATTGATTGAGACAATAGATGTTGAGTGACCATAGTGAGACTTTTATGTAGTATGCACCCCCTCGTCATTAGACAGCATTGATCATATTATACGGTATTCATCTACCCGTAATACGTAGCTAGCTGAGTCATTCCCCCGCTCTTTGGTATTCTGGTTCTGGGGCGTGATAAGGTTGTAGTGGTGGCCCATGCAGGTCTGATTTCAGACTTGTGGGGTATTTTAATTTTTAGGATGTCTCAATCACACTTGTTTCTTCTTGATCTCATGATTCGTTGTTCCCGACCCTAGCTTGACATTCCAGTATCCTTTTACTTCATTGATCCTTCATGTCCGATCGTTTGATTGTTCTCTTGTACCTTTTCTTAGGGGCACTTCGTCCGTATCTGTCAGAGCTGGACAACAACAACAATGGCAACATGAACAGCAAGACCCTGTTGATCAGCAACAAGGGCCAGTACTACCTCAAGAGACCATCCAGGAAGAGGTGATAGTGGAACCAGCAGCTGGACCACAATATCCGGAGGTTCCAACGCCATCAACAGTTCCACCTACCTCCGTAGAAGTAGACACACCAGCCCTTTGGAGATCATAAGAGGGATGATGGCTACTCAGCAACATCAGATGTTGGCCTAGCAACACATGCACACTTAGCTGCAAGAGCAGAATGTATTACTCAACCAAGGATTGCAGACAGCTTTGGAAAGAGGGGTGAGGACAGATTCAGGAGCATCAACCAGATTTTACAAGTACAACTCCCGTCGTTTCGAGGGCACGGAAGATGCTATTTCAGCAGATGCATGGCTTAAGGACATCGAGGCTATTCTGACAGCGGCTAAGGTATCGACGGAAGAACGTATGGATCTAGTGAAGCTGTTACTTCAGGACCTCACACGTGATTGGTGGAAATCAGAAGAAGTGGGCATCAGACGTCATGTTGCTTGGGATGATTTTACTGCGAGATTCAAGACGAAGTACTATGGAGTTGTGGCACAGTTTGAGCTACAACAGAAATTTATCAACCTTAAGCAGGCTGGCAAGACAGTGGATGCTTATGCATCAGAGTTCTGCAGACTGAGTAGATTCGCCCCAGAGATGGTAGCAACGGAGAGCCAGAGGGCTATGAGGTTTCAGCAAGGGTTTCATCTTGAACTCTTGCAATTGATAGAGGGGTACAACTACCAGACTTTCAATGAAGTATTGATAGTAACCCGGAGGCATGAGATCACCATCCAGAGGATCACATCTAGGACTGGAGGTCAGAAGAGATCTCACAATCAGATTGAAGGAGGAGGGAGAGAAGCGCCCCGAGTAACAGCACAACCCCCTGGCATTCGCATTCACGATGTGGCAATACGAGGGCCAGCACCCCCAGTAAGGCAATAACAGCAACAGAGGAAGAACCAGCAACCCCCAATGGGCTGAAGTTATTGTGGGAAGGCAGGGCATACTAGAGATGTGTGTCGGGCATTGAACGGACAGTGTTTGATATGTGGAAGTTCAGATCATCGGGTTTCTACCTGTCCTATGAATTCGAGGTCAGAAGGACCAGTACAACAATTTCCTGCTCTGCCAGCACCAGGAGCAGGCTAGTACCAAGGACCAGCGGTAGCGGTGAGACCATTGGCACAACGTCCGTTGATGTCACAGGCTCAGATGTTTTGGCAGCAGGGACCGTCGATGCAGCAGCAACAACATAGGCCACCCCAGCATCACCCAGGCAGAGGCCAGCAGCAGCACCAGGCTAGGCCGCAGCATGAAAACCAATAAGGAGGCTGAGGGCAGGCATTCAATCTGTCCTTGGAAGAGGCATTGGCATCGGAAGATGTTGTGGCAGGTAACATTCTCGTCTTTCCATATCCCGCAGTAGCATTGTTTGATTCGGGAGCATCACACTCATTTATATCTGCACAATTTGTGACACGACTAGGAATAGAATTCGAAGCATTGTCAGGGAGGTTGAATATACTCACTGGTAATAGACTCGTAGGAGTTAGTAGAGTTATTCTAGCGTGTAGAGTTGTAGTGTGCGGGCGTTCCTTACCCGCCAGGTTGATAGAATTTCCTATGAGGAATTTCGACGTTATCCTAGGCATAGACTGGCAGAAAGATAGTTGTGCCATAATGGATTGCCGTAGGGAGAGTGTATCTTTTAATATTTCAGGCATGGAGCGATTTACCTTAGTCAGATCAGTGGCAACTCAACAAAAAGAAGGAATAGTAGCGGCAATAGAAGAAGTTCAAGTTCCGAAGATAGTTGAAGAGTTTATTGACGTGTTTCCCGATGAACTTCCATGTCTACCACCCATTAGAGATATTGAGTTCAGTATAGAATTAGCACCTAGAACTAAACAGATATCGGATCGAGTTATAGAATGTCGGATTCAGAGGAGACCAAGGTGTATCAGCACGTAGAGGAACTAAAGGCGAAAAAGTTTATTCGAGACAGCGAGTCACCATGGACAGCACCAGTGGTACTTGCAGGGAAGAAGGATGGGTCATCAAGATTGTGCAATGACTATAGAAAGCTCAACGTGACAACAATAAAGAACAAGTACCCACTACCAAGGATCGACGATTTGTTTGATCAATTAAGTAGAGCAAGAGTTTTCTCCAAGATAGATCTTCGGTCAGGGTATCATCAAGTTAGAGTTCTAGAAGAGGATATTCCCAAGACAGCATTCAGGTCGAAGTACGGGCATTACGAATTCCTAGTTATGCCGTTTGGTTTGACCAATGCTCCAACAATATTTATGGATTTGATGAACCGCATCTTTATGCCATACTTAGATCAATTTGTCGTTATGTTCCTCGACGACATTCTCGTATACTCAGCTAGTGAAGAAGAGCATGAAGATCACCTCAAGAAAGTGTTACAGGTTCTGAAAGAGAACCGGTTGTATGCCAAGCTCACCAAATGTGAGTTTTGGTCAGACCGTATTTCATTTTTACGGTACATCATATCAGGGGCTGGAGTGGCAGTGGATCCCAAGAAAGTAGAAGCAGTAGAAAGTTGGCCAATGCCTAAGACTGTAGCAGATGTGCAAAATTTCTTGGGATCGGCAGAATATTACAGAAGGTTCATATCAAACTTTATAAGACTTTCAGCACCTATGACCCGCTTGACACGAAAGGATGTGCCATTCATCTGGTCGACAGAATGTCAGGCATCATTTGAGAATTTGAAGCAGAAGTTGATATCGGCACCTATTCTTACATTACCAGTTGGACCCAGAGGTTTTACTGTATATTGTGATGCGTCAAAAAAGGGACTTGGGTGTGTCCTAATGCAACATAGGAAGGTGATAGTGTATGTATCTAGGCAACTTCGAGACCACGAGAAGAATTATCTGACTCATGACTTGTAGTTGGCGACAGTAGTATTTGCTTTGAAGCTATGGAGGCATTACTTGTACGGTGATTGAGTGGACATGTACACAGACCACAAAAGTCTGAAGTACATCTTTTCTCAGAAGGAACTGATCATGAGACAGAGAAGATGGTTAAAGTTGATCAAGGATTACGACGTGGAGCTTCAGTATCATCCAGGCAAGGCTAACGTCGTAGCAGATGCTCTTAGCAGGAGAGGCGGCGCATTTATGTTGATGTCACAAAACCATATTTTAGAAGACCTTTTAGAGATGGGCATCGAGGTTATACTTTCTAGTGATGTAGGAATTCTGGCAAGTCTATGAGTTCAATCCGACTTAGTAGACATGATCAAGGCAGCTCAGGCACAGGACCCAAGGATTCAGAAGCTTAGGACAGAATGTGAGTCAGGACTCAGGAAGGAGATAAAAATTTATGAAGACGGTACACTTAGATTTGGATCACGTCTATGTGTGCCAAGTGAAGAAATCAGACAGGAGGTTATGGCAGAAGCCCACAGTTCTCAGTATTCTATACACCCTGGAGGGACCAAAATGTACCAAGATATCAAACAACACTTCTAGTAGAACGGAATGAAGAAAGAGATAGCTAGATTCGTTTCCCGTTGCTTAATACATCAGCAAGTGAAGGCAGAACAACAGAGGCCAGCTGGATTATTACAACCGCTTTCTATCCTGGAATGAAAGTGGGAACATATCACAATGGATTTTGTGACCGGTTTACCGAGATTACCAAGTGGTAAGGATGCTATTTGGGTAATTGTAGATTGGCTTACGAATGTGGCACATTTCTTCCTTTTAGAGTAGGGAAATCTACAGAAAAGTTGGCAGAGTTGTATATACAGCAGATAGTCAGGCAGCATGGGGTCCCTGTCAGTATTGTATCAGATAGAGATACACGTTTTACATCACATTTTTGGAAGATTTTACATCATAGCCTGGGTACCAAGTTAAGATTTAGTACGGCCTACCACCCACAGACGGACGGGCAATGAGAAAGAACAATTCAGACTTTAGAAGATATGTTACGAGCTTGTACCCTAGATTTTAGAGGATCTTGGGAGAGTCACCTGCACTTAGTCGAATTCTCGTATAACAACAGTTATCAAGCCAGTATCCAGATGGCGCCATTCGAAGCAGTATATGGTAAGAAGTACAGTTTGCCACTGGCATGGGATGATATTGGGGAGAAGAAGATATTGGGCCCAAAAATGATTGTTCAGACGGTTGAAGTGGTTAAGGGGATTAGAGAGCGACTTCGAGTTGCGCAAGATCGACATCGTCATTGAGCTGACCAACATCGTAGGCTGCTAGAATTTTCTATTGGGGACCACGTATTCTTGTGGATCTCACCTACCCGTGGGGTAATTAGATTTGGCGTTCGCGGGAAGTTGAGTCCACGATACGTGGGCCCATTTGTTATCCTCGATAGGATAGGCGATGTTGCTTATCGTTTGTCCCTTCCACCTTCGTTATGCGAGGTACATGATGTGTTCTATGTATCTCAGTTGTGAAGGTATGTATCGAACCCAAACTATATCCTCGATCATTCTGAGCTAGTTGTTAGTACCAACCTGTCTTACGAGGAACAGCCTGTGTCCATTTTATGGACTGAAAGGAGAAGATACTCAAGAACCGAACAATTAGCCTTGTCCGAGTTGTTTGGGGTCATCACTCCTTAGGAGAGTCAACGTGGGAACGTGATGATGATATCCGATCACGGTATCCGCACCTATTTGACTCACAAGTTATATTTTTTTCCGTGTACCTTGATTATCTTAACTCCTCATGCTTATCACCCTATTTGTAGAATTGCTGGATGTCGTGGATTGATAAATATAGATATATTACTTGTTATTGATATTGTAAGATGACTGCTTGCTCACTAAAAATTGCTTGTACTTGGATTACTCTAGTTCTGATGTTTCTAGCCTGCTTAGAATTCAAATTCCGTAGACGGAATTTTTCTAAGGAGGGTAGAGATGTCACTCCCCGTTTCCAGAATACGTATTTTTATACATGTACTGCTTGAAGGTATTTATTTAATGCTTATCATACATTTATTCTGTAATTACATGCTAATTAATATTTTTGTATTTTGTTTTCTGCTTTTGCTTAAGCTCTTGGTTTAGCTGGGTCAATCATGATAAGGGGTGGGTGGCCTAGATCTTGTAGGAAGGAATGGAGGGTGGAGATTTTGACTTGGGCTTGATATTTATACCCTTTTACTTTTCTCTCTCTTCATAACTCTCATTTACTTCTTCTTCATCCTCTATTACTCTCCCACCAACCTAGAGAGCTTAGGCAAGTACAACTTGCTTCATGATGGATCCCAAGTTTTATTGTTCCATTCTCTTCCTTACTTGATTTTAAGTCTCTTTAGAACTTAGAGTTTTTGGTTCTCATGGGTGTATTTTTGTAGATCTAAGTTTATGTCACTTTCGGTTTTTTCTTGGTTTTAACCTATCGAACTTCTTTGTTTTCAAAAATCTAGTTGTTCTATGTTGTAGAGAATTTTATTCTACCCTATTTTGACCTATGGAAGTCCAGATTTGGGCTTGGATTGTTAGGTTGGAAAGTCTGGGAACCCCCAGCTTCCCAGGTTCTTCTTCTCAGAAAAGTTGGAGAAGAAGAACAGTGCCTCTCGCATGGCCTTTTCATGCGGCAAGGTCCCCTGCGGCTCCTCTTTGGCCGCATAGGCACTCCAGTCGTCATGCGGCTCCCTCCTTGCTGTATTATCCCTTTGGTCGCGTGCCGCATGGTAGCATGCCGCATAGGCCCTTGCCGTATGGCTTTGATTGACTTTAGCCGCATGGCCCCTGTTTTCTCCTAGCCACATGGCTTTGATTGACCTTGCCGCATGGCCCATATTTCCTCCCTTGCTGCATGGCTCTCGGCAGCCTTGTCGTATGGCCCCTGTTCCCCCCTAGCCGCATGCTACATGGCCATTTGGCACCTTGCCGTATGGCGATCCTTGGCCGCATGGGCCATGGCCCTTGGTTCCCGGGCCGTATAGGATTCTGACTTACCCTGCTGCATAGATGGGTATCCATCTACTGCCGCATAGGATTCTAACTTACTCTGGCCGTATAGATGGGTACCCACTTACCCTGCCGCATAGATGGGCATCCATCTACTGCCGCATGGGATTTCGACTTACCCTGTCGTGGGCATCGATCTACTGCCGCATGGGATTCTGATTTGACTCTGGCCGCGTAGATGGGTACCCACTTACTCTGCCGTATAGATGGGCATCCATCTACTGCCGCCATTGGGTTATTTCTTATCCCGAATTGACAATGATTATTACCTTGACTAATGATTGATCATGCGTTCCTAGTTGGAACTAGAAGACTGGCTAGTCGTCTTATTGAATTAAATGAGACACGTTCATGTATGAACCATGAACCATTGCGATCGACTAGCCGATCCGAACATTAGCATATGAACACATGTTGACTCCTATTTTTCTGTAAAAGTAGCATGTGTACCTTACAATCAAGGCATGATTATTTCGTGGCTAGGCTTGATTGTTGTATTATGCTATGTAAGACCTACAACTAGTCGTGCGGACATCGTTGTAGAGTTATGCATATCGTACTCTGTACGGGAGTACTCATTCAGAATGATCATGATCCACGACATGAGATTTCAATTAACATAGGGTCTACTAAACTAAATAAAAATAACTATTGCATGGGGAGAATGGATTCTCGAGTTCTTACATGGAAGCCATCTCGGGACAATTAGTGCTCCGACATGTCGGCTGGTTCCCACGGATACTGCAAATCTGCCACACGGGTAGGGAGTGGTATCTGTTTACATTTTCTGTATATTGATGATGAGCGTCCGCTGGGATACGTCTAATTCATGATTTTGCGCAATTGATTATTGGGTAAACTAGCCTTGCTTGTACATTGTAAGAACTAAGGAATCCCTTATTGCATATTTCCAAGACAACTTGGAACTCATAGTAGCAAGCCATAGTAGTTGCGTGGCCGTTTAAATTGATTTGTTTGTGTATTGTACACACTCTGTTAACTACTGAGATGAACAGAATGTCAGGACGTGACGGATCAACTTCTGTCCTTGTTTGGTTGGAAAGTTGGCTTGAAGTGTCGTAATGTTGTGCGAACCCTAGTAGCAAGCAGGGATCTATTTATCATATTCTTAACTCTTATCACTAGTTATAATTCCTCATATCGTGCTTCCTTACGGTACTTGCTATTAGAGGTCTAACCTCTCTGGTTTTGTATGGCCAGATTTAGAACCAGCTCCCGAGGACTCAGCTTACTTTCACCTCCAAGATGGTCAATACTAGAGAAATTATCGCAGGAGGACACGAGTGGGTTCCTTGCTTCCCTGCACATTATACTATTTACTTTGCTCATTGCCGTTTGGCACCGACATGTTAGTCGGACTGTCTTGCACTTACCTTTACATAATTGTAACAAAGTCAGACTGCAGCTGATAACAATTGTGTATACCTTGTTATATCATCTGGCTATGTTTTGTACAGCCAGATCTCAAGAACATTTTGACTGAGTGTTTGGGACGCCTTACTGTTTTATCTTACATGTTATCTATTATTGCTTCTTGTTTGAATGATTAAGACAATAGATGTTGTGTGACCATAGTGAGACTTTCATGTAGTACGCACCCCCTCGTTGTTAGACAGCATTGATCGTATTATATGGTATTGATCTACCCGTAATACATAGCTGGCTGAGTCATTCCCCCGCTCTCTGGTATTCTGATTCTGGGGCGTAACACAAAACAAACTTGGATTGAGGTTATAAAGAAAAATATGATTTTTTTTTGTTGAAATAATAGTGGCTATGACCCTTAAGGGAGTTGAATAGAAGTAAATAATTCTAATAGCGGACTCCAAAAGTTTGGTATAATGGTTTTGTTGTTGTTGTTGTTGTTCTTCTAGAGTTCCATAGAAGGTAGTATCATAGTTCTTGCCAAGGTTAAAGAGTAATTTATCAATTTTTATTAGTGAACTTGTACTTAATTTATATGTCTAGTATCTGAGACAAGTGATTAATTATAGGTAAGAGTCCATAGGATTTAGAATAATAGTTCTTGTAGTGGTTCATGAGGGATTTATTCTCTTTTTACTAAAGTTGATTTATACTAAAAAAGTTGATAGACGATTTGTTATCCTGTAATAGGATTTCTCTATAACAAGAAATTAGGAAACTAATTGCCACATGACCCAACAAATGGCCTCCGTGTGAATAGTTTTAACCTTGATGCTCTTCTCCATTGCATCTTGATGAAAGGAATGCATTATATTTTCTTGGCTTCGCTTAGAAAATAGAACCAGAGACTTGACGTTCTGATTACTTAGTTGAAGTGCATATGGCCTACAAATGGTGCTGATCCTGTGTCCAACTCGTTATAGCTTCCAACAATAAATATCTTGAATGTGGGTATTGGCAAAACAATTTTCGTACTTGATACAGCTGCAATTGCAGTTGCACAATCTCGTGCACTACTGCAAACGGGCTTTGTCCCTCGATATGTACCCAAATTCCAGATACACATGTGTCCCCTTCTAATACTGATACACACAATCAATTTTATGTATACACGTGCCCCCTCCTAATAATGATTCACACACATGATATCAAACCAATAATTCTTCCTTGCTGCCTTTAGAATGTTAGTACATCACTTACACAAGGAGACCCAAATGCAGCTCGGCCCAACCATTCCCTACACCCAGACCCAAGCCTATCCCTATTTTTTACGCTCGGTTACATATATAACATAAAGAGATCGGAAGGAGGAACAGAGCACCCTAAACCCTAGCCCAAAACCTGCGCCCAGCCCTAGCGACCTCCTCACGTCGCAATGGGGGGCTGTTGGCCAGCCAGAGCACCGCCAGGCCGACCAAGCGCGCGGATGCAGCAGCGCACGCGCACAGCAGCACAGCCGCGAGGCCGAGTTCGTAGCGGTTTTCCTGCCACCCTGCACCACCATTTCCCGATCCACTTGATACGGTACATCACTAACCTATAGCTCTTAGGATCCCTTCAAACAGATTTAATTTTTATGAGCTAAGTTGTCCCAAAAATTGAACCAAAGTTCGGTAAAAACCTGTTCGAAAACAGAGCAAATAACAGTCCATTCATCCACGTTTGAAGATTGATTCCGATCGATCTAGTACCAGATTAGAAATTCTACTTGAACACACTTATAGACAACATATAGGGCTCCACAACCCATTTCACAGAAGTCGATTTCATCGACTACGTGCCGAGAAATCGGATCCCAAAATTTACCAAAAACCTGTTTAAAAAACAATAAAATCCTTCGATACGACGTGCGTCCCGCCAATTCGGACGACGTGGTCGGGAACCGAAAGCCTCAAAATGTGCGTATCGGCTTTGTGGATGTGTGGGCTTTGACGGAATTCAAATTGGTTGTGTGTGCACGACGAATTTGATGCGTATCCGTCGAAATTTACCGTATCGGCTTCCCAATTACTTTGTGCACCTTCGTCAGATCGAGACGAAACTTATGCCAACAGGACCGTATCGTTTTTCTGGTTCTGTATGCCAAGTTTGGTCCAATTCTGAGACCGTTGATCGGATCGCCGTTTCGCGGGCCCCACGATCCGATTCAACGGACGATTTTGTGCACGGCCCGTCGGAATCCAAAATTGGACATACTATTTGGTTCGTATCATCAAAATAAATCCATAGATATGCAGTTTGATGACTTTAGAGACCGTTGACTCTGGCATGCTTTTCGGTGCAAAGCGACTTTAGAGACATGTAGTTTGACGACTTTAGAGACCGTTGACTCTGGCACGCTTTAGAGATCCGATTCAACCCCTTGACCAATTTTTCCTCTTATTTATTAAGTTTATACCATTCTTTATTGTCTAGTTATATATTTGTTATGTTTATTATTTTTGTTTTACTTAAAATATCAAAGTGGGACCAAATAGTTAATAATGTATTGGCAGGGACCATAATGCAAAAGTCCTTATTCAAATTCCTTTTAAACCGAACCCATAACCCTGTATTTGAATTCAATATGAATTCTGGATAACTCTCACCAAAGCTTAGATGAGATCGAATCAAATTCTTTCGATTCTCTCCAGGAGATCAACACGAGTATATATATGAGGGATTGGTAGCCGACCCCAACCCCTCTACAAACCCTAGAAATCAAATTGTTCCTCTGTCGCAAGAACAGCAAGGGAGATGAGGAGGAGCAGTCAAGCCTTGTACTCGACCAGGTAATCCTTAACCTCTGTGAATTGAATCCCTAGAATTTCAACACTTGGTCATGTCTGATCCGACTTAATGGCCACCCTAGTGGTTGTGTTAATGTCTAAAAGGAAAGGGGGATATCTGGGATTACATATAGATGCTGCAATAATGATATATACAGGATAGAAGGAATATCACCTTAACTTGGGGATAGGTCAGTCTATAATGGGGTAAACTACCTATCACACAAACTCTAAGACACACCTAGGAGGCACAAGTATCCTTCAATGCATAGAGTAGTAAATATTGGACATATACGGGTAGAGACTTAATGATCATAGACATACATATAGCAGATATGGGATAAACCTTTGAGTATCAGGAATTGCATTGTATCAGAGTTTTGGGGGAAACCGAGTCATGGTTTAATGTTAGGTGCGTATCAGAGAAGAATAATTCCAGTTGTGCAGATGCAGGACATGGTCTAATGGCCTAGGCAGATACTCAAGGTTGGGCACTGAATACATGTACTTTCACAGAGTAAACCCAGGTGTAGATAATGTACATACTCTCTAGTTTACACTTTTCCTCATCTTCACACAGTAAACCCAGGAGATAATGCACTGAATACAGAGTAAACCCAGGTAGATAGTTGCAGAGCCATTGATACAGGTATAGGTTACATGGGTGTCCATACCAATATACATGGAAATTTATGCTTGGTATCAAATTTGATATTTGATCTTATATTGCATTATGACTTGACATGTCTAACCACAGGGTGTTTAATGTTCAGTCAATAGATATTATAATGGACAGGTCAAAATGTTTAAGTAATATCCAAACCTTGGATGATGTCCCCATTTAAATGTTTTGGTCTCCTGCATCTAATTGATTCAGTCCAGTGGGAAGAGGTTTGTTCAGTCTTTGTATTTTAGTTCAAGTGTCCAATACCCTTTCAAGTTTAGTTTTCCATATAGTGAGGTTGCCCTGCATCCATTCAAGCTAAAGCCTTTAGGATCAATTTCCATTATCATAAAGTGCATTTCTTTTGGATTGTCTTGCATACTCTATAGCAGGTTTAGTTCATCTTTGTTAGGATGAAGTATGTAGGGTTCACTCCTTGTTCAGGTATCTGTTCTGGGTTTAGGGCTTTCAAATCTGTCCACTGTCATCATAAGTCCAGTCCAGGTAAAAGAGGGAATTTTGGATGTCCATTCACTTTTCAGTCTCTCTTAAACATAAGTATCAGTCCTTGGCATGTCTTTTGTTCAGTCCCTTAGCTAAGTCAGACCCTGGGATGATAGATACCAATTCACATTGGTTCAACCCATGCTTGAGGTATTGTACAGTATACCATTCCATCCTCATCGCCTATTGGATACATGTATTAATCATGATACCAATGGTATCAGTTACTGTGAATGAGGGCTCTAATATCCTATGGTTCAGTGCTTGTTTGAAGAAATATCTGTCCCCTGTATATCCTAGGCAAGACCAGTCCCATCCTTGTACAAGTTGACTGATACCCTTAGAGCGTCAACCCACATCAAATGTAGGAACACTCATCATACTGTGTAGCCCACATCACGTATAATGACAGTCCCCATTTGACATTATGTCCATTCAAAATTGGTGACCTGACCTTGCCATTATTCTGTCCATTCTATTTGAGTATCAATCCACTGTTTTGGTTGTTGATCAACCTTGCACTCATGGTATCAGGTAATAGATAGTTAGCCATATCCTTGGGTCAGCTCTCTGCTCCCCATAGATTCAGTTACAGTAGGAAGTTAGTCATGTCCTTCTTCCCTTTCGAATTTGATATGACCTGCATCATAGGATCTGTCCATATCCATTTACTTGTTGTCCAGTCCCTTAGAGCATTGATGTGAGTCCACTGCTACCTAAATTGAACAGTCCTATATGTATATGTGTTCAGTTGGGATTTACATTGTGGTTCAGTTATTTGAAGTTAAGCCCCTTTTGAATATGAGCCCAATCCCTCCTTCATGATGAACCTATATTGTATTTTGTGTTCAGTTTGGAAATTAGTATAGTAGTTTTGTAGGATAGGTAATGTATTGGGCAAGGCAGCAGGTTGCAAGTTGATAGGAGCTCACTAATTTGTTACATAGGCACTAAGGAAGCAACCAGGGTTGGATTGCCAAATATTGGCAAGGTTATCGGGTACACATATGTATATGTCCTGAACGGAAATATGCATGCTGTATTTTCAGTAGCAGTAACCTGAGATGTTTATAGATATGCCAATGTGCATAGGAACATGTATGGAATATTTGACACAGGTTCACAAACAAAGGGGGAACTAGGAAGTAGGGTCTTGGGTCAGAAATTGAAATCGAGGATTGTATGTAAAAGGCAAGATCAAGAGGCTTGAGGCATATTGTCATATACCCCATATGGATTATAGGTCAAGCATGTTCTTGAACAGGGTTCCATAACAAAGATAGGACAAGAGAATAAACAATGAACCTAGAAGCTATTCAGGAGTGTAAATAGTTATCTTCCAATTATATCTATTAACTCAGGTTAATTTATTAACAGGTTGGGGACCTCGATTTAGCACTTGATCGTACCAGCAGCTCAGGACCTAAGGCAAGTATACCTTGCCTTCCTCTACAATTTTATTTACCTGTATTACATTTCATTATTCAGTCTTTTGATTGTTTATGGACGTGAGCTCTTCGTATTATATTTTGTCGAGTTGTTTCCATTGCATATTGTCGTGTTCATGTTTGGCCTTGTGGTTCACATTTGGAGTTGTTCTTACCAGTACCTTGCTTGAGTCATGTCATAGGACGAGTACGTGTAGTTGAACTGCTAAATCCTTGATTATCGTTTTACACAACCAGAGAATCCACACACGGGACGAGGGTTGATCAGTGCACCAGAGAGTCCACACTCGAGACGAGGGTGTTTGTCGTGTTTATTGGCACCAGAGAGTCCACACACGGGACGAGGGTGTTTTGCCTTGAGCTAACCAGAGAGTCCACAATGGGAATGAGGGTTAGTCCTAGTTCAAATCGTGAGTCCACACTCGGGATGAGGGTTTGGTTTTCCATTGATCTCGTGTTCATCTGGCAGTTCACTTATGCGTAGTTGTTCTAGTGTTCGTGTTCATAGCCACTTGTCGTGTTCAGTTTCCTTGCTTATTTTCTTATGCATGATAAAACTGTTAGATAGGCATGTTTATATGTATCTTGTTATGTCCTCTGAGGACCTGATGATCTCTTCAGGTTAGCCGAGTTTGAGTCAGGAGCAGACGAGCAGGTTGAGTCAGCATCAGACCACGGTGCCTTGCAGTTGAGGTTGTCTTGATTAGCAGTTATACGCAGTTAGCTATTTCATGTACTTCTTTATTTTCGTCTATTGGTAGTGGATTTGTGTCCACCAGACATGACTTTGATTCTTGGAAATATTCAGTTTATATTCTTTATTGCTTAGTTTCATGGATATTCATTGATCTTGGTTGTGTCTTGATTTTTCTGTGGATGAGATATAGATTTCCATGTGATACTCGATTCAGTGACTTGTGAGTTATAGATAGCGTTCTACCGTCGACACTGCGACGTAGGCTGGGCTTGGACACGTTTTGTATCCGAAAAGTGGCTTGGACACTGGTCGTGACAGCTATTGAGTACGCTAAAAAGTGTCGTGTCTGCCAGCAGCATGCCGACTTCATCCATCGACCCTCGGAGTTTCTACACCCAATGGTCGCCTACTGGTAATTTGAAGCCTGGGTATGGACATAGTAGGACCAATTACCCCCCCATCATCTAGAGGATATCGCTTTATCTTGGCAATTACTGACTACTTCTCGAAGTGGGCAGAAGCAGTACCGCTGACAGAGGTAAAAAAATCAAAGGTGATCAGTTTTATCAAACATCACGTCATCTACCGTTTCAGAGTACCCTGGAGGATCATCCACGACAACGATCCACAGTTCATAAGCCATATGTTCAGCAGGTTCTGCGATAAGAATCGTATTCAGAACGTGGCATCAACCACTTTCAATCCGAAAGCAAACGGATTGGCTGAAGCTTTCAACAAAACAATTGTCAAGCTACTCAAGAAAGTCGTGTCAACCAATAAACACGACCAGGACGAGAATCTAGGTGAATGTCTTTGGGCCTACCGCACAACGGTACAGACTCCAATGGGCATCCCACCATTCTTCCTGGTCTACGGGAGTGAGGCCGTGCTTCTTCTAGAAATCTAGATTACCTCGTTGAGAGTGGCTATTACAAACCAATTGACGGAGGAAGACAATCAGCGTCGCCGTCTGTAAGAGTTGGAGGTGCTGGATGAAAAATTTCTCTTGGCTCAACAGCTCATCGAGCTCTACCAAGCTTGTATTTTACAAGCTTTCAGCAAGAAGGTCAAACAAAGAACTTTCAAAGTGGGTGACCTTGTTTTGTCAGTCAGAAGACCAATGGTGATGACTCACAAAATTCCAAGAAAATTTAAACCCAAATGGGAAGGCCCCTTCATCATAGAGATGGTGTACTCTAACGGTGCCTACCGACTCGCAAAACCAAATGGGGACTTGTTCATGATGCCAATCAACGGCAAGTTCCTAAAGAAGTACTATGCTTGAAATTTCTCAACATGTACTTCCATTTCCCTAGCAGGAGAACTTATGAACTCGACCATCGAGTCCATCCCCCTTGATAATGATGTGCTTCTGGAGCGCAATCGCTCTGGTGCACTCTCTTTCCAGTAGAAAGCATCCATCATATCACCTCTGAATTGTTTTTCTATATCTCCACAAAGCTAAATCCTATTTTTCGTAAGATGGTGCTAAAATCTATGTTTACCATGTCCACATTACCTCTGAGTAAACATCTCATCCAACAACTCCCGCGTTGTTGCACCTCAATCATTGAACATCCACGTCCATATCACCTTTGAGTAGTTCTTTGTATCTCCACTAAGTTCATTCCTACCACGTCCATATTACCTCTGAGTAGGAAAACTCTACCATCAACCCCATATTTACTATGTTTATATTATCTCTGAGTAAATATGTTGGTTCCTTCTCTCAACTTATTATCTGTACCAAGAAACCAAGGTGCACCAAAGATGATAAGTCCACAAAAGCACAAGTTCATGACAATGGAACAAGCAAAAGTTCTTTATTTTTCATCCAATAAGAGCAAAGGACTACATTTGCATTGAAAAGAAGCTACAACTCAAAACATCAAAAAACAGAAAGACAAATAGGAAATACTAAGACAAGAAAATGTTGAGACTCCAACATATTTATTCATTATGGTGGCTGCAAAACAGTCGATGAAACCCTATAGCCAGGGATAATGGTTATGTTGAGGCAGGTACCACTCCCTCAACCATTTCGCATACAAAGGCTCCAACTAATTAAGGTCCTCTGTAGAAGCAGGATGACTAGAGCTCCCTATGCTGCTTCCTTCCGATGCTGGTTCTTCCTTAACAGCAACTTTAACTTTTGGAGTTATCTTCTCCTTGATGGTCATCGGTTCTTCTTTGACAAAAGGGGGCAGCATCTCCTCTTTCACGACAACCTCTGCTTTCGGTACAGGCACTACAATAAAACAAAAAAGGAAATGAGAGTTAGCAAAAGAACTCAGTCTTTCGAGTTAAAAGACGTATGCACACTTGGCATCAGCGCATGCAAACAGCTGTGCATCAAAACCTTGGTGCATCATCAGGACAAAAAATCCATGCGTACAGACTGAATTCCACTGCGGCACATCTACAGGACCAAAATCTATGAGCGTTGGAAGGAAAGCTTCGGCGCATCATTAGGACAGTCCATGCACATCAGCGGAGAAAGCTTTCGCGCATCATCAGGACAAAGTCCATGCTCGTCAGCGAGGAAAAGCTTCGGCGCATCATCAGGACAAAGTCCATGCGTCAGCACAAAAAAGCCTAGGCGCATCCTCAGGGTAGGGCTCATATAGCCATACCATACACTTTATCAGAATGGTTTGGCACGTGTTCCAAGATGGTAAGCCATCCACGCATCTGAAACCGTGCAACAAAGTGTCTGTGCAATCCCAAAGCAGTACATCACCCACCGGTCACTTCCGGTCGTACGTCAGGGTGCGTCGTCTCGACAGCTTGGGACTCCTCGATGTCGGCCTTAACGGGCCTCTTGCCTTTGCCTTTACCCAGCCAGCAGCACCACGGGGAGGCTTGGAGGCCATTTTTCAAAATCTAGGGTTTTGTTTAAAGAAAAAAACTCTTAAGGAGGAAGAAGAAGAGAAAATAGAAGAAGTTCTCTCTCAATACGGACGCCTATTTATAGGCATAAGCCTCGTGCGTGAACCGATAAAAATATGATGTCAGTGTTTCTTCGGGTGTCATGAAATTGACGGCTGCATATTTTCCAAAAATGATCATCATTAATCATCCGGAGTTCGAGGCGTTATCTTCTTTCATTTAATCAAGGAGAGTATGCGCCAGCATAGCCATGCGGAATAGCCATGTGCCCAGAACGTCTACTGCCTATGCTTCTTGGTTTAAAGTATTCCAAAACTTGGCAGAAAATTTTGAAAACTTTGAAGGGGGTCTTGTAGAAGGATGAAATTTCAAGCGCATCCAAGGTCAGAACTCCTGTGCGCTCCTAAGCGCCATGCGTCCCAAAACATCATGTACCGAAAGACCAAAGATAGAATGTTGGCACATCAGAAGACAACAAAAAAAGAGGCACATGAAAATAAGATTTTTTTTCACATGAAAGTCTATTACATATCCAAACTCTTTGTTACAATAAAAAGTTTACTACAAAGAATTCTAGCCTAAACTACAAACAGGGCACATCACTCTGACATCTCAGCTAGGTGCATCATTCTGACGTCTCAGCTTGGCACATTACTCTGACGACTCAGTTAGGTGCATCACTCTGGCGTCTCAGTTCAGACGCATCAACACTCCTCATCAGAGCGAATCACTTCCCCGTCAAACGCATGAGTTCTTCAGCCAATGAAGTATTTATTGATCAGAACGTGGGTTGGCAATCAATCCAAACCCGGTGGCTCTTCCAGCATAACGGTAGTCGGGGCACGATGACCTCAATCTTTGGATGCAACAGGCACCCAATGCCATCTCGTAGAAGAACACTATCGACAAGAGGTTCGAACATAAGCTATTATGCCCATAGCTCTCCCGGCGCATCACAGTCCCTTGAAGGAGTTCATCGTCAAAGCTTCTTTGAACGAAGAGATCCACAATCCGCAGTGTAACATCTTGTCAAGGAGGAGGATCAGTTAAGTTTATCTCAAATGAGAAGTTTGGATGAAAGAATGAGCAAACTATCTACACTGCAATTTATAGGCCAGGGCAAATCAAACCCATACGCCAAGTGGCAATTTCTTCGAAGTCAGTACAATGAACTTGCATTAATGGTGATGAATCTGCCACCTCAAATCTAGCTAAATCAAAGAGTCATCAATGCCTCGAAAGACTCAGCAAGTCTGACCAAAAGAGATGTGCCACATAGCAGATGCACCCTTCGGCACCATGTGCTCCATGTCGATGCGCCCAATAGAGCACAGACAGATGCGTTCACATAAACGCGTCACCCATCAAAGCATTTAATGCTACATGATAGAAATGACGATAGCACGCTTCTCGAAGTCTGAGCAGTCAGCTTTTGCAGAAGATGAAGAGGCACATTCATCACTCTTTTGTCAATTACAGCTGTGCTCTGCCACATAGCCGACTGATCACTCGCGTGCTCCTCCATAGCTATGTGCCCAGAACTCTGCATGTGCCTCATAAGCCATGCGCCCAGACTTGCTTCTGACCTCAAAAGTCAGAAGCTGAGTCTTCACATAGGTACATCCATCCAGATCAACGTACAAAGATCTTTGAGCCATGAACACGCGCCACGTGTCATTGACTCAGTTTTGCCTATGAATGGGTGCCAACCACCCAAGATCTCAGAAACAACCGAATCTCAACAACTGCCACGTATCAACTCCTCCGCAGCTCAACAGTTCAGTTCAAACAGATTTAAGTCCAGCTCCCTGGCGCATCATCCATACACCCAATAAAGTCAGCCATGTGGCATCCCTACGTGCAAGTTCTCTATGCGTACGTCGCATATGTGCGCATAAGCAGATCATTTTGCTGCCCATAAATAGAAGGATTATTCCTTCATTCAATCTCTCGAAGCCCCACTTCTTGAACATTTTTTAACTACTTCAACATCCAAAGCACTTGCAAGAGTTCCAATCCTCTGCAATTTACTGCTCGTTCCAGAGCAACCCAGACTTTCAGAGAGTTCGAGATTATTATCAGATCGTCAATGGAGTCAAAGAATTACCACTCACTCCATCGCCACGGTTCCCAGACAAAAACAAAAATGTACTCCAAGGATTACATCGAAATCCAACATTGTAATCTGTTCTATTTGTATTTAAATACAAAGTTTATTCCATAATTTGTTTAATGGCAAACAGGCTCTTAGGCCAAAAAAACAACTCGACTACAAATTCACTAAATCTTTTACAATTAACGATGCCACAAGTACAACAACTCGTAAAACTAATACAATCAACAATGTTTCATACCTTATGTCCTTTATAAACAAAGATAACATCTTCTAGCCGAACAACTTCAAGTTGTCAACCGAGCTACAATACCTCAGATAGTCCAAGCGACTCCCCACACTTGTGGAGGAGGGGGTTAGCAGTCACTACCATAATTCTAGATAGGGTTATTTTTGTCATTTTTATTATTTATATATTGTGTGTATTTATCTAATTAATTTTAGTGACGGTTATATTGCTTAGTGGGTTAGCCTATTTATTGGACCCTTGATTAGTGAACCCGATTAGAATTGTCATGACACTTTGACCAACATTCTAGACTAGACCCATTTAGGCTCCATTAAGTCATTCCATGTAATGAATATGGATTAGATTAATTAAAAATTAGAATTAGGAGCTTCCATTAATTGATCTAGCCATCATGACAACTTAGGAGAACATTTTAGTCATTGTGCATTATCATGGAAGGGGGATTATAGTGTGGCCGACCCTAAATGGAAGGGAGCACACTCTCTCATCTCTCCACTTGTACATATTTCCCAAATTTAGGATTTTTTTCCCAAATCATCCCATTCCTCCATAAATTCTCATCAAATTATTCTCACTCCTTCCCTACTCTTCATCCAAGGAGTCTAGAAGCTTTAGAGCCAAGGAGCACTAGAAGAGGAAGCTTGGACTAGGAGCTTATGTCCAAATCGTGTTCGAATTGTGTCCACTAAACTTTGCATTGGAAATTCATCTTCCAATAGATATACACTGATTTCTTCTTATTTCTAGACTCTAATTGTGCATTTTGACTATTAGGAACCCACCCATGGACTAGGGGTACCTATAGGAGGAAGAACTAGGCTCTAAAGACCTTTATGTAGAAGTTAAATTGAGTTTTTGTGCCATTTTGGAAAAAATTCGAGAATGGTGCACCAAGTACTTGTCATATGAATTTATAGATATAATTAAAATTATTTTTGTTGTGTGTGGCTAGATATGTGTCCACAACTGGATACGAGTAGGCCATACCATGAGACGCCATGACACAGAGTCATTTTGGGAGTTTTCTCCTCTGACACATGTGACACACATACCACATTCTACATGACACATTGCACTAACTAAATATTATTCTAATTAGGCTCTAATTATTATTTTAGACATGCTCATGCGATTTTAGGAGAGTCGAACAAGGTTTCGTATATGTATATTGGGCGTATCACGAAAGTATCGGAGTATCGGTGCGATACTAGCATGGTGCACACCAAGTGTTTGATAGTCTGCACATATGTGCCTGTCATATGTGTCACATATGTCTAGGTGTGCTAGGGGAACTAGAGTGTGTGTATATGTATAAGTGGATGTGTGTAGGTATGTGCGTAAGTGTGTGTATTGATATATTGATATAAGAGAGAGTGTGTGTATTGGTCTATAGGACAAATGGTGTGTGTGTTAGTGCCACTGACATTGGATGTGTATGAAGTATTGAAGGGATTAATATTGTCACGACCCACACCCGGTATAGGGGCATGAGTGCGTAACGACGTCCAGCCTACGCCGCAGCATCGGCGGTAGAACGCTGTCTAGGTCTACAATGCTAACTAGAAATACATATATCATAACCTGTCGAGATAATCATCTCCAATCGGAGGACAAGTAATGACAATATTCATACTCAATCACAAGTCTAAAGGACAAATGGTGCGAAAAGATAAAATATCCAGAGAAATCTAACATAAACATAGTACAAATCTAAGAAAGCCTAAGATCCATCTAACACAAAATAGGTCTCAAAATAATAAACAAGGCATGAGTCAAGTGGAGACAAATATAGTACAAATCTTGCCTAACTGAGTCGCTAAATAATTCTCCTCAGCTGGAGCTAAACCCTCCTAAATCGGAGTCTCCTGATCTACGCATACTACATCATATGGGCCGTAGTAGGTGGGACAACTGTTATCTAAATCGTCTGAAAAATATATCCAGTCAGGATTGGAGCAAAGTACATCTCTAATAACAATTCCAATAAATGATAAAGAATATGTAACAGCAAATAGAGAGAATATATATATAAGATAAAGTGGCATGTACATGAGTATATCAAGACATAAGTAAAACTGTAAATGAGTGCAAGAGCAAGAGAACATGATATATCATGTACAAGAATCAAGAAATAATAATATCTACATGAGTGAGCACTAGTTTCAATACGTGATCATCTTAGGAACTTGGTACAAGAGTTTATGGCCTAGATCATAAATGCCTAGCAGCAGTGGACAGTAGGTGACCCTGTGTGCAGTTGTGTACACAGAACAGGTGAGTGTGTGGTAGATATAGGGGGAAATTGATGCCTAGCACAAGGTAGCACCTGCCACTACAGCAAGAGCAGCAGCAGCAAGTACAGAGTAGCAGGGCTGTGTACAAGGCCACATAACAGCAGTGTATGCTGCTTGGTAGGCAGCAGCTAGCCTGCTTGTTAGAGCAGCAATACCCTTATTACAGGGACAGCAACAGTACATAGTCCATGTGTAGAGCAGCATCAGTTGCTACTGTTAGGGTTATATACTAAAAGCATCACTTTTGTAGTAATCTTATTTCCTTAAATTTTGAATGAGAATCATATGGACAAATGTTTGCATATTGTATTTGTTGCAAGTGTTAATACAAATGTCTGATATTCTATATTGTAGATAATATGGTGTGTGGTGTCACACAGAAGATCATATTATCAGTTTCCTATGGAGTATATAAATAGTTTACCACCTAGATGGACTTGGACAATCTATTGGAAAGATTGTAGTGTAATCTGGTATTAGTCTATCTTGACTATAGATTTACACTAGTACACTTTGTGTGTATTGAACAGGACCACTTGAGGTTGTTCTCTTTGTACTGACTACATAAGAGAACAAACACCTCTGTTGTTATGGATGCTTGTGCTCTTAATCCGAATATAATAACATACATGTATATGCAGTGTGCATTACTTTGACTCATGAAAGAGTGAGATTCATTATGGATCAACAACCTCTATGAATTGGGTAATAACATTGTATGTATGATAGGTTGTTGATTATAAATGGAATCCATGTCCTGATACATCGGATTGATGATGTCCCCTTAAGGAGCTCATAAGGATTGTCATGTAAACCCTGCAGGTGGATTATATCCGACATGACAAATAAAGTTAAGCGGTACTACTTAAAGATAAAAGATGTCAAATCAATATAGTTGTCAGTAACTTAATTTGATCGACGGACATACGATATCTTAACATGGGGAGCCGGACGAGCATATAATAAAAGGAGCCCACAAACATAATTAGGGATTAGGGAGGTAGTACAATAATAGCTCATTAGTGGACCGAGCTATTGTTAATGGGCCTGGATTGTGTGTTCGGGCTGAACACGGGATATCCAGATCCGTTAAGAGGCCTAACCATAATTTCTCCTCATGGTCCCTGTCGTAGCCTATATATATCCTCTATTCTCTGGCCGCTAGATTAGAGATCAAAAATCTGAAGCTTTCTCTAAATTCGTGATTCACGTAAGGAGAGAAAGAGAGGGCTGCCAAGGAGAAGAAAAGGTTGGTAGATCGTCGCCCACACGACGTCCAACTCGAGAAAGGAATACGTGCAGAAGATCTTGGAGTCGTCCGCTTGAGATTACCATAAATTACTTGTCTTCTTTCCGCCGCAGGTATAATTCGTGAACCCTAGTTTCCGCTTATGAAGGATTAGAACACGTATTATATCTGTTTAACTTTCTATCGATCAATACGCACACCAAAGTAAGGGTCCTGGAAATCTCCAGTTCCATCAGCTACTGCTTGTATACAGCAGTTTGCTGCTGGTATTGAGTACAGCAGCAGGGCATGCTTGCACTAACTGTTGTGTAGAGCAGCAACAAGCCTTGCTTGCTGCACAGGTGCAGATAAGGTAGCAGTAACAACAATTAATGAAGTAGATAGAGCAGTCCCTATGTGTGCTAGCTAGTGTGTGTGTGTGATGCATATGAGAGAGTATAGATATCCTATAGGTAAAGTAGGAGATGTAGGTATTTGGGCATACCTAGGTAATATGTAGAGAAGATATGAATATTTGGGTCTAGATACATGGCATAGGGGTACATGAGTATAGATAATGATATGAGTATAGGTAATGATTTGTATATGGCTTGTACCTATGTGTAGGGTAATAGGCAGAGACACATAGGTAATGAGGTATATTGGGTACATGGGATAGGTAAGTGTCTAGGTAATTGGTATTGGCATAGGTAATGATTAGGATATTGATACCTATGTGATATAGGATAGATAAATGGGTATTCCAATGGATATGGTATATGTAATGTCTATGGTAAGGTAAAGGATAAATATTAAGGTAATGGAACATATTAGTCCATAAGCATGTAGGGCACCTAGTATCCCTATTCCTATGTAGTATGGACCTAAAAACCTAAGTATGACCAAGTTTTGACTAATGTTGACTGGTTTGACCCTAAAAGTCAACCCTTTAGGTAATTTGACCTAGTTTGACCATAGAAACATGGTATTGACCTACCTTAACTTTTTTGACCTAGAATTGACCTAGAAATCACATTTTAATTTAGGTATCAATGTTTACCACACCAAAAACCAATTGACATTTCATATTTAGGTATTGTGACTCCACTTTGGACATCGATCTACATCCGTTGCTCAAGACCTATGCATGTATATTCTTGACAATTTTTGATATCTTGATGATCTCTATGATATCCGTTTGTAGTGTTATACCTGACTTCTGACACGATGATACATGGGTTAATATATCTTTGATCCCATCATGAGATGTTATTTCCTGGAGGACCCTGTACTTGTCTTATGTTTCTTGTACATGTATAGACACCGATTCAGAAGTAGGTTGGCCCCCTGCTCCATAAATTTTGTGTCGTAACGTGACATGGTTGGATCTACTATACTAGTTGAGGGATGGGAAGATATTAGTAGATTATTTGATCATACTCCATATACATGTGCATATCTCACCCTCAGCTCACGTAGGATGTAGCATGATCTTACTTGTACTTGTGCATAGCTCACCCTCAACGCACGTAGGGTGTAGCATGATCTTACTTTACATGTGCATAACTTTTCATATATGAGTACTAGCCTGATTCCATTACCTGTACTTGTGCATAGCCAGTCATACAAAATAGCATAATCTTGTCCCAAGTCGATCACATAATAAACTAATATTTTAAGGCACATTTTAATATTACATGCTCTATTCCAGTTATTACCTGCTGATACATTCATACTCATGATTACTTACAGTTCATATTTGCCTATGACATGATTACCTATTTTTTTATTTTCTGATTGTTCAGTATTGCTCATCCATTATGTATTTTTATTACCTACTGTTTTTATAGTTTTTGTCAATTTAATGGAACTGCTGTTAGTTTATGCACTTTGCTCCAATCCTGACTGGATAACATTTTCCAGAGGATCTAGAAGACTTCTGTCATACTTATTATGGACCCAGAGTGGACGAAAAGTATGTCTAGGAGCCTCCTTTGGAGCCAGTGCCCATTGAGAAGGCACCACCTGTAGTGACTTAGGTAGTTAGCTATTGTTGCTGGATTTGTCTCTAGTTTACGAGACTTGAATGTTATTATTATTCTAAGACTTGTACTGATATTGAAATAGATAGACTCGTAGACTTTGTTATAGATTTGAGTTATGTTATGCTATTAGACTCCACTTGATTTATCATTTCATATATGTATGCCATAATCTTCCTTATGGTTATTGATTGAGTATGAATATTAAACATTATATTGTCCCCTTTTGGAGATGTGATTCATTGACATGTTGTGTTATATACACTCATGAGATATGTTAGATAGTATTGTTGACCTAAACAATGTTCTACCGTCGATAATGCGGCATAGGCTGGACGTACACACGTACTCGTGCCCTATACCGGGTGCGGGTCATGACATTAGCACATTGGAAAATATACTGGTTAGCGGCCTTAACCTGACCCACCTAAACCAACACAATAATCATGTGAGGATAGATAAAAATTTTAAGTGATATTTATATTCTTACCTTAGGATCAGTTAACAATTCATATATATATATATAGCCCTTGCTACTCTAGGGCCAGAGCAAGCCCAGAGAGGTCTACAAGTCCTAGCTGCAGGATTTGACCTCCGATCGGAAGGAGACCAGTATGCCTCCCTGGAGGACTCCATTCTCATCCCCCCTGAGGAACCAGGTTCGAATTCGGCAGGATACTTGATAGAACCAAATGTCGACACTCCCACCAACCACTCCGACGGGGTTACCTCCAGAACATCCACCTCGAAGGCGGGAGAGGCTTCTACCAAAATCAAGAAACCAGATCACAAAATAACCGGTGAATCCCCGGCAACCCGAACCAGGGCCGCAGCAAAGCAGGCCAACCACCCACCCCCCCCAACCTCCACTAATGCTGAACATCCTCTCCTGGAATGTCCGTGGAATGGCGAATAAACCTACCCAGAGGAGAATCACCAGCCTTATCAAAACTCATAAGATTGACATTTTGATTATCCTTGAACCCAAAATCTCCTTTAAGAGACTCAAATCCATTCAGCTGCAGTTTGGCTTCCCTATGGCCATTGCCGGCAGACACAATATTTGGATCCTCTGTTCGAAGGACGTCAAAATCGGAGTCATTAACGACTCTAAACATGCCCTATCTTGCTGGATGGACCACCCGTTATTACCCAAGCATGCCATTTTGTCCGCGGTTCATGGCAGCTGTGACATCACGGAGCGCAAACAGCTTTGGAACAATCTCCTGGACATCTACCTCCATCACATCAACCTCCCTTGGCTTTGCATTAGGGACTTTAACGCTGTCACCTGCAGAGATGAGAAGACTGGCGGTCGACCTCCCCCTCTTTCGGCCATGCAAGATTTCAACAACTTCATTTTTAACTCCCACCTCTCACCCCTTCCATTCACCGGCAACGCCTTTACCTGGTACAACATGCAGGAAGGAGATCGGTTTCAAAATTCCCGTCTGGACAGGGCCCTAACTAACGCCTAATGGCACGGCATGGGGATCACCTCCAAGCTCTTCTACCTCAACGCCACTGAGTCCGACCACACCCCCTGTTAGTAGGCATAACTAGTAACTTGGGCACTAGCAAAAAGAGTTTCTGCTTCCTAGATTTATGGAGCAACCACCCCCAGTACTTGGGCATCATCACGAAGGCTTGGAACAGCATGGACGACGTCGAACCGCTCACTCGGGTGGCCAACAAGCTCAAAGCCACGAGGAAAGCCCTTGCGGTTTGGAGCAAGCAAGCATATGGAGACATTTTTCAGGCCATCCGTGAGGCTGAGGATGACATCAATCGTACTGAAATTAGGTTCTTGAACAATAGATCCCCAGAAGCTAGTACTGCTCTTAACCTCACTAAGGCTATCCTAAAATTCTGCCTGAAAGTGGAGACTGATTTTTGGAAGCAGAAAGCCAGGCTCAAATGGGACAGCGAGGGAGACAAAAACTTGAGCTACTTTCATGCATGCGTCAACGGTCGCAGGAAGAACCTCACTCTGCATGAAATTGTTGACAACAATGGGATCATCATCAAAGACTATAAGAGCATCCAAGCGGCAGCGGCGGAGTACTACTCCAAACTGTTCACCAAGGAAACGGTCATCAGGGACCGGACCTTCCTTGAAGAAATTCCTCATCTCATAAACGACAGGGACAACACCCGGCTAGAGTTCCCTCCGTCCGAGCTAGAGGTGAAAGAAGCCGTCTGGGCTCTTGACGAGCACAGTGCTCCCGGTCCGGACGGATTTTTAGGGGTTTTCTTTCGGTCCTGCTGGGACATCATTAAGGCCGACATTCATGAAGCGGTCACTGCTTTCTTTCAAGGCACGAGGTACCCTAGAGCCATCTCGAGCACCAACCTGATCCTCATCCCGAAGAAAGAAAACCCGGAGACATTCCATAATTTTCGTCCCATCAGTCTTTGCACCTTCACCAACAAGATCATATCCAAGATCGTCGCCTCCCACATGTCTTGTCTCCTTCCCAAGATCATCTCTGAAGAGAAGAGTGGTTTCATTCGCGGCAGGAACATCCAGGATAATATAATGATAGCTCAAGAGTTAATAACCTGTATGAAGTTTCCGGCAAGAGGGAGCAATATTGCTATCAAATTTGACATGGAGAAGGCTTATGACAGACTAGATTGGCAATTCATGATCTGGGTCTTCAGAGCCTTCGGTTTCTCCGAAACTTGGACCAACATTGTGTGGAGATCGATCAGCAACTCCTGGTTTTCAACGGTGATCAACGGTCAGGCTGACGGATTCTTCAAATCGAGTCGTGGTTAGGCAAGGTGATCCTCTGCCATCCACCATCTTCATCATCATTGCCGATGCCTTGAGCAGGAACCATAACAAAATGGCTGGCACTACCAACTTCCACCAGTATCATACTGCCAGTGGCTGCCCAATTATCACCCATCTAGCCTTTGCTGACGACATCCTCATTTTCTCCTCCGGGGACGTCGGGTCGATAGAGGTGGTCCACAACACTCTCCAGAGATATGCCAGGTGTTCTGGCCAGAAGGTCAACCCGGATAAAAGTGTCATTTACACTCATCACAAGATCACTAGAGAGCATGCGGACACCCTTGCCAATACCACCTATTTCCCTATCAAGCATCCGTCGTTCCACTATCTTGGATGCCCCCTCGTGTATGGGAAATCTAATACTGGCATATTCGAGGACCTGATCAACCGTATCAGGAAAAAACTTGAAAGATGGCGTAATGCTACGCTATCCCCGGGTGGCAAGATGATCCTTATCAAGCACGTCCTTACATCGATTCCAATCTACACCCTGGCAGCGTGTTCCCCTCCAAGAAAGTCCTTAATTTGATCGAGAGCATCTTTAGCAACTTCTTCTGGGTGCACAGTGACAGCAACACAAGCATCATTGGGCCAGCTGGGATACCATGGCACGGTCGACCGGTGATGGAGGTCTGGGATTCACCAAACTTTCCCACATCGTTAAAGCTTTCTCAATAAAACTGTGGTAGAAGATCTGCACCGCTCAGAACTTATGGACCAGATTCATGAAGGCCAGATACTTCAAGCACATTTACCCGTCGAAGGCTATTTCTAATAGCAGATCTTCCGAAGCGTGGCGCCGTACGCTGATCGGCCGCTCTCTTGTCGAACCGGTGATGCGGCTTATAGTGGGCAACGACAAATCATCGGCATTCCTCGATCGATGGGTGGGAGACACCTTACTCCCAAATCTCTCGAAAGCCCACAGATACTGCAAGATCAAGGACATATGGGATCCCATTGATAATGATTGGAACTTGAACAAAGTACGGGACTGGGCCGGCCCAGTAGCGATTGATCTCATCTGTCGTGGAGGGTTGACGATCGGGGCCAATACTGATGAGTTCCGGTGGCAGGAGGACGCTTCAGGATGCTTCACAGTCAAATCGTCCAGAAGCATGGTCCGCGACCCGGCGACACCTTGCCCTAGCATTGCTCCGTTCTGGCAGACATACATCCCCAAGAAGTGGTCCTTCATCATTTGGAAAGCTAGGCGTAAGATCCTTCCCACCGACAACACCCTCACCACGATCGGCTACAGCCTTGCATCCGCATGCACATGCTGCACCGACCTTCAATTGGAGACGGTGGACCACATCTTCTGCCAGGGAGAACTTTCGGTACTGGTATGGAATTTTCTCTTCCAACGTTGCAGGATGACCCTTGGGGACGGGGGCTACGAGGAGCGTGTTGAGGCTTGGGGTACGGCGTCCCATGGCCACCAGATCGTGGCAGCAGCTGTAACGTATGTGATATGGAAGAACCGCAACAAGGCGAGATATGAAGGTCGTCAGTACTCCGCAGACCAACTAATTAAGGAGACCATCAGGCAGTGTAGTAAGAGGAGATCCCTCGGCAACCACGGCCAGACGGTCTTCTGGAACTCCCTCTTATCCCCGGTTTAGCCGTGTTGGGCTCCTTTCCTCCCCTTCTTTTGTTAGTATACGTGTATAGGCTTCGGCATTTTGCGCCTTCTGGTATACTTGTATAGCTTCGGATTTTCAGTTTTATAGAATAAAATGGGGAGGTTTTTGAATATATATATATATATATATATATATATATATATATATATATATATATATATAATATATATATATATATATATATATATATATAGTTTGTGTGTGTGTGTAACTTGATGTAGTGAATCTTACCCAAGGCTTCCATCCTTCCTTGCAAACAATATTATCATTTTGTAACATATAAGTGTGTCCCTACATCAATTTCTAGCCTTCATAATATATAAATATCGTGATTCATCCATGAAAAAAACTTACTGGGTTATAAACAGATGACATTAGCATGCATCATTGTAGGAGCGTAAAAAGTGCTTCATGAGAATGAGTCAAAGAGATGGATCATTCCATTCAAATCGATCCACTTTACGCCAAAGACAGGCTAATCACTTTACGCCTGAAGCAGGTTAATCATTTTACGCCCGGGTCAAAGTTAATAGTTTTACGCCCAAGACAGTCTAGCCACTTTTACGCTGGACAAAGCTGTCAAGTCTTGCATTTAATGCAAAGTCTGACATGAAGAT
Source organism: Iris pallida (assembly GCA_029216955.1). NCBI lineage: Eukaryota > Viridiplantae > Streptophyta > Magnoliopsida > Asparagales > Iridaceae > Iris > Iris pallida. The sequence goes on from JANAVB010037020.1 coordinate 12,376,869, forward strand.
TTAATGATGGCATATATCACAGAAATCAAAGGGATTTGTTTTACACAGAGACCCATTTGTCGTTTAGTATGTGGACTGAGCCATCTTACGCTCATAATATGGCTTCTTTTACGTACGGAGACTATACGAGTTTTTACGCTCAACGGTTGACGTGTGCGTAAGGTTTATTTGGGCTACTTTTACGCTCAAGGTTATTTAACAACCACTTTACGCGGGAAGTCTACATCAGGGCTATTGTACGCCTAGTCTACTACTTTACGCTCAGGGTATATTTGGGTTGTTTTTACGCCCTATTCCAATTCAGAACGTGGTTTGCCTACATGGCTTTCATGCCACACATCTCGAAGAACGTGTGTACATGCATTCTATTCTTATTGAAATGATGGGACACGTGTCAACGTATGCAGAGGATGACTTCGGTCATGGGTGGCAGTTGTTAGCGTAAAGATGGAACTTTTGCTGAGTTTTTACGCACAAGAAGCCAAGTCTATAAATAGACTGATTTTTCTCATATAACAGGAGGGAGAGAAAGGAGAGAATATATAGAGATCAGAGCCCAGAGACTTTGATTTTTCGGAGCATTCTTCTTCAACTTTTCTTCCAGAACAGAGAGAAGCAAAGCAGGAAAGCATTCGGCCTCGCCATCAGTGCCCAAGTGCGTCGATACCTTTCTGGTGACTTAGTTCTTCCAATTGTTCATCTTCTAGCAGTGATCTTCATCATCATCGTATGGTCCAAGGAACAAAGTGATCATTTACAGATCTGACTTCCATAGCAATACTTTCCAGAATCAAATTTGTACTTCTTGAACTTTTTCTCGTTTTATTTTCAAAATCCGATTTCTAGGCATTTTGTTAAGTGAAACAAAAATGGCGACTCTGCTGGGGAAGACATTCTCCTCTGACGAGGAGGCAATTGCTCAATATGATGATATGTCGATTGGATCGACAAAGAAGACTCTGGTTGTACACTTTGACCAGACTGCTTATGAAGAGATGCTCCGAACTGGGGGTGGTTCTCGCCGCTCCAATGTTCAAAAATCTCGCAAAGCACGAAAAGTTTGGATTCCTAAATCTAAAATAGCTTCTGATCTCTCTATTGCTTCTGATGGCAAGGGAATTCTTCCCACTCCTGTCGTAGGGGCTCCCGTTCGTAACGAGGCAGTCCTTACTTCAGCATTGCACTCTAAGTGTGGCAAGTTATCTCTCGTCTGTGACAGTGAAGATAATCAGGTTTTACGCCCAGTGGGTAAAAACCAAATTTTACGCTCAGTGCATAAGAACGAGTCTCCCATTTGTAATGAGACAGACTCTAATACTTGTGCTTCTAAGTGTAAAAATAAGTCTCCCGTCTATGACGTGGTAGACACACAAAAATTACGCTCTTCGCATAAAGGAAAATCTCCCGTCTGTGACGTGGTAGATAATCAATTTTTACGCTCTACGCGTAAAGGTAAGTCTCCTGTCTGTGACAGTATAGATAAAATTCGCAACGATATTTTTACATCTAATGTGAATGTACCTAAATATATACAGCATAAAAATGTTGTTGGTAAAGCTTCAGTTCTACACTAACAGCCTTCTTATACTGCTCTACGTAAAGTACCAAACCTACAAATCATACGCAATAAAAATGGAGTCCTTCGTGCTCAAAAATCTTAAGATTTGCGCACACAACTCCAAATGCGTAGAAATGTACAGTTTGGTTCTGCGAATGCAGCCAGTAATCTTCTTTATACACAAAGGACTAAACATTTTGCTACCCCAAATGTAATAAAGAAGACTACTCCTTCTACTCCTTCTGATTTACGTGAATTGTTAATGCAAAAGCGTAAAAATAGACAATCTTCCGTGATACTCCCCCAAGAAAATTATTACTGTGAATGTCACCAGATTGTGATCAAATGTTGTTGCTCGGCTTCCAGACGGTCAGTTTTTGATCGATTGAATTTTAATCCACCCCAACAATAAGCTGATGAGTTGTCATATACGTCAGTCAACATGGCATCTCAAACCAACAGAGGACGATGTCCTAGACGGAACACATCCCAAACCCCAGGTCAACAATAATTCAACAGATTTCTTGATTCTTTTGAAGGAGTATATCAGAATACTCGATCAAGGAGACAGAGACAATTGCAGACTTCTGATTCTGAAGCTGGGGGTACTCAATCTCTTGAGTCCGAAACTGATAGTGTTGATTCATACTTCTATACTAATCCTTCTGTATCTTCAAGAGAGGTTGAATCCTACGCTATTGGAGATGAACCAGAGACGTCATCTGTTAATACAGAACAACGTCTCACTGCCGTTGAGCAATCATTGAAAGACATGCTTAATATGATGCAAAACATGCACCAGATAATAACGGCTCAGCAAACTGCTCAACCAGCAATTGTAACACCGATTCAGGCAGCAGCACCAACTCAAGATAGCCAAGGGGTTGATATACCTTTAAATACCCAAGAGCCTGTTGTTAACCAAAATTTTGCATCTCTAGATCCCATCATTCCAGAAGATGTACCATCTCCGGTGGGGATTACGGTACAACCAACAACATTTCAATCAAATGTGCTTCCACAAACCAGTGTAGCCATTCAAGCAGTGCGTGAGCTCAAAGCACAGTTTGAAGTTTTGAAGCAAAAGGATCAACTCCAGAGGTTAGGGATTAAGCAACCTTATCCTCCTCATTGGAATGATGTACCCTTTCCACCAAAATTCAAGCCACAGTCAATGGTATTGTTTGATGGAAAGGCTTCTCCTAGTCATTATATCAATTACTTTGATATTATGACTGTACATTTGCAGAAAAATAATGCTCTTCTCACTAGAGTATTCATTGGATGCTTGACGGGTTCAGCTTACGACTGGTATCGTAGTTTACCCGACAATTATATTTTGTCTTTTGACAAATTTAAGGCAATGTTTCTCTTCCGTTTCTATGAGGGAGGTATGGACATGAATATGTCCTCCTTAATAGAAATCAAGCAAAAGGAAAAAGAAGATACTCGGACGTTCATTGAACGCTTCCGACAGGCTACTCTAAAGATGCCTCCTGGTATGCCAGATTCAGCACTCATTGATACATGCAAGATGAATCTGCGACCATCTATTGCTGTTTTTATGGGTTCCCAATTCACAGATTGGGCTTCGTTTATCATAGTAGCAGTTTCTGTCGAGACCAATGGTAGGTTGGCTCGTGAACATGGGATGATTTTTGCCTCTGAGGATAAAGGAAAGAAAAGTAATCTTGGTAATAATTCCGGCAATCATAATATGAAAGGAAAAGACACTCTTATGGTCAATCTTTCCAAGAATAAAATGATGCCGAATAATCAGGAATCTTCCAGGCCAAAAGAAGAATACTCTTTTGACGAAAGTGATATCCCAGGGATATTCTAATATCTGGTGAAGAGTGGCAAACTCCAGATTCCGGAGCCAAAGAGGCCTAATGAGGTAAATCTGACTGACAATCCCAAATATTGTATCTATCATAGATACATTAATCATCCTACCAGTGCTTGCTATGTTTTGAAGAAAAAAATCCAAGAGCTGATAAATGGTGGTGCCATTGCTTTAACCAATGATGACCATACGGTTACAACCAATATGGTTTCTCTTCAATTTGGAGATTTTCCTCCACAACAAGTACCAGATGGAATTGTCCCAATTTCGAAGACGACGATGAAGATTTTGAATATCCCGCCTGCCATGGAGGAAAATGAAGGATTGTTGCCTCTTACATTAAAGAATGGTGAAATTATGTGGGTACATCCTGACTTAATACCTGAAATGGAAGATGAAGGTAAAACTTCAAAATCCAAAAAAGGTAAGAAAGTTAAAACCTGCAACATGATTTTTCATGTTATTCCAGATCCTGACGATTCGGATTATCTATGGGATGGCAACATGATTTTGGTTAAAAGCCAAGTTCAACCTCTTGTGATCAAAGTCAAAGGGCGTACATTTCGTACGAATGATCCAGAACCTCCTTTGATTGTCAATCTTGGCAAATCTACGCAGAAGACGGATGATAATCCACTAGTGATTAATCTGAAGTATAGCAGTCAAATTGTAAATGATGTAAAAATTGATCATTCTGTACTTTTTGATATCAATGAAGATTTCCTTTTCGAGTATATGGCTGTCAAGTTTATTGAAAGAATGACTTTATCTCCTGATAATCAAAGTCATCAATATAAAGATGACATAGACACAGAAGAAACCTTATACATTGACAATAAGGAAAATTCTTTTCCTCCTCATGTCGATGTTGGACCTTATGCTCAAAGGTTTCTAACATCTTCTCCCTATCTTCTTCCTGTAGCCGCTTCATCGCAAGCTTGTGTAACTTATAGACGTCACAAAGAATCTTATTTCGTGGTTCCGTCTGATAAAAAAAAAACAAGCGCCAAATTGTGTTTGGCCTGGCTAGAAATATTTCTGTTACTCAGACAGATGATTTGAAAGATAAAGATAAAGGAAGAATCCGAATTGACAGATATAGTCAACAATCTCTCAAGATTATCCAGAACATGGGATATGATTTAAAGACTATGCAAGGTCTCAATCAAGGCAAAGGTAGACGACTACCATTACGTGGTGATCCGTTTTACCAGAAAACTCGTCATGGATTGGGATATGATCCGTCCCATATGTTTAATGACGATATACAAGAAGAATTCTCTTCTAGCTCTTCACAATCATCAGATTCAGAAGAAGTCCAATTCATCAAATCCGATATTTCTCACTCCTTGTGTGTTAAAGGAGACTATTATGATGAATCTGAGCAAACATTTTCAGCTTACATGGTTCAAATTGATGGTGAATCCGAGCCATTTGAGAATGATCCTTGGGCCATGTTGGTTCATTCATTGACATATATCCTCAATGACATCTGTCCTCTTGATCTCCAGCTACCAAGGTTTGGTTAAGCTAATTACTCATCTCTTCGGAGAGAAATTTTGATCTTCTATCTTACCAGTTGATTAAAAAATTGGATTTATTATTTATCATGTTCTCAAGACCTCTGGATAAATGTTAAATCTACTTGCTTTTCCTATCTATCATGTTCCTTCGACCTCTGCATAGATATAAATCTACTTTTCTTTGAGTTCTTACATACTATCATGTCCATATTACCTCTGATAGTATTGCATACTCTGAAACAGAAAGTAAGATTGGATTATCTATCATGTCCATATTACCTCTGGATAGATACAAACTATTGAGTTTAAAAGACTTGTCATGTTCATATAACCGCTGATAAGTATTTTCTGCCTCATACCTATTGTTTATTTTAAATAAATGATAGGATCACAAAATAAATATTTTATTCATTCCTTGTGAAAACATTACAAAAATGAATGAGATAAAAGATGACAAGGAGTTCTTCTCAGGTGGAGTAGAAACATCTTGAAGAAACTTCTGTAGTTCTTCTAGCCGCTTGTCACGAGAACTCACTGTAGCTCCCCTTCCCGAAATTTTTTTGCAATATTTATTTATTTATTTATTTGATTTAAATGGTAATTTTAGAATTTTGTAAACAATTATTTAGTTATTATTACGGTGGATGACTTTAGTCATGATAGAGTTTTGAAGTACCAGACGACTAGGAGTCATGGCGCGGATAGTGCAACGGCGTGCCTCGACTAGTGTATTAGCCAGGCCAGGAAAGACCGAGCCATAGTGATGTCCTAACTAAGAAAACCAGGCCAAGTTGTGACTTAACCTTTATAAATATTTTAATGTTTCATTATTAATATTATTTGACGGTTAAGTGACTCGGTCGTACCGAACTAGTCAAACTGGACCTGAACCGAACCTCAGCCAGTGTAGTCATGCGGTACGTCCAACGACGTTCGTATTGATGAAATTTGGTATGAGTGTGTTATATTCCGTTTTAAATGATTTAATGATTATTTCTAAACATTCGTATTTAAAGTATTATAAATATTATTATTAATTAATATTCAACGATATTGGTATAAAAAGAGACTTTGAGCATTTTTGGATTTTTAGACTACATATAATGGTATAAATATACACCATTATTATTTTATTGAATTTCATTATTATTCTCATTATTATTATTATTATTTTTGTTATTATTATTATTGTTTTATCATCAAGGTTATTATTATATAAAGTCATTGTGGTTACTATTATATAATAATATTTTATTATTATTGGTTATAGTATCTTCGTCAAAAGATGTTATTTACATAAATATTCATATTTATAAAATAGGCCCTAACTTAGGAATAGATAATACTGGTATTTTAATTATATTTTTATGGATATTATTATGATAAGTATTCCTATATATATATATATATATATATATATATATTTATATATATATATATATATATATATATATATATATATATATATATATATATATATATATATATATAAATATATATATATATATATATAAAATATATATATATATATATATATATATATATATATATATATATATATTGATATGTATATATATTTAATATTGTTTTCTTTAAATACTATAAATAAGTATAAGTAACTATAAATGATCATATATATAATATAATTATATGTATATGCGCATATGTGTGTATATATAAATATATGTATATAAACGTATATGTGTATATATATGTGTATATAGGAATATATAAATATATATATATATATGTGTGAGTATAAGAATATAGGTATAAATGCGTATATAATATATATATGTGTATACCAATATATAATATAATAAGTGTATACGTATATATAAATATACGTATATGCGTATATATGTGTGTGTATAAGATATATACATTAATAATAAATCAAAGGAGGAAATCCCAGTCCGGCCTGCCCCCACCCAGGGCTCAGCCCAACATCCCGATACCAGACCTAAATTACACAGCAAAACCCAAGTGAACAGGCCCAACACCCTGACCTTTTCCAGCTAGCCCGAGCCCGAGTTGTGGCATGTGCAAACGGTAGACATAAATAGATCGACAGGAAGGGGGGAATTCGTGGACGAAAACCTCACAAACCCTAATGCCACGCCGACCTCCTCGAGGGCGACCCCGGGCGCGCCACCCGCGCACGCACGTGCCGCCGAGGGCGCGCCACCGTGGGCTGGCCGGAGACGCCAAGCCGCACGGATAACAGGAACGGAGCACAGCAACGGTGGGCAGAAGGTACAACTTCGCGTTGCATTTTCTCCACCATCGTTCGACGATTTCCCGAACCAATTGCTCTGGTACGATCTCGATATAACCCACTTAAATCTCTGTTAAATAGTTTGATTTCTAGTGATCCGAGACTCGAGTGAAATCGATTCGAAAATCTGTTCTAAAACAGAGTACTTGGCAGTCTCTCAACCCAACTTGACAGTCATTTTCTGAACCGAACAATAGGGGATTTCAAAAACTAAATAAAGACAATTTTAGAGAACCTATATGGCTCTGCAAACTATTTTGTAGAAGTCGATTTGATCGACTGAGCGTTGAGAGATCGGCGTCTCAAGTTGACCAAAAAACCTGTTTTCGAAAATTAGAAAATCAATCCACATGACGTGCGTCCCGCCAATTCGAGCGATGTGGTCGCAAACCGAAAGCACCGAAAATTGCGTATCGAGTTCGTGGTCGTGTGGGCTTTGGCAGAATTCAAATTGGTCGCGTGTGCACGACGAATTTGATGCGTATCCGTCGAAATTCACCGTATCGTATACTTTGCAAATTCTCCAATTACTTTGTGCACGCTCATCGGATCGAGACAAAACTTGCGCCAACAGGACCGTATCATTTTTCTGGTTATGTATGCCAAGTTTGGTCCAATTCTGAGACAGTTGAATTCGACGTCGTTTTGCGGGCCCCACGGTCCCACTCAATGGGCGATTTTGTGCACGGCCCGCCGGAATTCAACTTTGGATATACGGTTGGGTTCGTATCGGAAAACTGGATCCGTAGACATGTAGTTTGACGACTTTAGAGACCGTTGACTCTGGCACGCTTTTCGGTGCAAAGCGGGTCCTACGACGGACATCGTTTTTGCCCGAAATTACCATTTTGCCCCTGTGTCCAGAATTGGACTTAAGGACGGGCAATCCTAGCTAATTTGACTATTCTGAGAATGTTAGTACTGTTTATTTCAGCATCCGGAGACTTCTACATGTGTTGACTAATTGTGGCTCATTGTGTGGTATAGTATTGGTTTCTCCAGCTAAGGATCTCAGGCAAGTGCACTTTTTGATTGCTTTCTGATTCATAGTAGTCTTTTCATTTCATGTCTATACATATATCTTGCTTCTTGTTGACACGCTCGTCACACGGAGTAGTCGGGAGGGAAAATATCTTAGTAAACATGTGGACTACCCAGAACTTTCCCAGTATCTCTCGTGAATGATAGCTGTTGCGCACGACACGTGCAGTGTATCGTATTTACCCCCTAGCCGTTCACATGTTGAAACGGATATTTCACACCACCTAGATAGATGTCTTTTATTAGTTTTTCCTTGTTTACTTCTCTACCGTGCCATGTCATCAGTTTCTTACTAGCTTTCATATTCCATATGTTATTTTTATGTCTTGTTAATTCTATAGTGTTTTGCACTATCGTCGGTTTGTGTACTTGTTCCATTTCTGACTGGAAACCAACATTTTTCAGGTTTAGCCGCGATCACTCTTAGCACTGGAAGAACTTGGGTATGTTGAAGACAACCTAGAAATAGATAGCCATTGTATCATTTCATTAATTGTAAAACTTTATATTTTTCTATAATTTTAAATGTCGTAACTGTTGTAATAAATTAGAAATGTGAATGAGCAGCAAATGTGATATTTTGAGCATTTATTTCTTGCGGGCTTGACAGCGTTCTACCGTCGACTCTGCGGCGTAGGCTGGCTTGGACACGTCTCGTATCCGAAAAGCGGGTGCGGGTCGTGACAAGTTTTTGTGGTGGTCCATGCAGGTCAGTCTTCGCAGAAGATTGTAAACTCGTGATGGTACTTAAGTTAGTCGTACCATTGCGAGCCTGCATCCAGGAAATGCTCATTCACAAACTAGGATTAACATGATTTAAGATAATAACTAGGACTAGGAGTCCCATGTTTAAATAGATCGGTTGGGTAGTTAAGGTTGTTAGATAGGCCATGCAATTTAGAATGATTCAATTTAGATAGCTTGCTAGATTCCTATAGGTATACTATTACAATTGATATGACAATATGATCCAATGTGGATATACTATTCGCTTGATATGTTAGGACTGCCTAGAATTAAGCTTTAATCTTGATGAACTGTTTAATTAACTGTTTAATTTTCTTTTGCTTCATTAGATATAAACCTTATATCATGAGTTAGAATTGTCTATTTTAAATTCTCTTTTGTTGTAAGGAATTAGTTTAAATTTTCTGATTCTGTTATTCGCATACGAATCTCGAGGTAGATTGATTCGAGATTTCCCTCAACCATTGAAATGCATTTGAAATAGATACTCGAATGTTTGTATTCCTTTCGTCTTTAGTTAAATCCTCCATGTTAAATCTTTTAATTTAATTGTTGTGACTGATAGGAGAAATACCTACGCCCTATTTTAGTCAACTTGTTTGAATCTCTAGAGGCTCATGAAATTTTTTTACAGATATAGTTAAATGAATGTTAGTTAACCCATAATAGTTAGACAGCAGCGCACTGTCATCAATTAGCTGAGAGTGGAGATGTGGGTTCACTGCAGCCAGCAGCGCACTGGCGAGGCACAACCCATAGAATTGAAATCGTTTCGAAGAATCATAGTCTATGGAACATTGCAGAAACTATGTTATCGTTGATTTCTTTAGATCTTAGATGCCCTTGTGTTAATATAAGGTAGAGTACCTGATGGCATAGCACCCCTGAATCACGAAACCGAGAGATTACCGCCACTTGAGTATACGGGCGAGGCATAATTCCCGGTGAAATAATTTCAGACGTGATTACAAGTTTAGGCTACTATAAAGAATAGAAAGATGCCCGGTGTGACCCTAAGATCCAAAACCAATACTAATAAAAGTCCTGTAAGTTGAGTAGCATGTCTCCCACCCTAGCATCCCGTGGTTCTTGTGATCCATTAACAAGGAATTGACTGACACTAATAGCTTTACTTAGAAAATAGAACCTAGAGTCCATAATCCATTAGTCGACCAAGGCCTTATGAATAGAAGATAGTAGGATTGACGGTATAGGCAATAACACCAGGTAAGGTTTTGGATTTTTTTCTAAAACTCAATCTACTTTTTCCTCCTTTCAAAAAAAAATCTCGCATACTCGTAATTTGACTCTTTTGACCAATGTTACTATTACAGCCTAGTTTTGCAAGCTTACTCTTTTATCGATCTTGATTCAAGACACATGTTTATTAGGGACGCCCGCTAACATATTGTCTAATCAGAATCATTGTATTACGGTCTGATCAACCATGATGCATTTGGTTCGCTCTTTATCTAATTACCCTACGTGGATTGAGATGTAGATGTCTCTAGGACCTCATCCGTGACTGCTTTGACAATTCCTCTTGAATTATACATTCGTCTTTGAATCGCGTAATTGTGTTCAGTGACATCTCCCTTGAACCCTTCATTGATTTTGTCCTTCATTGATTGGAAAGACGAAAGCTCGTGATTGATAGGTAGATACATAGTATCCCCATGACTAAGATAGTCGTATATGCAAGTGTAGCTACCATCGGCCAGCCCTGTGACAGAAACCTTGCCACCATATCCTAGCTTCTAAGGTAGGTAGACTGTAAGCCTTCTTGGGATACACGAAGATTATCGATTGATTAGAATAAATTCCATTAGGATGATAGTTAGTGCCCCATGGACTCCCACTTTCTATTTAGATCATTTTGTGTCCCCGGCCGTGTCATTAATATTTGGAGCACGAGACCAGCTATTGTCTTCCAACAAATTTCATATGCAAGATCTAGACGAGTCCACCTTCATCTAGGTATATCATGTCCCACTCAAACTCGTCCCCTAGTACTCTATTTTTGGGGTACGACTTTCAGGTTAAAAGGGCTAGTTATAACTTTTACCATAGTACCGATATACTTTCCAACTTCCACTAGAGCCTCAACCTTGACTCAATTCATTCGACCCAATATATGGTTGTGATCTACTAGGAGCCCACTATGCACATGCCACTAGTGTGTCACCCAATTGAGGCCTCATGTTCTGCTTAAACACAAAGGTCACGGGAGGCGTATTTCGGGCTTTATGAACCTAGCTAACCAACCTAACGGATAACTAGCTCAACCCCTTGAATAGAAACCTATTCTAGAATACCCTAACCTAGTAGAAATGGTTTACCATTGGGGTCTTGTCCAGTCCATATAGATCGAGATCCAAGGTTCATCTAACCAACGGCTGATGCCCAAATAGAGAACCCATTAAGACCACAATCTTGATTTCTTAAATTCCGTTCCGCTATGGAACCTTGTTTGAATTGGAATTTCGAGAACGAGACTTCTGTATTACACAGATGGCAGGCCACTCTAAGTAACGAAGGGCTCTTCGATTTAGTAAGTAACTAGACTAGAGTAGCCCATTTTAGCAAATAAGTCAATAGGTTCATAAACTTCCTTCCTACCTGCATCATTGGATACTCTATCGCTCTTGAGACTTCATAATTGCTCTCGATTATTCATTCTTATCTTTACGTCCTTCCTATTTCGGAGCGACGAATAGTCATGCTTAATAGAAATTATCAATATTTTAGCTACTTGTGTAAAATAGGTTGTTAAGTTTTTGGGTTGCTCGATAGCTATAAGAAAATCCTAGATACCATATGCCTAGATATCTGTTGGTAGACTTGTTAGCAACTAGTTAGATGATTATAAGATTTTACCTTCGAGGGAGTAGTATGACCAAAGGTGGGTAGAAGTCCTCAAGTATTCGGAGTTATAAAATGGCTAGGAGGAGTATATAAAATATTTTGAGGAGATTAAGATTAGAGTAGACTTTCTTTGAATTTTAAGAAATAGTTATGATGTAGAATTTCGAGAACAAAATTATTTTTAAGGTGGATAGATTTGTAGCTCCCCTTCCCGAAATTTTTTTGAAATATTTATTTATTTATTTATTTGATTTAAATGGTAATTTTAGAATTTTGTAAACAATTATTTAGTTATTATTACGGTGGATGACCTTAGTTATGATGGAGTTTTGAAGTACCAGACGACTAGGAGTCATGGCGCGGATAGTGCAACGGCGTGCCTCGACTAGTGTATTAGCCAGACAAGGAAAGACCGAGCTATAGTGATGTCCTAACTAAGAAAACCAGGCCAAGTTACGACTTAACCTTTATAAATAGTTTAATGTTTCATTATTAATATTATTTGACGGTTAAGTGACTCGGTCGTACCGAACTAGTCAAACTGGACCCGAACCGAACCTCAGCCCGTGTAGTCATGCGGTACGTCCAACGACGTTCGTATTGATGAAATTTGCTATGAGTGTGTTATATTCCGTTTTAAATGATTTAATGATTATTTCTAAACATTCGTATTTTAAGTATTATAAATATTATTATTAATTAATATTCAACGATATTGGTATAAAAAGAGTCTTTGCGCATTTTTAGATTTTTAGACTACATATAATGGTATATATATACACCATTATTATTATATCGAATTTCGTTATTATTCTCATTATTATTATTATTATTTTTGTTATTATTATTATTGTTTTATCATCAAGGTTATTATCGTATAAAGTCATTGTGGTTACTATTATATAATAATATTTTATTATTATTGGTTATAGTATCTTCGTCAAAAGATGTTATTTACATAAATATTCATATTTATAAAATAGGCCCTAACTTAGGAATGGATAATACTGGTATTTTAATTATATTTTTATGGATATTATTATGATAAGTATTCCTATGAATATATATATATTGATATATATATATATATATTGATATGTATATATATTTAATATTGTTTTCTTTAAATACTATAAATAAGTATAAGTAACTATAAATGATTATATATATATATATATATATAAATATATGTATATGCGCATATGTGTGTATATATAAATATATGTATATAAACGTATATGTGTATATATATATGTGTATATAGGAATATATAAATATATATATGTGTGAGTATACGAATATAGGTATAAATGCGTATATAATATATATATGTGTATACCAATATATAATATAATAAGTGTATACGTATATATAAATATACGTATATGCGTATATATGTGTGTGTATAAGATATACATTAATAATAAATCAAAGGAGGAAATCCCAGTCCGGCCTGCCCCCACCCAGGGCTCAGCCCAGCATCCCGAGCCCCGACCTAAATTACACAGCAAAACCCAAGTGAACAGGCCCAACACCCTGACCTTTCCCAGCTAGCCCGAGCCCGAGTTGTGGCCTGTGCAAACGTAGACATAAATAGATCGACAGGAAGGGGAGAATTCGTGGACGAAAACCTCACAAACCCTAATGCCACGCCGACCTCCTCGAGGGCGACCTCGGGCGCGCCACCCACGCGTGCGCGCGCCGCCGAGGGCGCGCCACCGTGGGCTGGCCGGAGACGCCAAGCCGCGCGGATAACAGGAACGGAACACAGCAACGGTGGACAGAAGGTGCAACTTCGCGTTGCGTTTTCTCCACCATCGTTCGACGATTTCCCGAACCAATTGCTCTGGTACGATCTCGATAACCCACTTAAATCCCTGTTAAATAGTTTGATTTCTAGTGATCCGAGACTCGAGTGAAATCGAGTCGAAAATCATCGAAAATCTGTTCTAAAACAGAGTACTTGGCAGTCTCTCAACCCAACTTGACAGTCATTTTCTGAACCGAACAATAGGGGATTTCAAAATCTAAATAAAGACAGTTTTAGAGAACCTATACGGCTCTGCAAACTATTTTGTAGAAGTCGATTTGATCGACTGAGCGTCGAGAGATCGGCGTCTCAAGTTGACCAAAAACCTGTTTTTGAAAATTAGAAAATCAATCCACATGACGTGCGTCCCGCCAATCCGAGCGACGTGGTCGCGAACTGAAAGCACCGAAAGTTGCGTATCGAGTTCGTGATCGTGCGGGCTTTGGCGGAATTCAAATTGGTCGCGTGTGTGCGACGAATTTGATGCGTATCCGTCGAAATTTACCGTATCGTGTACTTTACAAATTCTCCAATTACTTTGTGCACGCTCATCGAATCGAGACGAAACTTGTGCCAACAGGACCGTATCATTTTTCTGGTCATGTATGCCAAGTTTGGTCCAATTCTGAGACAGTTGAATCCGACGTCGTTTTGCGGGCCCCACGGTCCCACTCAACGGGCAATTTTGTGCACAGCCCGCCGGAATCTAACTTTGGACATACGTTTGGGTTCGTATCGAAAAACTGGATCCGTAGACATATAGTTTGACGACTTTAGAGACCGTTGACTCTGGCACGCTTTTCGGTACAAAGCGGGTCCTACGGCGGATATCGTTTTTGCCCGAAATTACTGTTTTGCCCCTGTGTCCAGAATTGGACTTAAGGACAGGCAATCCTAGCTAATTTGACTATTATGAGAATGTTAATACTGTTTATTTTAGCATCCGGAGACTTCTACATGTGTTGACTGATTGTGGCTCATTGTGTGGTATAGTATTGGTTTCTCCAGCTAAGGATCTCAGGCAAGTGCACTTTCTGATTGCTTTCCGATTTATAGTAGTCTTTTCATTTCATGTCTATACATATATCTTGCTGCTTGTTGACACGCTCGTCACACGGAGTAGTCGGGAGAGGAAATATCTTAGTAAACATGTGGACTACCCAGAACTATCCCAGTGTCTCTCGTGAATGATAGCCGCTGCGCACGACACGTGCAGTGTGCCATATTTACCCCTAGCCATTCACATGTTGAAACGGATATTTTACACCACCTAGATAGATGTCTTTTATTAGTTTTTTCTTGTTTACTTCTCTACCGTGCCATGTCATCAGTTTCTTACTAGCTTTCATATTCCATATGTTATTTTCATGTCTTGTTAATTCTATTATGTTTTGCACTGTCGTCAGTTTGTGTACTTTTTCCATTCCTGACTGGAAACCAACATTTTTCAGGTTTAGCCACGATCACTCTTAGCACTGGAAGAACTTGGGTATGCTGAAGACAACCTAGAAATAGATAGCCATTGTATCATTTCATTAATTGTAAAACTTTATATTTTTCTATAATTTTAAATGTCGTAACTGTTGTACTAAATTAGAAATGTGAATGAGCAGCAAATGTGATATTTTGAGCATTTATTTCTTGCGAACTTGACAGCGTTCTACCGCCGATTCTGCGGCGTAGGCTGGCTTGGACACGTCTCGTATCCGAAAAGCGGGTGCGGGTCGTGACACTCACAACCTTTTTAGTAGCTTCAGCACATCGAGCTTCAGGAGTACAAATACGAAAAAGTCCAGCGAAGCTGATTATCAGTTTTTCCTTGGCTTCATCAAGGGTTCTGATAGTTGATTCAGCCCCGAAGGCTTGTTCTTCTAAAATGGAGCACTGAGTGAGGTGCAGATTTCGAGCGTCGATCATATTTTCCCTTTCAGCCTTCAAGCGAGCTAATTCAGCTTCAACTTCACGGATCTTATCATTTTTATTCGAATATCTATGTTCAAAGCATCATAAGCTACTCTGTGACCATGCAGTGCGGGCTTTATTCCAGCCAAAAAGCTTTCTCTTTGGCAACTTTTAGACTATGTTCATGAAGAGCTTCATTATATGTGGTCTTCCGAGCAAGATAATCAGCCGTTAAGGCGTCATATTCCTCCTGGATGAGACTTTCAACAGTCTCCCTTGATAGCTTGAGGTATTCATTGATCGGTTGTTCAAGGTCCTCTACAATTTTCTCCAATGCTGCAGCGCTCCTAGCATCATCGAACATAGCAACATTCTTAATGGTCAGAGCCATCGCTGCCTTCAAAATCTCGTAACTGAGGCCCTTATTCAGGACCATTTTTATTAGGGTTGCTAGAGTTTTATAAAAGGTCTCAGTATGAATCTCAACTAGGAGATTCATCTCTATGCTGGAGCTTGGTGTGGCAGCAATATCTAATAGATCTCTTCTTTGGAGACCAGAAACAGATGTTATTGGTATGACAGCAGGATAAGACGAAGACATTGTTGTTACTGCTGTCATGGCCAATTGATCCCTAGGAGCTTCAGGTATTATATATCCAACACCAACAGATATCATTGGTGTAACAACAGGCTGAGATGGAATTGTTGTTGTTACTGCTGCCACAGCCAATTGATTCCCAAGAGTTTCGAGAGCAATGTCTTTAATATTTGTTACTCCAGCCGTTTCTGGAGTTCTGGTTGCGATAATATCGGTAGATGTGGTGACAATTGCGGGAGCTGGCTCAGGTTCTGGCATTGGCTCATCATAAACTGGTATTAAATCAGTAGCAACAATAGAAGATGTCATTATAGCTTCCCCAGTTTCAGTTGGTGATTCAAGAATGCTTTCAGCATTTTCTTCAATGGTTTGATCCACAGGATTTTCCATCGCTTCAATTGCAGTGAAATTTTCTACAGTTGCTTCTTTATTCAAATCTGGTTCTCCTCCAGCAGCTCTATCATCACCTACAGTAAGGTCGATTGTAGTCTCTTCTTTGTGCTGGTCTTCAGCAGGAGAGGACATTTCAGATTGTGCTTGTTGTACCTCTAATGATGGAGGATATTCTTCTTGAAGCTCCATCTCGGGTTGTTGAACTCCCCCCTCATCAGCGTCTTCTTCTTTCGAAGAAGAAGTTTCATCCTCAGATTCCTCATTTTCTTCATAGATATCTTCTTCTTGAGGAGGAGGAGCCACAGGTTTTGGTGCAATGATGATATCTATAAAATGAACAAAATAAGTTAATATACAAAATCATGGTACATAATTCCGTATAGGTTTTGTATGATACCTGGAATATGTGCGTTATGTTCAAGATATGAATCATAATCGCCATCCCAATCATCATCATCGAAATCGAGAGCCGGCTCATCTGATGGAATACGGTCTCGGTCAACAGTAGATACAGCAGTAGCATCCCCTGTAACTTGTGCCTTGGTTGGCAAAGATAGATGGAGCGAGGAGTTAAGACGTCCAGGAGACAAAAGTGTTACAGCTTTCGGTGTTACTACTGGTGGAGGGGCTGAAGATCCTTCTCCTGGATGGACTGAAGAAGAACCAACAAGATGATCCTCTTCAACCAAGGTATCATCTTCTGGAGTGAGGGCTCTTGGCTTGGAAGGCCCTTTAGTGGTAGACTTCTTCTTCTTCTCCGGAGACTTCACCGGAAGAGTGGTAACCGCGCTTTGCTTTCTTTTTCGAGTTTTTCCAATAATTATTGGACCTGCTGCTATCTCCCCAGCCCCTCTAGGGATTACTTCCAGAAAATCATCTGTAGCAGTAACATTATCAGGCACGTCAGGAGTTATTCGGACAGGTTCTTCAATATTTCCCTCCTGGGCCCATCGAAGACTTCCTGGCATGCTGTAACCGTCTTCAAAAAGATCGAATGGATGTGTAGAAATGAGCATACGAATGAAGGATGCGTAACTGAGTTGTACTGGTAGCGGTAGATATTTTGAATCTGGCACCAGTATAAGCAGTGCTGAAATACCGCCATGCTCGAGCTCCGTCAAGCAGTTTTCCATGGTGACGGAAACTAGTAGAAGGGTTACCAACATGAAGTTGGTCATACCCAAATTGGCGAGCGAACCTACTGGGTAAGTATGGTTCGAAGGCACAATTATCTTCACTTCTATATATTAGATGCGAGGGTCTAATGTACACTAGCCATCTGAAGACAGGTATTGATAATGAAGTTGTTCTTTCTACCCTGTCTTCAAATTGTGCACCAAGGCAGTCGGTCGGAACTGGTGGCCTGCTACAAAAGAAATTCCACCCGTGAGAATAATTCAATGCTGCTCGGGTGTCTGCCACCGTTGTAACCCTCCATGTGGATTTGCTAAATTTTTGAAGGAAAATCCTCGCTTCATCCTCAGGGCCCGGTGGCAACAAATTGTAATTGTGATGTAGCAACCAGCCCATCAAATAGGTGTAGGACAACTCCACCCTTGGAAAATTATCTCGATGAGGAGCATTATTAATCAGCTCCTCGCCGAAAGTTCGTAGACCTGCGTTTATTCGGCATACCATCGCCGACAGTAGGTTAATTCTGTGTTTGAAAACCAAACGTACTGCCGGCCACAGTACGGTTCGATGAATTCTGTCTACGGTACCGATCCCTAGCACGACCCACCTTCGTAGCCACAGAGATAAGAATCCTGCAAGCAAGGCCTTCTTTGATAGTTTCTGACTACCATGTCTCAAGTAGCTCAAAGTTTCAGTCCCCGCAGGGATATCTTCGATTTTTGTAGACAGATATTGGTCTCGAAACTTCTGCGAGGCCATTAATTCTTGAATTAAATCTGCAGGAATTATAGAGCAAGGTTTGATGGTCTGAGTCTTATCTTCTCGGAACCTGCTCTTCTCCGTCTTGGACACTCTATTTTTATGATAAAATAGGTAAGTTGTCCATTTAGTTATGTATGCCAGATGTGATCCGGTTTCATACATGCTGGTACAAATCAGATAATGGCACATAAGTTCTTCGTAGACTTGCGCCAGTTCGGGGTTCTTCTCCCAAATTTTTGCCAATTCTCGATTGGAGGGAATATATTCTTCATAGGAAAACTCACCCATTGGTAGCTTCGAAATGGACTGCATCTCATGAAGGGCCAGACCCATCTCGCCGTGCGGAGTTGCGAAAGTTCCTGTTGAACTCATATACAACTCTAATAAAGCCAAGAACAGGTTGTCGTTCGGTGGAATACCATAACTGGTGGAAGCTACCGCTTCGTACAGACCAATCTCATCCAATTCTGTCTTAAAGTTCTTCATGACCCAGTTACTGATCTGGATCCAATTGCTACTGTAAGGGGTTAACCATCCTGTTAACCTAGGATTGGTCTGAGGATATAAGACTCCTTCTCTTAGGAACTTATTTATAAACATGGGAATCTGTACGGGTTGAATAAGAGATGAGTCCTCACTCGGTGTAAACCCGGGCATCAGACCAGAAAATGGAATGGCACCCCCGCAGGAAGCACTGATGTGGTAACCCATATCGTTTGCTCTCTCTCGTCTGAAGATGATCCTTCCCGGTCTACCATAGCTACTTGGAGTTAAATTCCATAACATTTGACGGTGATGGCTAGCATGGACGAAAGCAGATAGAGGATAATCTTTGTCCATGTCAGGGAGATACATCACCCTTTCTCCAGATCTAAATATCCAAGCCTCCTTTTTAGGGTGAGTCTGTGATTTGTAATCTATAGCATCTCCAAACAAGAAAGTTGGCTTAAGAAATTGTTGATTGTCCAATGATACCAGTACTTTCCCGTCGATCATGGATAACAACATCCTGTCTCCTTGAGCATATATCAGTTGTGCCCTCTCTATAGGGTATTCAGGGTTCGATTGAGGAAATTGGACATGAGATAAATCTTTCAGATAATTCGAGCCCACCATGCCCGCTGATGAGCCAAAATTTTCCTCAAGTGGATGAGCTTGCAAATCTACTGATAAAAGACAAAAAAAAGAGAGAGATCAAATTAGTTTGAAGTCTTATGAGTAAAGACATTTATGTTTACTAAAGTTCATGAGGTCTTTGTTTTACAAAGTCTCTCAATGGTTGATAAATTTTTACGCCACCATATGTTGATATGAGCGTAATGTGTCTTTTTACGCTGGCATGAATGAACATGGGCGTAGTTAAGTTTTTTACGCTAGCACCTTAGTTGTGGGCGTAGTTCAACTTTTACGCTGGCACGTATAACGTGGGCGTATCTCTTAACTTTTACGCTGACACGTATAACGTGGGTGTATTTTTTAACTTTTACGCTAACACGTACAACGTGGGCGTATTTTGTTATTTCAGTTTTTACGCTGACACGCATGACGTGAGCATAAAAAAACTGAATGTTTGGGTTATCTCCTTCGTCCCCAACAAGTTTTTCCAGCCAAAGAATAGGGTTTTACCCATCATAGGCGAAGCTACGGCTGGGTTAGGTTGTCGGGGTGATGTTGATGTCCGGACGGGGGTTTTTACACGATCGGCCGATGATGAATCGATGGCGGGTTTCTTCCCCTTGTTGCTAGCGGTGGATGATTTCTTGTGAGCCATCAGATCAAAGTGAGGTTTCGAAGAAGGAGAAGGCAAAGGAATTCGGGATTGCAAGAAGATGAGTAAAAGTATTTTCTCTCTCCGAAAAGATCTATTTATAGAGAAATTCAAACTGGTTCAAATTTCCTGATTTTACGCCGACTGTTGGATATCCCCACTTTTACGCGGATGACTGTTGAGTATCCCGAATTTTACGCTGACTGGTCAAATCTCAACTTTTACGCTTCTGTTCAAAGTGTTTCAAATTTTGAAGATATTTGAAAACTTTGAAGGAGGTCTTGTAGGAGCGTAAAAAGTGCTTCATGAGAATAAGTCAAAGAGATGGATCATTCCATTCAAATCGATCCACTTTACGCCAAAGAGAAGCTAATCACTTTACGCCTGAAGCAGGTTAATCATTTTACGCCCGGGTCAAAGTTAATGGTTTTACGCCCAAGACAGTCTAGCCACTTTTACGCTGGACAAAGCTGTCAAGTCTTGCATTTAACGCAAAGTCTGACATGAAGATTTAATGATGGCATATATCACAGAAATCAAAGAGATTTGTTTTACACAGAGACCCATTTGTCGTTTAGTATGTGGACTGAGCCATCTTACGCTCATAATATGGCTTCTTTTACGCACGGAGAATATACGAGTTTTTACGCTCAACGGTTGACGTGTGCGTAAGGTTTATTTGGGCTACTTTTACGCTCAAGGTTATTTAACAACCACTTTACGCGGGAAGTCTACATCAGGGCTATTGTACGCCTAGTCTACTACTTTACGCTCAGGGTATATTTGGGTTGTTTTTATGCCCTATTCCAATTCAGAACGTGGTTTGCCTACATGGCTTTCATGCCACACATCTCGAAGAACGTGTGTACGTGCATCCTATTCTTATTGAAATGATGGGACACGTGTAAACGTATGCAGAGGATGACTTCGGTCATGGGTGGCAGTTGTTAGCGTAAAGATGGAACTTTTGCTGAGTTTTTACGCACAAGAAGCCAAGTCTATAAATAGACTGATTTTTCTCATATAACAGGAGGGAGAGAAAGGAGAGAATACATAGAGATCAGAGCCCAGAGACTTTGATTTTTCGGAGCATTCTTCTTCAACTTTTCTTCCAGAACAGAGTGAAGCAAAGCAGGAAAGCATTCGGCCTCGCCATCAGTGCCCAAGTATGTCGATACCTTTCTGGTGACCTAGTTCTTCCAATTGTACATCTTCTAGCAGTGATCTTCATCATCATCGTATGGTCCAAGGAACAAAGTGATCATTTACAGATCAGACTTCCATAGCAATACTTCCCAGAATCAAATTTGTACTTCTTGTACTTTTTCTCGTTTTATTTTCAAAATCCGATTTCTAGGCATTTTGTTAAGTGAAACAAGCATAATTATATTATGGTCACTGGTGACACACCATCATGGACTATACATGGTATTGCAATGCGCTCTTCCAAGCCGATAACTATCCCTACTGAAGGTCCCGTAATACCTTATGCATGAAGCACGTTCTATATAATTTCCTCCTAGGCAACATCGGTCCCGGTGTCTTAGACACGTTCGAGGAAAGCCAAACATTGTGCACAAGTTATTCATGACCATGCAAATGCGTGAATAATTTAACTATAAAACATAAGCATGGTATATAAACTAAAACAAAGCAATGTACTACTTGTATAATAGTTTATTCTTACGATAATCATAATCTCTACTCAGTATTATTTCGATTGACGATCCATCAATCCCAAACCATTCTAAACCACATCTGACCATTCCGTGGTACCAAATCACATTCGACAATTTTGTAGCACCAAGCCATATCTGACCATTATGTCGTACTAAGCCACATCTATACCACTCCTTATACAAAATTCTTACCACAAATCTCGTGCATAGATGTACTTAAAAATTTATAGTCAGTAATACAATCCTTAGCATTTACAACATATAATAACCCACGTGTCTATAATACTAGTAAAATATTCCAAGTTTCTAGTATAATAGTACAATATTTCATGTTTCTATAAAGCAAGTTAAATAACAATAATATTACTCCCTTTTAGTTTGCTTCTTTTACTTAGCATTAACAATCACATGGGATATAGAAACAAAGACTAACATTTCTTTTTATTAATTGTGAAGGTAAAAAAAAGATGGATCAAAACCACCCACCATGATGAATAGCATTTATGTCCCAACCGAATGATTCCTTAAAGAGACGATTTGATGTGATATATGATATTTTTAATTAGTAAAACCATACAAATGAGCCCTCGTCCATAAACCATCATATCCGACCAAATTAAGCAAGTCTGCAACACCTCTCAAATCCTATGATTTCTCGTAAAACTCAAATCCAACTAGCCTATTTAATCAAAAAGCCAGCCCAATGCCTCCGTTCGTAGTGAAACATTACACTGATCACAATGATCTCTATTCCTTCACATGAATCCAAGTCCAACCAGACCCTTCGATCCAACAAACTAACCCAATGCACCATACGAAACATTATATTACATAGTACACCACTCAGAAAAAGTTTTATCCTTGGAACATAAAAGAATAAACTCCCCCCTCAATATAAATTGACCACTAAAGAAAACTCCTTACTCATCTTTAATATATAAAAAAACCATGTCAATTCCACGATTGAATGACCATCCAATCGCGCAAGGCCCAAAATAATTATGACATACCTTTTATTTCTGATCAATACTTAAGCAAGTCCTTCTGCAATCAACAAACACACGCAGCAACTCTCCCCTCATATGTCTATGTCTACTACTTCCAATCCATAGCCGCACTCATGCATTAGAACAAAATGAACTCCACGAAGTATCTTCCTTCTTGTCCAATTATGCATACGTATTGCATAAATTTGTAGGAACGTCGAACACATCTAGAGGGGGTAAATAGAGTGTGTTGAAATTAGCATTGTCCAAAAATATTCATGCATGTAAATCACTATCATGTTGATGTCTAAACTTAGCATTGTCCTAAATGTTTATTAAATGTATCATACTGCTTTGTTCGCCTAACATGTATTTGCAGACAAGCAGCAAGCGAGATCGAACTTGGATATATGTGCAATAAAGAATTCATGACGGGCCAAAGACGGAGTTATAATAGAAGATTTCTCTAAACCGCCTAATTACATCACCGGGACCTCGCACTCGGGGGTTCCGTCGCCTGATCAGCGGATAGAGGTCGAGGGGACATCGCCCTCCCGTGGGAGTTCGCCCCCCGTAAGGTATACAGATTCCAGATCTGTTTTCTTTGGAAAATTGTTGTCAAGAAAAAAGGCGCCATCAAGTGCTATTGATTTTTATATTTATCTCTGTATTTGATCTTTATTTGAGTCTAGGACTTATGTAAGTTGTAGTCGCACTTGGCAACTAGATACTCAAGTCCACAAAAAAATAACCTTTCTAAACCCAGATCAAACCTAATACTCAAGTCGGGCTTACACCCTACTCCAAATCAAGTCAAATCAACCTAAACCCAAACCAAAAACTTGATGTTAACAGGGTAACCAAACTCGGACTGAGCTCGGACCAAACTCATGCCCTTGATCCAGTACCCTTGAATATCGTTCTTTATGGATAATAGGCTACCAACATTCATAATTTCGAAAGTTTGGAAACCGAAGTCTACCCGAGTTCGATCACCCAAAACCCTATAAATAGCAAATCATTTCATGCTATTTCCAATCAACCCATTCTCACTTTAATATCTTCTACCATCTGAGGTTAAAAAAATTTCATCTATAAGAAACAACTTCCTAAGCCCTCTAAGTGCCAAAGTGCAATTGCAATTAGAAGTTGTTCGAGTTGTATAAAGCTTAAATTTTCAAGTGTTGCCTCTAGACTTGTTGTTTGAAGTCGACAAACTCTTTATATCAAAAGCTTATGGTTGTGAAGTAGTCGTGCCCTTCGGATCAATACACAAGGTGTAAGAAGTCGCAAGTCCTTTAGATCAGAGCTTATGTTTTACTTTATAGTGGATTCACCATCGAGCTAGAGTTCTAGAGGCTGGACTAGTCCTCTCAGAGGAAAATCAGTATAAACACTGGTGTGTGTGCGTGTGTGTGTGTGTTTGTGTTTGCTTCTCTGAACTTATTTACTTTACATAATTTATTTATTATATAGTTGGATATTGTCTTGTTTATAACTGCTTTATTTACGGACATAATTTTTTAATTGGGGATTACTATTTTCGCTGCACATATGCAATCTATTCATCCCCCTATAGGTGCTCGACGTTCCTACAAAATTTTCATCATTTCTCGATAAATAGAAGATCAATCACGCCTTAGTCAATTCCATTGAACAACTTATACCCCCAAATTTGATCTAACCATTTTCAAAACTTTACCAACATCCTCTGCCTCCATCAATAGTGTGTCTCACACAAAACTACACTTCTTAAACTCAATACTAGATATCAATAGAGAACCTAAACTACAAACACAAGCATAAGAAAACAATTGAAGACTAAGACAAACCTACCAAAGTACTATACTACATTCTATTCTAAATTCAAAGGAGCATAACCTGAAACCAACCAATATCTATATTTGAATTTCAAGTGTTACACCACTACCAAAATAAGACATTAGCGACGCCTAAAAATGTCGCTAATATGTAAAAAAAAGTCGCTAAAGTTATTTAGCGACGTTTATGTATTCGCATATTTTATGGTCGCTAACAAAAAATGTCGTTATTAGTCGCTACAACGACGTCATCTAGCGACGAGTACACATCACTAATTATTTTAAAATTGGCGACGTTTAAAGGCAGAACATCGCTATATTAGCGATGCCACCTTTGTTGCTAAACGTCGCCAAATTAGCGACCACACTGACGACGTTTTGCTATAACAATGCTGACATGGCAAATTTTGTCATGTCAGCATATTAGAGACATTTACCGAAAAATTAGCTACGTCTAAGATACAGAATAACGATGTTCTAATAGATGTTAGCGATGCTTCCTTGCGTCGCTAACCGTCACAAAACGTTGCTAATCTGCAAAAAAATATGTAATTTGTAAAATAGTTTCCAAAATAATATTCCTACAATTTATCAATTCACAGTTTATATAAATAGACCCGGAGAAACCCTCCGTTGAATTCCTTAGGTTCGTCAACCCTTTGTGGAACATGCATCACCTGTAAATTTCCATGCATTTAATAAGAATAATAAAGTAAAATTTTAAGCAATAAAATGCATTGGCATTACAAACACATTTGTGTTGGAGCCAAAAGCTTCGCTAACCTTGGCTTTAGAGTTTGTACGCTGGAAAGCTCCCTTGCTGGAGTTGTTGTTAATGCCAGTATTTTCATGCAAATATTGTTGTGTGTGAGAACCTTGTGAGACGACGTTGTTCTTCACAGATTTGCTTCGAACGAAGTTTTGAGCGCATGGCAACTTCTCTAAACACTCATCAACAGACCCATTAGCATCATATTGCATTCTTTTGCTGTGGTCAACGTGAATTGTACTAGATTTGTTGCGAGGGCTTCGCAACTTCTTTGCCTTAGTGGGCACACCTGCCTTGCTAAGAATTTGGTCCACTGACTCATGGCCTTGGAGCATCGGAGCTGAGCCACCCACAAGTGTAATCTCGTCGCCATTAGGCAGCACACTTTTTCCCTTATCATCAAGGACGTTGGGATAAAAGAACTGTGGTTTGGGTAGCCAAACCTTTTGATTCGTCTATGGCTTGAGCATCGGTGTGGGGTTGAGTATCCCTCGGAAAGCATCTCCTTGGAAGCTTGTTGGTCGAACTCCGCGACCAATGTGTCCTGTGGTTTGGGTAGCCAAACCTTTTGATTTGTCTATGGCTTGAGCATCGATGTGGGGTTGAGTATCCCTCGGAGAGCATCTCCTTGGAAGCTTGTTGGTCGAACTCCGCGACCAATGTGTCTTGCATAGTTCACTTTAGGTGACGTCGAATTCTTCCACGACCTTCTTGTCTGTGGAAAAGGTTGTCCCTAGCAGAGTCGTTATTTTATTTTTGTTTTGAAAAAAAAAAATGTTCTTCCTTTACAAAACGAAAACAAATATTAAGCACCAACCATATTTGGAGATGGTAAGTAAAATCGACGGGAAGCACCAAGATCTTTCCGTGGATTTGAGTGGGTTGATTGGGTATCTCATTTAAATGGTGGTGACGTGGGGGGACCATGTGTTTTTATCATACGAGGATGTTAGGTTATGGCCCAACCCTTGTTAGCAATTCGGCAAACGGGAAAAATTCAGGACGACAAAAGTACGAGTATAAATCGGCACAATATAACTAAAATACGGTAAAAAATTCGGTCAAAAAATCGTCTAACAAAAAATATTCGAATTAGATTTAATTCGTGTTTAGTACGTTTTATATGAACAAATTCGGCACTAAAAATTTGGCATATATATATGGCCCACCCACCTCTACTCCTTCATAAACAAGGGTTTCAGTGTGAGAATAAGATGATGTTGGGGAACATTATATAAAAAAAAAAAGTAAAAGTAGGATGAAAAACCAAAAGGTTTTTCTTTGATTGTTGCAAGCAACATGTGCAAAGATTCTTAGGTTTCTTTTTTTGGTTACAGCTGTGAGATTTTTTTTTCTTTTCTTTTGATAATTGTGCGAGTCTTAATATTTAATAGCAGCAAGAGTCGAGAAAGTGAAAACTGTTGGGTTTCTCAGTCAAGTTTTTTTGGTCGAATGTTTTAAAAATTCGTACGGTACGTGTTTAAAACTCCACAGGCTTACAATTCGCGTACAGGTCCGAATTTTTCAAACGTACGTAAGTATTATACGTTTATGTAAGATATGGAAAAATTCGTGTATAATACGCATTTTATTCGGGTGATTGCTAACAAGGGGCCCAACTATGGGTTTGCACCATAGATGGATTCGAACTTGGTTCTCTACATATATATCACCAAGATCTATGCGGTCATGTCGTGTTTGCATGGATACTTGTGTGTATATACCAGAATATTGACTAAGACTATAATTAAAGCTCATATTTTATCCACTTAACATGTTCTAGATGTCACATAAAATGGCAAAAAATAACTGCTATCAGGAAGGTTAGTCGGGCAACCAATCGGTTAGTCGATCGACTTGTGAAGTCTGACACCGGGCCGACAACAACCTTTTCTTTCAAATTTTGATCCAATTTTTTCATTCCATTCACATTTATATTAGACCTAACATAGGTACATATCATATATCATGTTAAAACATTAAAGGAAAATTTATGAAATGTCCAAAAATTGTAAAAGTTTTATGTAAAATCCACCGCTAAATAATATTTCATCGCGTATCCAGAATTAGCGAAAAATGTATAAAGGGAATTCTAAATGACCTTTTTGTCCTTCTAATTTATTAAAAACACCTCCGAACCCTACTCTTCAAAAAAAAAATGTTTCGATACTTCATCTTCTTCCATACGTCGCTCAATTTCGAATCTAGGTTTTCTCCTCCAAAATCTTCAAACCTTCCTTCAAAAACTCGTCGAAAAATTTCGGAAAGGCCGACAAACGGTAAAACTGTTAAAATGGAGGTCCAAACATCATTTTTTTTGCGATTCTAAAATTTCAAAAGGCTGACAAACAGTGGTACTGTTTATCTCAGGCACCTCGAAAATACGCTCATTTTGCAACAAATCGGACCTCGTTTCGACCTCCTAGTCAAAAGTTATAGCCCTCCAAAGTTTCAACTGGCCATAAAATGTAGGAGAATGATCATTCTCCGTGGTAATATCTCCGTGTTAATATCACGGAGAATGGCAATTCTCCTTATTAAAATGCAGGAGAATGACCATTATCCGTGTTAAAATGACGGAGAATGACCATTTCCGTGCTAAAATGACGGAGAATGTCCATTCTTCGTCATTTTAACACGGATAATGGTCATTCTCCGTGTTAAAACTACGGAGGATTGTCATTCTCCGTTCTTAAAATCACGAAGAATGGCAATTCTCCATGGTTTTAACACGGAGAATGACCATTCTCCGTGTTAAAA
Source organism: Iris pallida (assembly GCA_029216955.1). Lineage (NCBI taxonomy): Eukaryota > Viridiplantae > Streptophyta > Magnoliopsida > Asparagales > Iridaceae > Iris > Iris pallida. The sequence continues at coordinate 12,405,108 of JANAVB010037020.1, forward strand.
CCACGGAGAATGGCCATTCTCCGTGTTAAAATGACGGAGAATGTCCATTCTCCATCATTTTAACACGGAGAATGACCATTCCCCGTGTTAAAATCACGGAGAATGGTCATTCTCCGTGTTAAAATCACGGAGAATCAATTCTCCGTGTTAAAATCACGAAGAATGATGGAGAACAGTTGACCTTTTTTTTTTTTTTTGTAAAAAAAATTTGTTAGGAATAAAGAGTTTCGTTCTTTTTTCAAAACGATGCTAACTCTTATGGAAAAAAAAAAAAAAAAAGGTAGATCTTCTCTCCACAATTGACATAATCGTTGAAAAACTTCAAATCTCTCCAGGAAGATGATGATGATGATGATGATGATGATGAGCGATGATTGAAGTTCGACTGAAGAAAACACAGTGAACTACGAACGATCTTTGCGATATCTACTGAAGATGAGAGCAATAGAATTCAGATCTCTCGTGAAGAAGAAGAAGACGATAATCGCATTCCAAATCTGAGTTTGTGCGAAGGGGTAGTTATGGTATTATCAAAATGGCAATTTTGTAAGTACAGAACATCTAAATTGGAATATTTAACGTGAAAATATATAATTATGGGCATTTCATAAAATCCATCCTGCTAGTGAATTTTTTATAAAAACCAATTCCAAAATTGAATTTCTCAGCAATTTCCAGAACATTAAAACAAGATAGCATTAACGTGATTGTGTATGTTTACATAGCACGGTGTTCATTATCCCCAAATCCATTGAAACCTAGAATCACTTCTTTCTTCTTTTTATTTCTGGTCAATAATCACATTCTATCTATAAATATCAGTTAAGAAATTATTAGAGAATCAGGTTAGAAAACATTAGAAAAGATTTAGTGATTATTAGATGTAGATCTATCGTGATACTTGGCTTGGGTGAATATCTAATAGAGCCAATAGCCTACGGCTCTAGGCACGAATTCCAATGCTCCTCGTTTATGAATTCCTCTTTGGCTCCCATTTTTAAGAGTTATTTTGTATAAGAGTACCAAATTTTTGATATAATTAGACTTTGGGTACTGAGTTTGTCCGTTTTAGCCTTTGGATACTGTAATTTTTTAGTGACACATTTTAGTGACGAACATTCGTCGTTAAAAGTCTTATTTAGTCACTGAAAGTCCACTTTTGTTACTAAAATATGTCACTAAAAAATTCGAGTACCCAAACTCTAAAACGGACAAATTCAGTACCCAAAATCTAATTATATCAAAAACTTGGTACCCTTATACAAAATAATTCCATTTTTAATGGGTGTTTCTATCTTTCCTATTAGGATTTTTTTTTTAAGATAAAATTTCTCTTAGTGGTTTCTATTCCAATTTTTATGCTACGTGGAGCTGATATAGAATGGAGATTTTTACAATAATTTTTACATGTAAATCCTCTCATACAAATTCTTTATCTTAATATTGAATCCTTTTTCAAACTAAATCATATTTTTTTTGTTTAATATTCTCTATCTTAATGTTAGACATGGTCACTTAGGATAGAAATTGAGAACTATTGAAAAGTATTTTTGTATGCAATTTCTATGTAGAAATCCCAAAAGCCAGGATAGAATTTTTTTCTCATAGTACAATGCCAAGTAGAATAGAAACTCAACTTTAAAAATTTCCATTGAAAATAATATTATATAATATTTTAGCAAATGCTCTCATTTAAAATATAGAAACTAGCATATACTTTCACTATTTTATAAAATTAATAAATGTCCCCACTACTTTGTAAATCAGCCAAAATTTTAGTTAAAGGGTGTAGCTATCCGCATCCCAGCAATTGCTAAGCACACTCATCCTAAAAGAAAAAAAAATGTGAACTTCCTATTCTACCCCACTCTCCCTCTCGCTCCCCCGACCCCCGAACCCCCTGCTCCCTCCCTCCTCCTCCAACCCTCTGCCCCTCCTGACCCCTCCTCCTCCCCATTCGGAGGTCTGGGTCGGAGGGCCGGAGGAAGAGGGGGGGTCGAGGGAGCGAGGAGGAGGGAGCCGGAGGGTGGGGGAGCAGGGGGAGCCGGAGGGCGGGGGAGGAATGGGGGAGGGGGAGCAGCGGGGGAGGTCGGGAGAGGGGAGGGGGTCGGAGGAGGAGGGTCGGGGGAGCGGGGAGGAGAGGGGAGCAGGGGGGGACGGGTGTAGAATAGGAAGTTCACAATTTTATTTTATTTTTTTAGGATGGAATATGCTTAGCAATTGCTAGGGTGCGGATAGCCGCATCCTTAGTTAAATAGTGGGAGTATATCCTAAAATTTTATTTGTTATATATAAAGGAAATGATGCATTTGTTAGTTTAAAAAAAATGGAAGTATATACTAATTTTTATATTTTGAATGAAAATATTTGCTAAAATATTCATAATATTATATTATATTTCGAATCAGTCAATCACCAAGGGTGTGTTTGGTAGGAGAAAAAAGTGGGAGGAAGAAAAATAGAGGAGGAAAAAGTGAAGGGAAAGATTCATTTTCTCTTGTTTGGTATGGAATGAAAATAGGAATGAAGGAAAAGTGGAGGGATTACTTTTCCTTCATAACCTAAGAAATCCAATCCGCCCAAAAGTGGGAGGAAAAGTGGAAGGAAAAGTGGAGGCTTGTATTAATTAACCATTATACCCCCATATGAATGTATTATTTAAAAATTATTTATGAAGTGAAATAGTAAATAAGTGTTTTTAGTTGAGGGTAGAATTGATAAACTCTATATTTTTTTTACTTTCTTTCCTTCCACTTTTTCCTTCATACCAAACAAAAGAAAATGCATCTCTTATCTTTTCCATCATTGTTGCCAAACACAAAGGAAGAAAATGATCTTTCATTTTCATATGGAAGGAAAATGAATCCTTATTTTTTTTCCTTCCTTCCACTTTTACATCCTTCCTACCGAACACAACCCAAATGTCCACTCTCTCCAAACACAGGAGAGGAGAAGACACGTGGAAGAGAAGGGAGTAGATGGAATAATTGAAGTTTCTTATCCGTTCCTCCAACTCCTAAAATGCATGTCCAATTATCATACACACTATCGTAACACCACAAACAAGATATTCCTAACATAAAGCTTAGAGCACATTTGCACTGGTCACCATAGCCACATATTGTTGACCTTGTTGTACTTGAGTAATTAGGGTTGTCCTCTCTGCCAAACAAATATATATTACTAAAAAGGAAAAGAAAAAAAAAGATACGAAGGATCGAGTATTTTTCTCAAGAATCTTGACTTATCATTTCTTTGAATTATTGGAAAAGAATATCGGTATGGGGTGGGTGCTAATGTATAATATATGGCCTCAGTTTGGTTCACGAAATGGATGAAAAAGAAAATCAATTCATTAGCATTTTTTTCTTTAAAAAATTATAATTTTTATTGATTTTTCTTCTCGATGTTTGAAAATGTCAAAGAATTTGAAAAAGAAAGTGAATGCTTCAATGTAGAAAAGCGATTCCTTGTTTGGATGGATAGAATCACTTTCTCTCCTATTTTTTTTTCATTGGAAATCACTTTTCTTTCCCTCTCAATTTCTTTGGCACGAAAACATAGAAAAATAATCACTTGTCTTTCCCAACCCAATGATTCCGTTCGATCGAATCAGAAAAATGTATTATTTCTTTTATTTATGGTAGAAGTTGGAGGCCAGTAGAAAATATACAATGAAGTGTGTACAAAAAATTTCAAGCGTTATGCCAGACACGTCAAAAAAATTATTATGGTAGAATATTGAAACGAAGTTGGTAAGGGATAAACAAACGACATAAGAATACTGGTTCAAAGATTTGTTAGAATCCTTTATGGATGTTTGAGTCCACGGCTCGAGTCCAAATAGAGTTGTCCAAGTCCACAACTATTCAATGTTAAAGTCTTAGAATTGATTGAAATATCATTGAAGATAATTCATCAAGTACATATTGATTGAAATATTATTGAAAATAATTGATCAAGTACATGAGATGGAGGAGGTTTTTGTATAGGTTTTTTTTAATATAGGTTTACAAGTTTGGAAAGCAATTAATAAAAAAAAAATCTTAATCCTAAATATAAATGTGAAGAGAAAAAACAAAAACAAATTTTAGTCGCATATGACAAGATTCGCTTGATATCTATACTACTATATAATGAGAAAACTAAAACTTTTCCGTAAAACTTTTCTTTCCAAATATACCCTTGCGTATGTTTATTCATTAAAATTAATAAGAGCAGCTATGTAATTATGGAAAGTGTCTTTTGATTTTTCTAAATAGGTTTGCATGATATATTAATATAATAATAAATTTAGAATAATTAAGATAGTTGTCTTTTAGTCTTCCTAAATAATTTTAATAAAGATTAAAATAAATAATAAATTTTTAATAATAGTCTATAAAATACGTACAACGTACGTTCATATATACTAGTTATATTCATAAAATTTATAAGAAATCCAATTGAAAACCTGTCAAAATTAGCATGTCAATGATCAAATCTTTAAATATAAGTAGATTGTGAAAGCCTTGTCACTGTCAAAAAGAGATCTCTATCAAGGATCAAACATACTTCACAGAGATCAAACATACTTCACATAACCTTAAACTTGATAGATGTGAATGGAGGACATTCAATTCAAGAAAAGCTTCTACACTTGGACATTTTAAGGCTAATTATAAGGGAATATATCTTTTTGATCGGGACTAGCCAGGATTAAGGCTAGTCAGGTTGGAAGAAACTTTTACTAGGACTATCAAAATATTTCACTCAGGGGGCTGTCCAAAGCCCACAGCCCCCCAAACCCAAAAAATAACTATCATTTCTAAATTTTACTCTCTCTCTTCACAAATCCTATCTTTCTTCTTCTTCTTCTCCTATCCATCTTCTTCTTCTCCACCATTTTCATTCTCACATCTTCATCAAAACTCTAATTTTTTTCTCATCATCATCATCTTCTTCTTCTCCACCATTTCCATCATTACCATCTCCATCAAAACCCTAGTTTCCTTCTCTTTCCTAATTTCGATGGCACCCAAAAAATTAAATAAACCCAAAAATGAAAATAAGGGTTAAATACTTCTTTCCTCACAACGAATGCATGAAAATAAATCCTAAAATGCATATTTCACTCTATTATCAAGATTGAAATAAACCCTAGCATATTTTTTTCATTCGGGAATGTCGACTTTAGGACTGCCAGAAATTGTGGCAGTCCTGAAAGGAACTTGCTGTACAGCAAGTTCCTTTCAGGACTGCCTCAATTTCTGGCAGTCCTCAATATGTCTAGGACTGCCAGAAATTATGGCACTCCTGTTGTAGAGCATGTCCCTTTCAGGACTGCCACAATTCCTGGCAGTCCTCATTACTTCTAGGACTGCCAGCAATTGTGGCAGTCCTGTTGTACATCGAGTCTATTTCAAGACTGCCACAATTCCTGGCAGTCCTCATTACTTCTAGAACTGCCAGCAATTGTGGCAGTCCTGTTGTACATCGAGTCTATTTCAAGACTGCCACAATTCCTGGCAGTCCTCATTACTTCTAGAACTGTCAGCAATTGTGGCAGTCCTGTTGTACATCGAGTCTATTTCAAGACTGTCACAATTTCTGGCAGTCCTCAATACTTCTAGGACTGTCAGAAATTGTGGCAGTCCTGATATGAACCCAATTATTCTCCAAATAGGATTTCTTCCATAGTTTTCTTCTAAAACTAGAATTTCATGCATAATTCTTCTATTAATAAAGAAAAATTGGTTAATAGACTAATAGATTAATAGATTTGATAGATTTGATAACTCAATTTCTTCTACAACTAGGGTTTCATCCATAATATCCATACAAGAAGAAGAAAAATAAAGTAGGGTTTGGAGAAAGAGATCTGAGAAATTAAAAGAGAGCAAAAAATCAAAATAAACTAGGTTTGCAAAAATTGATGTTCTTGTTTTTTTTTCTTCTTGATCTTCTTGTTCTTCTTCTTCTTGTGAGGAATGGAGAGTGAGGAAGAAAACAAAAATTATAAGACTTATCTTTTATACCTACCACTTGGATTACCCTGAGTAATTTTTTCAGTGGCAAACTTATAAATAATAAAAAACTAACACTTGGATAGTCCCGATCAAAATGTGCTCTGCCCTTATAATTAGCCCATTTTAATGGGACTTCTCTTCCACGAGGAAAAGAAGCCAAAGTCTTCTTGGCAAATTTTCCACACCTTTTAACACTTCGCAATGGTCTTCTTTTCCACATAACACATGCAACCATTCAAAGAGATGTTGAGCCACTACAATACTTGCTTCTCGAGCTAAAGTTGTAAGTAATGAATTTCTCAACTCTGTATTTACACTCTAAAATTAAAATCAAAAATACTATTTGGCTCCCAAAAAATTTGGATGATACCATTTTCCATTATGTGACATATGATATGGCTGATGACATGACAGCTGAAATGACAAAATTAAACATTAAATATTAAAATTAATATTAAGAACAAATTAACATGAATATTAATATTAAAATTATCATTAACATTAATATTAACTTTAACACTAACATTAAAATTAATATTAACATTAAATTAAAATTAGCATTAACATTAACATTAAAATTAAAATTAATATAAAATTAACATGAATATTAATATGGCTTAATTGCACTTTGCTACCCTCAACTATTCCGCTTTTTCAACTTGATACCCTAAACATTTTTTTGTAACAAGTTGATACCCAAAAAAATTTGGGACGAAAATACCCCTGCTCAAACCTTAAAATTACCCCCCTTCCTCCAACCCCCCCCCCCCCCCCCCTCCCCCACTCCAGCTACCCCCTCCCTCCCGCTCCGCCTCCCCTCCGGCCACCCCCCTCTCCCGCGTCCGGCCAACTCCCCTACCCCCACTGCTGTCGGACGCCGCGGCAGCAACAGTAGCAGCCGCCGTCGCGACGGTGGCGTCGGAAGCGGGAGGGGGGTTGGCCGGACGTGGGAGAGGGGGGTGGACGGAGGAGAGGCGGAGCGGGAGGGTGGGGGTGGCCGGAGTGGGGGAGGGGAAGGGGAGAAGGGAAGGGATAAGGGCATTTTGGAATTTTTTGAAAAATTAGGTATCAAGTTGAAAAAAAATAATAGTTTAGGTATCAACTTGTTACAAAAAAAAGTTTAGGGTATCAAGTTGAAAAAGCGGAATAGTTGAGGGTAGCAAAGTACAATTAAGCCTATTAATATTGATAACATTAACATTAGTTAATATTAACATTAATTTTAACACCAATATTAAAATTAATAATAACATAAAATTAAAATTAGCATTAGCATTAACATTAACAATAAAAAATTTTGGGTAATTAATTTTTTGGGTTAAAATATGACATGTCAGTTGCCATATCAGATGCCACATAATGGAAGATGACATCGCCCAAAAAATTTGGAGCCAAATAGCATAATTGAATTAAAATATAAAATAATAATTTAATCGAAACCGAGGCTTGAACTTCGTTCAATGTCCTTAAGACAATATTTGTCCCACACTGGTGCTTACGGTTTTAATGGCAATTAGTTTTCCAAGATACAACTGTTCTTCTCCTTCGGTAGTAGCACTTCACATCGCGAAAACTCGACGAAGCAATGTTGGTAGTCCCTCTCTCTCTCTCTCTCTCTTAGACTTAATGCTATATGAATAAAATGAATTGAGTTAATGAATGCTCCAAACACTTGTGCTTTTATAAATGATAAAGAGACACGATGAAAATGATACTTCCAATAAATAGATTCGTACACATTTTCATAGATTCGTTGCCATAGATTCGTTGATAGAAAATAATTATTAATATTATTTCAAATATACATTCAATTTTCCAACAAAAGTTGTAGAGCGTCCTACGAAGGGAATATGAACGTTTAACAGAAGAGTCGCGAGACATCAAGATATGCAAAGAGGGACTATTGGCATCTGACAACACGTGCTACAGATGATTGATGATCGTGTATAAAACTAAAAAACATACACATTTGACTTTAACCAGACAAAAAACTACTTTCATACTTGAGATTAGCACCCAGTGTATGATGTGAGTTGAGACTCTCCAGTACAATTTGGGATCCAAAATTTCAAAAAAAAAGAAAAGATAAATGTAGAATGAGTTGTATTTGTACGAGAATTATAGGAAGTGATAAAGTAAGCTCTGATATGAAATAAATAAATAATGTAAAATCTAGAATCTAGAAAGTTAAACTATTGTTAGCATATTGGTGCGGAATCATTCATGTACTGCTGTCCTTCCACTTAGGTCGATATAGAAAATGCCGCACAATGTCAGGACATCCAAAACGAGGGACTCGGGAACAAACAGGATCTGCAGAACTTAAATCATTGACAACTAAAATCCAAAAAGTCTCCAAGGAAACATATGCATATGACAGCCATGAAGCAACTGGCATTCAATCCATGGGCTACTTGTCACAGATCTGAGTCTGGCGCAAATATATTACTGTTGATCGACTGACAATTCACAAATTAAACAAGTAAGAACAATCTAGAAAGCCGAAGTAAATTTTGCTAAATAAATCAACCTAGAAAGCTATTTCCAGGTCAGAATCTCAACTCCGCTGCCGTGGACTCGAACCTTTTTGAAGTGTCGAGCAGATTGAGCAAAGGCAAGCAAAGGCATCAGACCTTTTTAGACTCTCAGCATACACGCCCAAAATAATAATGATAAAGACTAAAGAGGATCATGTAAAAATGAGCATGACCATAGATACCAACTTGTAGCAGAATAAGCAACTACACTTAAATCATATGTACCAGTACGACGACTTTGGTTCATAAAGGTGTTCCAAAAGAAAAGAAAAGAAAAGAAGAAGAACGAGAAGTAAACAAGACATGGAAGCAGGATGGTTGGGGAAGGGCGCTCATTGTGTGAGCAACTTGGAGTCGCAGGCTACGATCTTTACTCTGCTAACAGTTTCCTGGCATTCCTCGCTCTTGAAGGTTGCATCCTGTAAGATGAAGGTCCATACATTGTCGCAGAACCTGTAGGTGTGAAGATGCCCCTGTGAAACGAATATTACACATAAGCATAAAACTTGGAGCAACCAGGATATAAAGAAACCTAATGATCATTGAGTTGTCACCCAGGTGGAGTATGCAGTTTGGAAAAGGTTGGTAGTCATATATGGGCACCATTCAAATTACCACAATTTCGATCTGGCATAGATACTACTATTTTTTATAGCTTTAATCTTACATAAGCTTTATAATTAGTTATTAATGATTATTTTTTTGAAGAAGCTTTATAATTAGTTATTAATCTTAAAGGAGCCGAGCATCACTAGTAATCTAGTTCAAATGGTTTTCTACTCCATTAAAAAGCATAAGAGTTTGATTGGCAAACTTGACTAAGTAAGCTGAGGTCTGCCAACAGTAACATGCCATGCAGCAGAAGACCGAACCAAAGTATGCTCAAGATATTCTTTGTAGCTTTATACTTGCAAGTTGCAAACTTTACACTAGGGGGCGTTTGGTATGGGGAATTTTTTTTCGGGGTAAATTTAGGGTGAAAAATCTATTCCCATGTTTGGTTTCGACTACAAAATTTTATTTTCGAAAATTTCGAATACCCGGATAAACAATTTGCCAACAAAATATAGGAATACTATCTCTTAAGAATAGGTGGGTATTAATCAAGGTTTGCAGTACCGGTATCAATATTGAATCCTTTCTATGACTGACTATCGGTATATGAGGTATCGACACTATCGGTGGTTTCGGATTAGAGTATCTGATTTTTTTGGTATCAAAAAGTAAATAATTATTAATAAATTATTAAACTTTTAGAAAAAATATTTATACTTACAGGCATAATTTTAATTTTTAAGTATTTCATGTGTTGTTTCTTTCTAAATTTTGGAATTGAATGGAATAGTAATCACCTTACGATTGGATTACCTGCGATAGATAAGTTTGATAGATAAGTTTTTTTCTTTTATATGCTTTTACAACCTAACTATATTTTTACAACCATTGTTGATTGGTCTATTTCATTCAATTTTCTTTGCTAAATTGACTGGAAAAGAGACCCCCAATATCAGTATCGGTTATTATCTGAATTGTAAAACCCATAAATAAGAATTTAATAATAAATGAATTTTACGATATTTAAGTTGTATGCCAATGATTTATTATTATTATTATTATTATTATTATTATTATTATTATGTCGGAGAACATGAAAAACAATTTTAGTTTTATAAAGATTTATTAATTAGTGGTTGTAATTATTTAGTTATTAATTGATTGAATTATCTAGCCTATTAATTAAGCCCATAGCTTGAGCCCATTACCCATAGGATCAATCCGTTAACCCAAAACCCATTTAACTCACCCATTTAGAAGTGGTCCTCAAGCCAACTCGTCAGATCCTCACATCTCGCCGTAAACCCCCCCCCCCCCCCCCCCCCCCCCCCCCCCCCGCCATCTCTCCCCTCACGTACATTCCTTCAGAAACCCTTCTTCCTCACAAAAACTTGCTAGAGCCTTCACAAACCATTTCTCCACCTTCACAAAACTCTCATTTCTCCACCTACACTCCTCTCCCAAATCGGACCGCACCACGACGTTCCCCACCACGCCCCGCTCGATCCGACACCTCTTGAGGCGTTTCCGACACAGCCCACGCGACTCCGACCAGCCTCCCGTCGCCCGATCGGCTTTCCGCCGCTCGTCGCCCGACTTGCACCTGCCCTATCACTATCTCGGATCATACCTTCCTAGCACCCCTTTTAGTAATGTCTCTCCCTAACTACGACGTAGTCTTAGGAATGTGAGCAGCATGCTTTGATAGATTGTCACCAAGGTAGTGTATCTTTAGTCCACTTGGAGGACCCAAGTTCGAGGTGATCCAAGCACCGGACAACATGAAATGTGTCTCATACACCTCCATTACAGAAGAAATCGGACCCCCTCATCCCCTTATAGCAGAATTTCTAGACGTCTTCCCTTTCCAAGATTACCCCCTAATCGAGACGTGGAGTTCACTATCGACCTAGTACCTGGCTCTTCACCTATCTCACAACGATGCTACAGAGTCAATCCCAAGGAGGCCAAGAAAATGAAGGACCAGATCGACTAACTTTAAGACTCAGGGATTTATCAAGAGTGTCGCTTCACCCTAGGGGCACCAGTCTTATTTGTACCCGAAAAGGACGAAACCGTACGGATGTGCATAAACTACCGGACATTGAACAACATCACCATCAAGAATAAGTACCCTCTGCCCAAGATTGACGATCTCTTCGACTAGTTGAGCGGAGCGAAGGTGTTTTCGAAGATAAATCTCAGATCCGGTTATCACCAAGTCAAAGTACAGAAAGAAGACATTCCAAAGACGGCATGCAACACCAAATATGGACAATATAAGTTCTTGGTCATGCCCTTTGGTCATACAAATACCCCAGCAGTGTTCATGAACCTCATGAACAAGGTATTCCATGAGTACCTGGACCAATTTGTCGTTGTCTTTGTCGACGACATTCTAATCTATTCGAAGACCAAAGAAGAACATGAGCAGCACTTGCGGATAGTCTTGGAAACATTAAGGAAGGAAAAGCTATATGGTAAGCTGTCCAAGTGCGAGCTCTTCTTAGACAAGGTGGACTTTCTCGGCCACGTTGTCACAGGAGAAGGCATATCAGTGGATCCCAAGAAGATAGCTGTCGTAAAATCATGGACGACACCCAGTTCAGTTGCAGAGATCAGAAACTTCTTGGGTTTAGCTGAGTATTACAGGAAGTTCGTAAAGGACTTCGCAAGGATTGTTGAGCCCATGACAAAGCTAACCAGGAAGAATGAAGAATTTGTCTGGAACGAAGCATGTCAGGCATCATTTGAAGAATTGAAAAGAAGGTTGGCATCAGCACCAATCTTGTCACTACCCTCGGGATCAGGTGGATTCTCCATCTATAGACGTGGAGAAGCTTGGGCTAGAAATTGTGTTGCCAGAAGCAGTGATGATGAAGCTTGGGAAAGAAGCTCCAGTACCAGGAGTTGACTCGCCTAAGATGCAATTACAAGTGCAATCCAGCCTAATCAACAGAATCAAGGAGACTCAATTCTAGGATGAGACACTGTGCAAGCTGACAGACCGAGTGTTAGCCGAAACACTTGAAGGTTTCTCAATAGCTGGAGATGGAGCGTTAAGACATGGCACGTGGCTTTGCGTGCCGACTGGTAAATTGAGGAATGAACTGATGCAGGAGGCACATCAGTCGCAGCATTCCATCCATCCAGGAGCAAATAAAATGTACAAAAACATGAGAGTACATATACGATGGCTTGGAATGAAAAGAGACGTGACCGAATTCGTCTCCAAGTGCTTGATCTGCCAGCAGGTAAAGGCGGATCGTCAGAGGCCAGCAGGATTGCTATAGCCGCTTCCCATTCCGGAGTGAAAATGGGAGCATATCACCATGGACTTTCTAACGGGATTGCCTAGATCCCAAGGAGGGAAGGATGCAATCTGGATAATTGTAGATGGACTGACCAAGTTTGTCCACTTTATTCCCTTCAAGGTAGGTTTATCCACCGAGAAGTTAGCAGCTCTTTGTATGCGGCATATCTACAGGATTCATGGAATTCGAGTCAGCATCGTATCAGACAGAAACAGTCGGTTCACCTTCCACTACTGGAAGAGTTTGCAGGAAAGCTTGGGGACTCGGCTAAAGTTTGCAGAAAGGACTATTCAGACGCTAGAGAACATGCTGAGATCATACGTCTTGCAGTTTGCAGGATCTTAGGAAGATCACTTACACCTGGTCGAGTTCTCTTATAACAATAGCTACCAGGCCGGCATCCGCATGACACCATTTGATACGTTGTATGGACGTCGTTGCCGCACTCCACTAGCGTGGGACGACGTAGGAGAGATCGAGTTATGTTGGGACCCGAGATGATTACGAATGTTGTGGAGAAAGTGAAGATGGTCAGAGACACGTTGAGGATTGCACAGAATAGCCAAAAAGTATTGGGCAAACAGTAAACGCCGAATACTGGAGTTCGAGACAGGAGACAAGGTCTTCGTCAGGATTTCTCCTACCAAAGACACTATCAGATTCGACAGAGCTGAAAAGCTTAGTCCCAGATATATTGGTCCTTTTGAAGTGCTAAGCAGGATTGGAGAAGTAGCATACAGAGTGGCACTTCCACCTAACCTTGAGGGCGTGCACGTCTTCCACGTATCGCAACTGAGGCATTACGTACCAGACCCGAGCCATATTTTGGATCACTCAGAGCTGAAAAGTGGGCCGTCTCACAGTACCGAAGCAGCCGGTAAGGATCTTGGATCGCAGATAGAAGAAGCTGTGAAACACCGTGATTCCACTAGCCAGAGTGGAGTGGCGTCACAACTCCCCAGGCGATTCAACCTGGGAGCGAGAGGCTGATATGAGGGAGAAGTACCCTCATTTGTTCTAGGTATGTTCTAAACCTCTTTTCACTACCTGTAGAAATTTCGAGAACAAAACTTTCTAAGAAGGAAAGGTTGTAAAACCCATAAATTGGAATTTAATAATAAATGGGTTTTACGATATTTAAGTTGTCTGCCAGTGATTTATTATTATTATTATTATTATTATTATTATTATTATTATGTCGGAGAACAGGAAAAACAATTTCAGTTTAAAAAGATTTATTAATTATTGGTTGTAGTTATTTAGTTATTAATTGATTGAATTATCTAGCCTATTAATTAAGCCCATAGCTTGAGCCCGTTACCCATAGGATCAACTCGTTAACCCAAAACCCATTTAACTCACCCGTTTAGAAGTGGTCCTCAAACCCACTCGTCAGATCCGCAACTCTCGCCATAAACCCCCCCCAACCACGTAGCCATCTCTCCCCTCACGTACATTCCTTCAGAAACCAATCTTCCCAACAGAAACTTGTCAGAGCCTTCCCAACCATTTCTCCACCTTCACAAAACTCTCCTATCTCCACCTACACTCCTCCTCTCCCAAATTCGACCGCACCACGACGTTCCCCTAGACGCCCCGCTTAATCCGACACCTCTCTTGAGACGTTTCCGACGTAGCCCGCGCGACCCCGACCAGCCTCCCACCGCCCACGTCAGCCCACGCCGACACCCTGGCTGCGTCACTGCGCACCAGTGCGACCCCCGGCCGCGTCCCCGTGTGCCAGCGCCGACCCGGCCACGTTCCCCACGCGTCCCTGCGGCCAGCCCGCCGCGTTCCCCTGAGCGGCAGCGGCCCCCGCCCGCGTGCGCCCGTACGATCGTGCCAACCCGCTCGCTTGCCATTGCGCACGTGATCTCCGTCGTTCCGTCGCTCTGTGTGACTCCGAGGCCGAAGCTACCCTTCGGTTCTCTTGTATCAAATTTCCAGTAAGTTACCTAAAACTTGCTGTGTATCTTTTCCAGTTGAGAAACCTTATGAATGTCTGACCAAAATGACAGAATAAACATGTCAGATTGGGATAGCTAGTTTAGAAACCAGAACCAAATTTTAGTATAATAACTATATTGTTGTAACTTAAGAAACTGGGAACCAGAAAACCAATTGCTTCCTGACAACATAGGAATTAGCATGATAGATTACTAATATTATATAGAGAAACCTTAGTATTAGACTATTGTTAAAGGAATATTAGTTTTATTAACTCCATCAAGTAGGTCACAGCTGTGAAACCCAGTTTTAGGACTTGTATTTTATTATTATTAATATATAATATTATTTCTATTATTATTAATATTATGTGGGTTCGAAAATTATTTTCAAAATAATAAATTGGAATTTTGGTTGCGAGACCGAGACCAGTTACCCGAAACCCAATCCTGAACCCATTCTTAAATTCATTAAATTCATTTCTCTTATATATATATATATATATATATATATATATATATATATATATATATATTGCTTTTATTAAAAAAAAATTGAATAAAACTGATTGGGCCTGGTCACCCACGACAAGGGAACTCCCTTCATATTCTCTAGCAACTCCTCACTCCCCTCCACATTCCTATAACCCTTTTTATATTAATATCCCACCAGCACGACTCCTCATCCATTGATCCCCCTTCTCTCTCCTTACTTTACTTCCCACCTTTCCTTCTTCCCCACACGTTACAACTCACCTCTCCCATTTAAAACACCACCACTACTTTTCCTTCCCATTCCTCACTCTCATCTCCAGGAGCAAAAGCCACATTACTCACTCCTCCTCCACTCCCTTTCTCAACTCTCCCTCCCAAAGCTCCCTCTCCACCAAGCCCGCCTCCTCCGCACCCCTGCCGAGCACCGCCCCGCGACTCCAGCGTCCTTCGCCGACCCGCACCTGTCACGCCCCGCTCCCGTAGGAGCGATCGTCCTCGCTAAGGCGTGATGCCGCACGGGCCTAGGTTGCGCCCGTGCAAGGCCAAGTCTAGAAACGGCCGATTTGATGCTAGGCCACAGAGTCGCACAGAGTGTCCCCATTTGCAGCGGAAAGTAAACAAACACACAAGTTGAATACGAAATCAAACTCTTTATTGATATTCGAGAAGTTACAAGCGGCGCTAGGCCGATATTACAAGTCGCTCAAGCTCTCTCTCTGAAACATAAAAGGCGTGCCAAGTGGCTTACAAGATGGAATGATACATGGCGATGTTCCAATACATTATGTCCTGTATATGGTGCTCCCGCTCCTTGCAACGTTCCAAGGCTCGAGAGAGAGCTCCGCGCCTTAGCACGTTCGAGGAAAGCTCCGCACCCGCCGACGTTTCCTGCTTCCTGCAAGCAGACTGTGGGGTTATCAGTACATTGTTATGCACTGGTGGGGAGGCTAGCTCGCCCACAACGCCATCATTACCAAACACGTTCCATTTACTTTTGTGCATCTCTATCATTCATTGTCTTTCTAATCTTGCCTTAGGATCAATTTCATGGCATATGTCATAACCTATCTCGTGTTGCCAAATTCAAGTGTCGCATGGAAATACATACACGACTTACCCATACTTACTGTCCGGCCTTCCCTGTCCAAAGTAAACCAAGTTAGACAACAGTTCATATATTTTAACTTAACATGATACACGTAAGCATTCACTGTAAAGGGCGGGTTCCTGCCTCAGATTCTAGCGTGTTGTAGGCGTGTGTTCTTTTAACTCGTTTGCATGAAGTACTCTTTGTCATTTGGTGTGATACATTTCAAACCGTTTAGTAGGCACTTGTTCATTTAACTTAGACTACTTTGATTTCAATGCAAGGACTTGCATGTGGATAGCCACCAGCAAAGCCCACTTAATCTATATGCACCGGTCGCTGGCATGACAAGCCATTTTGGACATTTTCCCTTGGTATTTCTCAACTTAGCGTAGGGTGATGGCTGGTACACCCCGTTAAGTCTCTTGAAATACCCCGCACTTACGTCTCCCGGTGCCCAAGCCCGCACCAGGCAGCCCGTAAGCCCCGCTTTTTGATTCCGCCTAGGCCGGCCACGGTATACTCCACACAACGCCCGTGCCGCAGAATCCTTCCACTACCACGGCCACGGTATACTCCACACAACGCCCGTGCCGTTTGTCCACGACCATTTCGTATTATCTTGTCATTTAACTTAACGGCTATCTCCGAGTCGTAGGCTAACCCTTAGCCATAATGCGTTATCGACCAGGTTGGCGTCCGTGCAGCGCGGGTAGCGAGCCCCGATGCACGTGCCCGTCACACCTGTCGCTAACCATTCTTTCTTTTCTTATCTTTTCTTCATTCTTTCTTTTCTTTCTTTCTTTCACTTGTTCATTCGTTTATCGATTCATTCACGTATTCATTCATTCATTCATTGATTCGTTGATTTATTCATTCAAGCATTACGCAACTCCTCGTGCGGGAGTCGCCTTGGCGACCCATCGGTCCCATAGCCTTTCAGTGTCACTATACTCTACTCGGAACGACTATATTGATAGCCTTCCCGTTCATTGTTGTAAACCATTCATTGTTTCATTGTTGGACGCATAAGGAGCATAAACGTAGGCTTGTGCCGTAGCACGAGCATGGAGCGCGGGCGAGAGTTCTCTTACTTTTCCATGTTCCTTTCCATATTCTATACAAGCATACAAGTTGGGATTATTCCCTTAGCTAGGTGCGTTGAGTCATTTATTAGCATGCACGGGGTTATCGCCTAGCGATTTTCGTGATAGTGTCCGCATTATTATGTGTCTAGGCTAAGCAGAGACGGGTTCATCGGAGCCACCCACCTTAGTGATGTTTGCATCGGTCGAGCGATACTCCGAGCGCGCCTTTGATAGTCTAAGTCTGGATTCATCTTTGACGAGCCATTGTAAGTCTTGCATCGATTCGCATCGATACTTCATCGGGTCGACACAACTCTTCGAGTCGACGGCTCGTTTAAGTCGTTGAACATGCCGTTTGAATCGGCGTTCCGCTAGGGCGGAGCGGGCCATTACATCATACACCACTCAAAACAAGTCTCGTCCTCGAGACTTCCTGAGTGCAGGTCATCCTACCATTCCTCTCCTCACGTCGTCGTATTTCTTAGGCAATCCCTATCGAACGGCTCTATCGTTCTATGGCGCCGAATTATACTCGATACCTTTCCAAGTTCCGTGTCACATACGTTTGGTCGATTTTATTGAGTAACTTTTCATTCATTTTAGAGTTGATGGCACTTATTCAATTCAAGTGTTTCTTTGACTTGGTTGCTATTTCGACGTATCATGGGACTGAAACGGTCGTACGAGGTGCGTTGTAATTCTCAAACACGAGAGTTGTAGGCTGAGGCAAACTCACTCGCTCGTTCATGCGCATCTCAACACCCACTTGCAGCTGCATTCGAGTTCATCACATCGCTGAGTTTGGATCGTGCACATATTCAAGGCGTCCCCCGAATACGTATATTTCAACCAAGCTTAGCGATTAGCGAAGTCGGACAAGCTACTCGTGATAGTTTCGATTTGCCGATCGTTCGCTAACTTCGATTTGAAACCGAACTCATGTGTATCTCACTATCGTTTATCTCGGTCCTCGAGATGATCCGGTTCGCTTCTCAAGCGTTCTTGTCAACGAAATCAATACGATTTCTTCTTAGCGGAGTCGATCAAGTCTAAGTAATTTCCGTCCGATTCAGGACCAAGTATCGTACCATCATCGAGTATTTCTTTCTATCAACGATTCAATTCGTTATCCCAACTTTACTTGCGCGTCATCCATTCCTATTATTCCCTTCGTTTGGGGCCAATCTCATCGTCGTTCACGCACACTCCCTGTTCCCCGTCCTACTCTAAGTCTTGCTGCCACAAGTCTATCGTCCATCCAGACGATACTGTAAATGCCATCGCACAGGTTCAATAACTCGGCATAGGGTCGTCCGCCTATCCGCTAGGTCAGCTCACAAGGTCATAGTTACACGTCAAGCCCGTGGCTCATCGTGCAAGGTCATTGCACGACGCTCGCCCCAAATCCTATGGTTAAACCATTTGTTCGTTTGTACGGGAGTTTCTACCCAAGCTCGCGTCACTCAGATTTCTAAACATCGAGCATGATCACCTAATTCGCATCAAGACTTATGTTGCACATACTCAATTCCGTTCAATCACCAGTTCTAACCAATTCGTGTATTCGATCACGAGGTCATCCAGCTCGACAATACATTGCGCCCCAATCTCACGCGAGTCCGATTATCCACGGCGGTTCATGAATCACCATGCGACGCTCCCGCGGAATAATCATTCTCATCAGGGCGTAACTCTTGTTTGAGTTTTAGACTAACCCATTCTCGATACGCGGATTGGACCTACTCAATCCTCAAGTTCAATTCCAAACACACCATTTCATTTTCGAGTCCACCTTCGCGTCAAACCACAAGTCGAAGTAATCAGATTGCCACGCCATCCAAGTTCAATCACTCCCGCTGTATGAATCACCATATCAGCGCTCACGCAGAGTGATCATCCTAATCCGGCGCGACGCATGTGCGAGGCTGGAGTTGCGCTCGCATAAGACAAGAACGTCAACATTGTGGTTGTCAACGAAGTAAATCCAAGCATTTCATTTTCTATCCAAGCCAAGATCGATAGTCCATTTATATTTTGTTCAACTAGAAAGTCCTCGAGCCAAATTTTATCTTTTCCTCGATACATTTTTAACATTTCAAGTATAGCATCCAACGGAACAATGACATTTGCACGACCGTCATTCGTCGAGTCAGAGTGCCCCCGAGTTATCGCATATCGATCTTTGATACGCCTCAATACCATCGACGATATGCGTAACCTGACGATCTTCCTTTGCAACCAATTTCGAGTCGTGCGACGATGCCGTTGTCCGAGTTGGATATTCCACAATTTCATTTAATATTCAAGATCAAGTTCCGTCGCTCTTCCTCAAGCTCATTTCAAGATCGTTGTTCTAAACCCAAGTCAAACTTTCTTTGAATCAATCCAAAATCGTACGCGCGATCCTCTAGGTTTCCTCGATCAAGACCATTCACTTTCATTCATCGTTCCGAATCGTTTTCTAACATGCGTTGCCTATTCACAAGTTGTCTGAACGACATCTCGTTCGGGACATTCGAAGTCACGATCAACTAAGCGTGACACGTTCTAAGGCTTTGCGCGATCGCATCGCCTCGCCGACATACCCGTTCTATCCGTATATCTTGTAGTCTCGCTCGAACAATTTCTATAACGTCCATACACCACTCAGGGTTCGAGCCACTCGACTAGTCGTCGTCACTCATTCTTATTCTTCTTCCAAACCTATCACATACACCACTCGGATTCAAGCCATACGATCTACTCCTCAATCATGTTTGCGTCAGGCGCTAAGACATCCTTCAGATTCGTTCGACGAATCTCTAGCGTAATCGCTCACGTCGTCTCGACGTACTAAGTCGTTTATACTAATTCTCAAAATCCGAGCCAATTGTTCCGAGTACGCCTAAGCGTTAACTCGATAGCGTTCCTATCGATAGACACTCTAAGTGTATCTCCGTTCCCGACCGAGCGGTACTTGATATCGCTCGCAGCTCGATTGCACCAGAAGTCGAGGTGCGCGACACACGGCACAACTTAGCCAAAAGGCCGTGTGCACAGCTATCCCGTACGGACTATATTCGAGTTCGCATGCTCACTTATCCTCGTTCGAGCGATAATCGATCTCACTCGCAACTCGTTGCCAAAAGGCTGCGTGCGTAACCATCCCGTTCGAACTATACTTTGGTCTCGTATACTTGTTTGCTGTCATCGTAAGCTCATTCAAGCATGCACTGTGTTTGCTAACTCTTAGCATCGGTTCCTTCCGACTCAAGTCCGTCGTGGTGGCACAAAGGCCTTTGCCTATCGATCCCGTCCAACCGAGTACTCGTACGAGCTTTTGAAAGTATTAGACTTATTGTATGGAACATCCCAAGGCACAACGAGAGAGAGCGTACACTTCTTTTGTTTCAACGAGCTTTCAAAACTGAGAGTATCGAAATGAAGTCCAAGGACGTAAAGCCGTGCTCTGATACCAATCTGTCACGCCCCGCTCCCGTAGGAGCGATCGTCCTCGCTAAGGCGTGATGCCGCACGGGCCTAGGTTGCGCCCGTGCAAGGCCAAGTCCAGAAACGGCCGATTTGATGCTAGGCCACAGAGTCGCACAGAGTGTCCTCATTTGCAGCGGAAAGTAAACGAACACACAAGTTGAATACGAAATCAAACTCTTTATTGATATTCGAGAAGTTACAAGCGGCGCTAGGCCGATATTACAAGTCGCTCAAGCTCTCTCTGTGAAACATAAAAGGCGTGCCAAGTGGCTTACAAGACGGAATGATACATGGCGATGTTCCAATACATTATGTCATGTATATGGTGCTCCCGCTCCTTGCAACGCTCCAAGGCTCGAGAGATAGCTCCGCGCCTTAGCACGTTCGAGGAAAGCTCCGCACCCGCCGACGTTTCCTGCTTCCTGCAAGCAGACTGTGGGGTTATCAGTACATTGTTATGCACTGGTGGGGAGGCTAGCTCGCCCACAACGCCATCATTACCAAACACGTTCCATTTACTTTTGTGCATCTCTATCATTCATTGTCTTTCTAATCTTGCCTTAGGATCAATTTCATGGCATATGTCATAACCTATCTCGTGTTGCCAAATTCAAGTGTCGCATGGAAATACATACACGACTTACCCATACTTACCGTCCGGCCTTCCCTGTCCAAAGTAAACCAAGTTAGACAACAGTTCATATATTTTAACTTAACATGATACACGTAAGCATTCACTGTAAAGGGCGGGTTCCTGCCTCAGATTCAAGCGCGTTGTAGGCGTGTGTTCTTTTAACTCGTTTGCATGAAGTACTCTTTGTCATTTGGTGTGATACATTTCAAACCGTTTAGTAGGCACTTGTTCATTTAACTTAGACTACTTTGATTTCAATGCAAGGACTTGCATGTAAATAGCCACCAGCAAAGCCCACTTAATCTATATGCACCGGTCGCTGGCATGACAAACCATTTTGGACATTTCCCCTTGGTATTTCTCAACTTAGCGTAGGGTGATGGCTGGTACACCCCGTTAAGTCTCTTGAAATACCCCGCACTTACGTCTCCCGGTGCCCAAGCCCGCACCAGGCAGCCCGTAAGCCCCGCTTTTTGATTCCGCCTAGGCCGGCCACGGTATACTCCACACAACGCCCGTGCCGCAGAATCCTTCCACTACCACGGCCACGGTATACTCCACACAACGCCCGTGCCGTTTGTCCACGACCATTTCGTATTATCTTGTCATTTAACTTAACGGCTATCTCCGGCCGTAGGCTAACCCTTAGCCATAATGCATTATCGACCAGGTTGGCGTCCGTGCAGCGCGGGTAGCGAGCCCCGATGCACGTGCCCGTCACACCTGTCGCTAACCATTCTTTCTTTTCTTATCTTTTCTTCATTCTTTCTTTTCTTTCTTTCTTTCACTTGTTCATTCGTTTATCGATTCATTCACGTATTCATTCATTCATTCATTGATTCGTTGATTTATTCATTCAAGCATTACGCAACTCCTCGTGCGGGAGTCGCCTTGGCGACCCATCGGTCCCATAGCCTTTCAGTGTCACTATACTCTACTCGGAACGACTATATTGATAGCCTTCCCGTTCATTGTTGTAAACCATTCATTGTTTCATTGTTGGACGCATAAGGAGCATAAACGTAGGCTTGTGCCGTAGCACGAGCATGGAGCGCGGGCGAGAGTTCTCTTACTTTTCCATGTTCCTTTCCATATTCTATACAAGCATACAAGTTGGGATTATTCCCTTAGCTAGGTGCGTTGAGTCATTTATTAGCATGCACGGGATTATCGCCTAGCGATTTTCGTGATAGTGTCCGCATTATTATGTGTCTAGGCTAAGCAGAGACGGGTTCATCGGAGCCACCCACCTTAGTGATGTTTGCATCGGTCGAGCGATACTCCAAGCGCGCCTTTGATAGTCTAAGTCTGGATTCATCTTTGACGAGCCATTGTAAGTCTTGCATCGATTCGCATCGATACTTCATCGGGTCGACACAACTCTTCGAGTCGACGGCTCGTTTAAGTCGTTGAACATGCCGTTTGAATCGGCGTTCCGCTAGGGCGGAGCGGGCCATTACAGCACCCGCGGCTCCCTCCGGCGCCGAGCCCGGCGACCCCCTTGGCCGGCCGTGCCCTAGGCAACCCCACCGGCGATCTCCCCTCCGCCGACCTAGCTCCGGCGCCCCCTCTCGTCCGGCGTCGGCCCGATTCCCCCGGCGCACCTTCCCGCCCCCGACCTCCCTGTCCGGCGCCACCCCTCGGCCTGACCACCCAGGCCGCAGCGCCTGCGCGCCTCCCCGTTCCACCCGCAGCGGCGACCCCGCTCTGTTCCAGCGCTCCGTATCTGTCACGCCCCAGAACCAGAATACTGGAGAGTGGGGGACAGACACAGCCAGCTACGTACATTGAAGTGAATCTCACCTCGCAATACGGTCACGGCTGTCTAGATGCATGAGGGTTTACTACAAGCCATCAGTCTCTTAAGGTCAATAACAAGCCTAGTGTCTCAATCTCAACCAACAAGTAGATATAACAAGATGGTAGATCATCAGACATACAAGGTAAGGCGTCCCATACATTACATATTCAGATGATCATGAAGCTAGTCATACAAAATACGAAGACTAGCAAGAGTTTAAGTCATACATGATCAACCCTAGGATTTGTCAATCATGTTACAGCCCGTAGACAGACAGTAAGTAAAGTTGCAACGAGCTAACACTTGCTCGGCGGCTAAACGCCTCAAAAGAATATTTGTACAATGGAGTGGGAGAGCAAAATAAAAACCCACTCGTTGCCGGGATTCCTTCTAGTGTTCACCATCTGGCAGGAAAGTTGGGAGATCCTCGGTAGCTGCTCCGAAATCTGGCCATACAAAACCAGCTGGGTCAGACCCCAGAAAGAGCAAGTGCCACAAAGGGGGCTTCACTTAAGAACTAAAACCAGCATGTCAGCACATAAAGTCATAGGTGAAATAACATAAGACATGAGTTAAAGAAAACAGGATGATAAACGATAAGATAACTAGAGGACTATTCCGGTAACCAAGTTACAACCCGTAAACCAAACAAGGACCGGGGTTGTAACCCTTCACCTGAACAGAACTTAGCCTCGAACCAATTATCGATAAAGTAAAGCATAAACAAGCATGTCCGGAGATATCCATACACTGGATCTAGGCAAGACTAGACAAGATAGGACTCCATCCATCATTCACGGCCAAGCAAAGAGTACGGCTTGATACTTAACTAACTAGGGTTATCACAAGCTTAGTTACTAGCAAGATGCAATGAGGTACGCCTACGGCCACAAGCCCTGCAGACTATCCAGGTTATCCAGACGCAAGGTTCAAGATTAGAGTTATCCTGTCTTGTTAGGTGACTTGGATGCAACACATGACAGTGTGCATAGTAATCGTTTCATGTAGTGCCCCACATAACAGTGAGCTGAAAATGTGCCCTACTCGTCGGCAGGCTACAAGTCCATCAAGGAAACAAGGTTTAAAGTATCGGCCGATACCGATACGTATCGGCCGTATCGGATCGGATTTGGCGCTGACCGATCCGAAACGCAGCCAAATTATCGGTATCGGCCGAGATCGCAGTAAAAGTTGTTGGATCGGTTCGTATCGGACCGATACAGTCCGATACCAGCCGATACGAACCGATACGGGCCGATACCGGCCGATACGAACCGAAACCCTAACATTTCATAAAGTCCAGACTCCAGAGTTCAGACAAAACATGAAGAATCTCCGACAAAAAAAAAACAAGCTTTACTTTGGGTCAAATCTAACAGAGAATCCAATAATGGAAAAATTCACACAGTTAATACCAAAAATCCTATAAATAGATCCAAAATGGCCGATCAAATTATCAAACAAGCACCACAACAAGAAGAAAAAAAAATTTAAGAAGAAATTGTGAAGAACTTACCTCGAAGATTGTTCCCTTTGCAGTCGCCTTCACCGAGGTCGACTTCGCCGTCGTCGCCTCCGCAGTCGCCGCCTCCGCAGTCGCCGCATCCGCCTTCGCCGCTGCCGTTGGAGGAGTGAATCGGTGGAGGCGAACCAGTGGAGGCGGTGGCCTCTCTCCTCCCCCATCTCCTTTGACCCGGTGGAGGAGAGGCACGGTGGAGGCGGCCCCGAGATCGGAGCTGTCGGCGAAGAGGGGGAGAGAAAAATTTCAGATCTGAAATTTCTCTCTCCTCCCAACAGTTAATATAGCGTTTCAAAAAAAAAAAAAAAAAACGTGCTAACTTGACCGCTCGAACCAGACTTTTCTCGAATGTTCAGGACTTAGAGTTCCACCACCAACCAGCAGATCAATTTAACCTTTGTGTTTAATATGGCATAGAATTATATTTATAGCTTACATATGTATGTAAGCTATAAATATATTATTTATAGCTTTTATATATATATATATATATATATATATATATATATATATATATATAATTTTGTATGTAACGTTTTTTTATTATTGTATGTAACGTTTTTTTAAGCCATGTGCGGAGGCACGGAGAGGGAAGAGGGGAGAGAAAACATTTCGTCTGAAAATGTTTTCTCTCCCCTCTCTATGACTATATATAAGTGGATTAGGGTTTTGTGTCCTTTAAAAAAAAAAAGAGAAAAAAAAAGGAGTAGCTAACTTGAGTTCGAACTCGTGACCCAGGAACTCCACAGCACATATATGATACTCCCTCCAACCAAAGATTCCCTTTAATATATATATTGTATCTAACTATGTATATACTATATACTCTAATATATATAACTATATATATTATATATATATATATATATATATATAGAGAGAGAGAGAGAAGGCAAATGTGGTTGTCAGTTTAACGATAGTCAAACTTACTGGAGTGATATTGCAGGGGTCACTGCAATATTTGGACCTCTGTTTAATATATTTTCATGTATTTATAGAATTTCTGGATGAACTGCTTCAATTTTTAGAGAATTCAATAATGAAAAACATTGAAACAGTTCATCCCAAAATTCTATAAATAGATGAAAATTTGTCGAGGTCGAATCCGACGCATGTCCTCTAGAGGAATAGAAAAGAGAGGACTTGTGGTCTCTCTCTCTCTCTCTCTCTCTCTCTCTCTCTCTATATATATATATATATATATATATATTATATATATATATATATATATATATATATAAGTGCACGTGCCATGCACGTATTTTAATATTTTTAATTAACTAATGAAGACTCTTTAGGAAGACCAAAAGGTAATCTTCGTAATTACTAAATTGTCATTATTAAAATTAATGAACCATTTTTAATTAGTATAGACATGTAAGGATATTTTTGGAATTTGAAAGTTTCACCATCAAGTTTTCCTATTATATAGTAGAATAGATATATATTTTTGGTCTCCCTCTCTCTCTCTCTCTCTCTCTCTCTCTCTCTCTCTCTCTCTATATATATATATATATATATATATATTTTATATATATATATATATATATATATATATATATATATATATATAATTTTGTATCTAACTAAATATATACACTAGTAACTTACATATATATACATATATTGGTTAGAACTATATTGTACATATATATATACTAAAATATATATTATTATTGTATATAACTATATATATACTCTATTATTGCATGTAGCGTTTTTCATTATTGTTTGTAACATTCTTTTTTATCATTTTGTAGGATTACATAATGGCGCAGAAAAATCGCACGCTGGAGGAAAATGATGTTGGTTGGAACCATGACAAATGTTTGAACCAAATAATAGGAGGAAGGTGCAATGAAATTATTGTGGCAAATGTGTTGAACCAAATAATATCATTTGTATTCATTTTTTGTATTCATTGTAGCAAATGTGCAATTATTGTGGCAATGCAATTATTGTGGCAAATGTGTTGAACCATGAAGGCAAATGTGTTGAACCAAATAATATATACTCTATATTGTACATATATATACATATGCACTAAAATATATATTATCCTTTGTATTCATTTTTGTATTTGTACGCTTTATGTAATTCATACCTATTACAAAAAAAATTATTCATGAAATTTAAGTAAAGGGATAGGCCAAAGTCCCAATGAATTTTTCTGGCCAAGTGTTTTCTGTTGTACTTTTAAATTCAAAGTAAATCATGTAGCTAATTTTGTTTCGGTATATTTTGAAACAAAATAATTGAGTCATGGATTTTTTATTTACAGATATAATTAATTCAAAGTAAATCATATTGTAACTATGTATAAGACTAAAATTCTAGATATAATTAATTTTTTATTTACAAATTCACAGAAGTAAAAAAAAGATTCGAACAAATATAATTATATAATATTGGCATTGCTTCTAATTTCTTGTGCATTGCTCCATCTCTTCTGCCTTCCTTTATGCTTCTTAATTCGTCAAAATTTAAACCTGTAGTAATAAAACAATACAAGATACATTTAGTACAAATTAATGACATGTAAAATTGAAACTAAAAACATGTAAATGAAAAAAACTTGTAATCTTGTATATCGCAGGTAAATCAATCAGAAAGGATGACTATTATTTTATTTTATTATAATAAAAAAAACTTAGAAAATGATAAAATAATGCATAAATATGTAAATTAATTTTTCCTCATTTTTTTAATAATTATTTAATATTGCCGATACAGCCGATACCAAAAATCCGATACCCCGATCCGATACCGCCGATACCGCCGATACTTCCGATACTGATACTCATACAAAATGTCCGATACCGATACCGATACCGATATTTTGAACCTTGCAAGGAAGGCGCCCAGATAACGGGATTGCTTGTAGCCGAAATACCTCTCTATATGCTCTACTTGATCAATCTAGTCATTAACCTAGTCAGATTCAGTATGAATCCCTGACCGTGGTAACCAGGGATACATGTCCTAGACATGATGTGAGACAAGACTGGTTGCTTATACAAGCATATTCGATACAATCACCCACGGTGTCAAGAATTCACTTAGCATGTCAGGTTAGCCGTCGCAACAGCGTATCAAGGTTATCATGTCAAGATTACTTGTCAAGGGTGCACCACGGCGGGTCACCATCATGTCATGTTACTTATCAAGATTACTTATCAAGGCAAGGGTGCGTCCCAACGGACCATCATCAAGAATTATCATGTCAATTTACTTGTCAAGAGTGCACCACGGCGGGTCACTATCAAGAGTTATCCTATAAGGTCATAATGTCATATCGTGTCTATGCAAGTGCACCACAACGGGTCACTGATCATGCAATTCCATCACTAAGCCGTGTTCAGATTAACATTTATAAATAATGTCATGATCACATCGGGTTCATGTCGAGTTTATATCGAAAAGGCGTAAGGATATAAAATGGGTGCAAAAAAATCCTAAAAAGGGGAATATGGGGACATAATGCGCCCAAGGGGGAGGAGCAAGGGGTACTATGGCCAACAAGTGGCATTAGCCAAGTTGTGCCAGGGTAACAGGTTGCGCCAAGGCAAGTAGGGTCAAGTCCAGTTGCGCCTGAACATCAGGTTGCGCCTAGGCACTAGGGGTGCCAATCACTAAAATGCACAAGGTCGGGTCAAGTTGCGCCAGGAAGAGTCAGGCCAAGTCATGTTGCGCCAGGCACTAGACTGCGCGAGGCTAGGTTGCGCCTGAGTCAGGTTGCGCCCGAGTCAGACTGCGCACGAGTCAGACTGCACACGAGTCAGACTGCGCACGAGTCAGACTGCGCACGAGTCAGACTGCGCACGAGTCAGACTGCACTGCGCTAAAGAGCGCGCGCAACTCAGTGGCGCAAGCTAAAAAGCTCGCGCACACTGCTCACCGTCTTCTCCAAATCAGCAAGAACTCCATGGTTGAACCCATAGTTTCAAAAGGCTATAACTTGGTCAAAATAAGTCCAAATCCAACTTTCAAATGGTCAAAATTGGGTAGAATGAAATTTTCTTCAACATGGAACCATCAAAATTTGAAAACAAAGAAGTTTGATAGATCAAAACTACCAAAATCCGAAAATGACCAATTTCTAGATCTACAAAAATTAAAGCCTCAAAATGGGAAATGACAAGTTCTAATGTGTCTTAGAAACATGAAAAGAAGCTATTGGAACAATAAAAATGGGTTCTCTTGTGGAAGCAAGTTGCACTTGCCTAAGGGGTGTTCTTGGTTGGTGGTGGGTTTAATGGAGAAGGAAGAAGAGTTAATGAGAAAGTGGAGGAGAGAGAAAAGTTAGGTGGGTTATAAAGGGGGATGGTGGTGGGTTTAACATGATGAACCAAAGAATAAACCAAACCAACCCAAAATAAACCAAGTTAAACCATTACATGCCATGATGAACGTAATCATGATTAAACTGAAATTAGCTAGCCAGGCAGGAAAATAAAATACATGTCAGGATTCCGTATACGTATACTGAAAATACGTAGAACGGAAAACGGGGGTGACAACTCTACCCACCTTAAAAGAATTCCGTCCTCGGAATTTAATCAAGAGGCTAGAGATGTCGAACAAGCTATATCAATTGCAGGCAATATATGACTAGCAGTCAATCAAGCAATCATTCATGCAAGCAAGGAACTCAAGCATTAGGCATAAGAAAGACATTATACCTTACGAGTCAAACAGGTCGGGATATCGCGATCGGATATCATCATCACGCTCCCACGTTGACTCACCCAAAGAGTGATGACCCCAAGCAACACGGACTAAACTAATAGTCTTGTTCTTGAGTATCTTCTCCCTCCGGTCCAATATGGATACGAGTCTCTCCTCATACGAAAGGTTGGTACCAACAACCAATTCCGAATGATCAAGAACGTGACTCTGATCCGGGATATACCGTCGTAATTGGGATACATGGAAGACATCATGTACCTCACGTAATGACGGCGGAAGAGCGAGACGATAGGATACATCACCTACTCGCTCTAGAATATCAAACGGCCCTATATACCTAGGACTGAGCTTTCCCCGCACGCCGAATCGAATGACGCCACGGGTAGGCGAGATCCTAAGGAATACATGGTCGCCGACAGAAAATTCAAGGGGACGCCGATGAGAATCGGCCCAATGACGCTGACGATCTTGGACAACTCGAAGATGATCTCTGACTTGTCTGACCACCTCAATAGTCCGCGTCACCATCTCTGGTCCAAGCATTTGCCTCTCACCGATATCGTCCCAAACTAAAGGAGATCTGCACTTCCTGCCGTACAAGGCCTCGAAAGGTGCCATCTGGATACTAGCCTGGAAACTGTTGTTGTACGGGAACTCTACGAGATGCAGGTGATCTTCCCACGAACCACCGAAGTTGAGTGTACATGACCGCAGCATGTCTTCAAGAGTCTGGATCGTGCGTTCTGACTGACCATCTGTCTGCGGATGGTAGGCTGAACTGAACTTGAGACGAGTCCCCAAACTTTTCTGAAGACTTCGCCAAAAGTGAGATGTGAATCTCGAATCTCTGTCGGACACAATACTGACTGGCACTCCATGCAATCTGACTATCTGCCGGAGGTACATCTCTGCAAGCTGATCCGTCGACTGGCCGATTCTGAAAGGAAGAAAATGAGCTACCTTTGTGAGACGATCAACTATAACCCAGATGGCATCTCTCCCAGCTGGGGATCTAGGTAATCCAGTTACAAAATCCATGGTAATGTGCTCCCATTTCCATTTTGGGATCGGTAAAGGTTGAAGAAGTCCAGCTGGTCTCTGATGTTCGGCCTTAACTTGTTGACAAACTAAACAACGAGAGACAAACCGGGCTATCTCCCTCTTCATGCCATTCCACCAAAAATGCTGCCGAATATCACGATACATCTTCGTACCGCCGGAATGAATTGAATACTGAGAACTGTGGACTTCTGCCATGATTTCCTGTCTGATATCACCACTGGGTACACAAAGACGGCTCCCATGTCGGAGTGTACCATCTTCATGAATGCATAACTCTGGTCTCTGTCCTGCCACACATTCTGCCCTAAGCCGCTGAAGCTTAGAGTCCGTGGACTGAGCTAACTTGATCCTCTCAACTATACTGGACTGAACTTGCATGCTGGCCATCAATGCCACACTGGAAGGAAGAACAATTTCAATACCCATCTTCTGAAGATCTGCTAACAACTCTGGCTGCGCCGTTAGAAAATAAACTCCAGCTCTCCTGCTCAATGCATCTGCTACCACGTTGGCCTTCCCAGGATGATACTGCAAGTTGATGTCATAATCCACAAGTAGCTCTAGCCATCTCCTCTGACGCATATTAAGATCTTTCTGGGTAAACACATACTTCAGACTCTTGTGGTCGGTGAAAATCTCCACCCGATCTCCATACAAATAATGCCTCCAAAGTTTCAATGCAAAAACTACGGCTGCTAACTCCAGGTCATGGGTTGGATAATTCCTCTCATGGTCATGAAGTTGACGTGACGCATAAGCGACTACCTTACCATGCTGCATCAAGACACATCCTAATCCCTTGCCGGATGCGTCGCAATAAACTGAAAATCCTCCCGTCCCGTCGGGAAGAGTGAGAATGGGGGCCGTCATCAATCTCCGCTTCAACTTCTCAAATGAACTCTGACACTCTGCTGTCCAAGCAAACTGCACATCCTTACGGATCAACTGCGTCAGTGGTGCTGAAATCCGAGCAAAGTCTGACACAAAGCGTCGGTAATAGCCGGCCAATCCGAGGAAACTCCGAACTTCTGCGACGGTGCTAGGCACTGGCCATGTCTCTATAGCCACTATCTTCTGGGGGTCAACTTCCACTCCACCTCTGGTGATGATATGACCCAAGTACGAGATACGATCCAACCAAAACTCGCACTTACTGAACTTCGCGTACAACTAGTGCTCCCTGAGAATCTGAAGAACTACACGAAGATGCTGCTCATGCTCTGCCTCGTTCTTGCTATAGACTAAGATGTCGTCTATGAACACTATCACGAACTGGTCCAAATAGGGCATGAAGATACGATTCATGAGGTCCATGAATACGGCCGGCGCATTGGTCGCTCCAAATGGCATAACAAGGAACTCCCAATGTCCATATCTAGATCTGAATGCTGTCTTCGGGATGTCCTGCTCTCTGACTCTGATCTGATGGTACCCCGACCGCAAGTCAATCTTCGAGAATACTGCCGCTCCCTTGAGCTGATCAAATAAATCATCTATCCTTGGCAAAGGATATATGTTCTTAATTGTCACATAGTTCAAGGTACGATAATCAACACATAATCTTGACGTACCATCCTTCTTCTTCACAAGAAGCATCGGAGCTCTCCAAGGTGATCCGCTAGCACGAATGAATCCCTTGGTTCTAAGTTCTTCAATCATCTTGTACAGGACCTCCAACTCTGATGGTGCCATCCTATAGACTCTCTCTGACACTGGGGCCGTCCCTGGAATCAAGTCGATCGTGAACTCTCTCTCTGGGGGCATGCCTGGAAGCTCTTCGGGAAATACGTCAGGAAACTCTTCTACAACTCTGGGAAACTGAACTGCTGCTGCTACGGCCATCCGCAATGCTGGGAAAGAAGGTTCTACTCCGCCTCGAGAAAATGAAAACTCTGGCTCACCGGGAATACTAAAAATAATCTTGCCGACATGGCAATCTATTCTAGCATACTGGTCCCTCAACCAATCCATTCCTAAGACCACATCATAATCGGCCATCGGGAACTCTATCAATCTAGCGAAAAACTCTCTACCGCTAACTACGATTCGACACGAGGAAAACACCCTATCTACACCTACAAGTCCATTACCAGTAAGTATATTGAGCCTTACTGATAATGACTCGGGCTCCAGTCCTATCCGTGTCGCAAATCGTGCAGACATAAATGAATGCGATGCACCTGAATCAAATAATACTGATGCAGGAAAAGAGTTGACGAGAATGGTACCTGCCACCACCTCACCTGATGCCAACTCCTCTTCTACGGTCAAAGCCATCGCTTGACCGTGCCCTCTGGGTGCTGGTCTCCTCTGCTGGAAACCTCTCTGGCTGTTCTGAACCTGAGCTTGGACCTGGACATACTGTTGCGGTCGCTGCTGCTGGAATGCCTGAGCCTGAGACGGCAATGGCCTCGGAGGCTGATACTGCTACTGCTGCACTGGTGCTGGTCCCCTCACCGAGGGACTAGTCTGGGCCGATGAGGATGAACCGGCTCTCTGTGGGCAGGACCCTATCATGTGATCCGGTGCCCCACAAGCCAAACACAATCCTTGTGCTCGGCGACATTCTGACACTACATGCCCTGGCTTCCCACAATGAGTGCAGCCCATTGTGGAAGACCGTCTCCGCTTCTGCTGCTGAGGATACGTCGGAGTCGAATGCTGAACCGACGTAACTGATGCTGCCCTCCGCGGAGCTCCAATGGTCAAGGCCCTAGCTGCTGGGGCTGAGGACTGGGTCATCTGACCATGGGACCGCTTCCGTCCTCCAGTTCTGTCTACAATTCTCTGCGAGGTATACTCATGCCTCTTAGCTGCCCGCAAAACAGCATCAAAGGTCTGATGCTCAAACTGCTCTACTGCTAGAATGATCTCTAGGTGGAGTCCCTGCTGGAACCGCTGCGCTCGATCAAACTCGGTTGCCACCAAAGTGGGAGCAAACCGACTCAGTCTTGAAAACTCGGCCGCATATCCATCGACCGTCCTGCTCATCTGCCTGAGATTGGTGAACTTCGTCTGTAAGTCGTGCCGAGCCACAGCATCGAAGTACTTGATCTGAAACTTGTCACTGAACACCGCCCACGGGACAGGCGTCGCCAAACCAACTGCTATCATCGCCCACCAGGTGCGGGCTAGGTCCAATAACTGTAGGCGCACCACAGCTACCTTCTCTCCTTCTGGAGTCTTGGCTGCATCTAAGACAATCTCAATGTCCTGGAGCCACGCATCAGCTGCAATAGCGTGTTCACTACCGTCGAAGAAGGGAGGGTTGAGGCGCTTGAAACTGCTAGCCGCACTGTTCCCTTGATAACCAACACGGCCCATGGCATCCTGTACTGCCTGGTGCAGGGCATTGCCCCGACGATCTTGAGACGCAAGCAATGTCCTGATGAGACCCACCAAGGTTCCATCGTCATGCTCTGCAGGCTGGACAGGCTGAACTGGGGGCTCGGGGTCCCCGGAATGCATGACTCGGGAGGCCGCTCCAGAGTGCGGGGCTTGGTCTCCAGGTTGCTGCTGGTCCACTGGAGGTGCTCCGCCTTGCTAATCGGTAGGATCAGGAACAATGCCGCTGAAGAAACGACATGGGGAACAATAAGAAAGGACCATGATAGATCGAGGATATAAACATGTGATCAGGTCAAGGATTCTGAAAGATCAGAGGGCACGAGTAGAGATCAAGGGCGAGTGCTGATTGAAACATCTATCCGGTAAACCCTCACATAGCTTGATCAACAAGACCTGCATGGGCCACCACTTAAACCGTGTCACGCCCCAGAACCAGAATACTGGAGAGCGGGGGACAGACACAGCCAGCTACGTACATTGAAGTGAATCTCACCTCGCAATACGGTCACGGCTGTCTAGATGCATGAGGGTTTACTACAAGCCATCAGTATCTTAAGGTCAATAACAAGCCTAGTGTCTCAATCTCAAGCAACAAGTAGATATAACAAGATGGTAGATCATCAGACATACAAGGTAAGACGTCCCATACATTACATATTCAGATGATCATGAAGCTAGTCATACAAAATACGAAGACTAGCAAGAGTTTAAGTCATACATGATCAACCCTAGGATTTGTCAATCATGTTACAGCCCGTAGACAGACAGTAAGTAAAGTTGCAACGAGCTAACACTTGCTCGGCGGCTAAACGCCTCAAAAGAATATTTGTACAATGGAGTGGGAGAGCAAAATAAAAACCCACTCGTTGCCGGGATTCCTTCTAGTGTTCACCATCTGGCAGGAAAGTTGGAAGATCCTCGGTAGCTGCTCCGAAATCTGGCCATACAAAACCAGCTGGGTCAGACCCCAGAAAGAGCAAGTGCCACAAAGGGGGCTTCACTTAAGAACTAAAACCAGCATGTCAGCACATAAAGTCATAGGTGAAATAACATAAGACATGAGTTAAAGAAAACAGGATGATAAACGATAAGATAACTAGAGGACTATTCTGGTAACCAAGTTACAACCCGTAAACCAAACAAGGACCGGGGTTGTAACCCTTCACCTGAACAGAACTTAGCCTCGAACCAATTATCGATAAAGTAAAGCATAAACAAGCATGTCCGGAGATATCCATGCACCGGATCTAGGCAAGACTAGACAAGATAGGACTCCAACCATCATTCACGGCCAAGCAAAGAGTACGGCTTGATACTTAACTAACTAGGGTTATCACAAGCTTAGTTACTAGCAAGATGCAATGAGGTACGCCTACGGCCACAAGCCCTGCAGACTATCCAGGTTATCCAGACGCAAGGTTCAAGATTAGAGTTATCCTGTCTTGTTAGGTGACTTGGATGCAACACATGACAATGTGCATAGTAATCGTTTCATATAGTGCCCCACATAACAGTGAGCTGGAAATGTGCCCTACTCGTCGGCAGGCTACAAGTCCATCAAGGAAGGCGCCCAGATAACGGGATTGCTTGTAGCCGGAATACCTCTCTATATGCTCTACTTGATCAATCTAGTCATTAACCTAGTCAGATTCAGTATGAATCCCTGACCGTGGTAACCAGGGATACATGTCCTAGACATGATGTGAGACAAAACTGGTTGCTTATACAAGCATATTCGATACAATCACCCACGGTGTCAAGAATTCACTTAGCATGTCAGGTTAGCCGTCGCAACAGCGTATCAAGGTTATCATGTCAAGATTACTTGTCAAGGGTGCACCACGGCGGGTCACCATCATGTCATGTTACTTATCAAGATTACTTATCAAGGCAAGGGTGCGTCCCAACGACCATCATCAAGAATTATCATGTCAATTTACTTGTCAAGAGTGCACCACGGCGGGTCACTATCAAGAGTTATCCTATAAGGTCATAATGTCATATCGTGTCTATGCAAGTGCACCACAACGGGTCACTGATCATGCAATTCCATCACTAAGCCGTGTTCAGATTAACATTCATAAATAATGTCATGATCACATCGGGTTCATGTCGAGTTTATATCGAAAAGGCGTAAGGATATAAAATGGGTGCAAAAAAAATCCTAAAATGGGGGATAGGGGGACATAATGCGCCCAAGGGGGAGGAGCAAGGGGTACTATGGCCAACAAGTGGCATTAGCCAAGTTGCGCCAGGGTAACAGGTTGCGCCAAGGCAAGTAGGGTCAAGTCCAGTTGCGCCTGAACATCAGGTTGCGCCTAGGCACTAGGGGTGCCAATCACTAAAATGCACAAGGTCGGGTCAAGTTGCGCCAGGAAGAGTCAGGCCAAGTCATGTTGCGCCAGACACTAGACTGGGCGAGGCTAGGTTGCGCCTGAGTCAGGTTGCGCCCGAGTCAGACTGCGCACGAGTCAGACTGAACGAGTCAGACTGCACACGAGTCAGACTGCGCACGAGGTCAGACTGCGCACGAGTCAGACTGCACTGCGCTAAAGAGCGCGCGCAACTCAGTGGCGCAAACTAAAAAGCTCGAGCACACTGCTCACTGTCTTCTCCAAATCAGCAAGAACTCCATGGTTGAACCCATAGTTTCAAAAGGCTATAACTTGGTTAAAACAAGTCCAAATCCAACTTTCAAATGGTCAAAATTGGGTAGAATAAAATTCTCTTCAACATGGAACCATCAAAATTTGAAAACAATGAAGTTTGATAGATCAAAACCACCAAAATCCGAAAATGACCAATTTTTAGATCTACAAAAATCAAAGCCTCAAAATGGAAAATGACAAGTTCTAATGTGTCTTAGAAACATGAGAAGAAGCTATTGGAACAATAAAAATGGGTTCTCTTGTGGAAGCAAGTTGCACTTGCCTAAGGGGTGTTCTTGGTTGGTGGTAGGTTTAATGGAGAAGGAAGAAGAGTTAATGAGAAAGTGGAGGAGAGAGAAAAGTTAGGTGGGTTATAAAGGAGGATGGTGGTGGGTTTAACATGATGAACCAAAGAATAAACCAAGCCAACCCAAAATAAACCAAGTTAAACCATTACATGCCATGATGAACCTAATCATGATTAAACTGAAATTAGCTAGCCAGGCAAGAAAATAAAATACATGTCAGGATTCCGTATACGTATACTGAAAATACGTAGAACGGAAAACGGGGGTGACAGTATCTCTCGGTTACTTCTCTTAGAAGTGCTGCACCTTCCCGTGGTTTCCCGTTTCCGGTCAGAAGCTAATTTCCAATTTCGGACGCTGTCCCGGGTTTACGTTGCTGCTCGGATTTCTATTATTTCTTTAATTTGCATCTGAGAGCTCTAGCCGAGCAACCCAAGGTATAACTCATTTGTCCCGTCCCATTTTCAGTAGTCAATGATGAGATTGGTCCCCGATTCCCTCCCGGGAATTCGGTTTTAGAGCGACGTCGTAACTTCGGATTTTTCGGAGATGTTCTGTGATGTTTGTGTTTATTTCGGACTTTTCCGAAATATGTTTTCTGGATTTTGGGCGCTGTGGTTTCCGAATTCATTTCGGGAATTCCCGAACTATATTTCGGGTTTCCGATTAAACTTCGGGAATTATTCTGTGAATCTAATTTTGTGTAAAATGGTTTGGGAGTTATTTCTGGGTGTTCCCTGGTTTAGAACTTTTATTATGGGTGTTTCGGCGCATTTTTTCAGTTTTGGGTTGTCCCGAAAATAGAGGAAATGCTGCCCAAATTTTTATAAAATTTTAGAAATGAATTTCAAATCGGTTTTCGAAAAATATTTTATTTAAAATGGATTTTCGGGCGACGACCATAACGATCCGTAGGCCCTAGCGAAATGCAAACGAAACCGGTTTTACCCGGACGTTGAAGCATTAGCAACAAATAGTGACGATTGGACCAAGTCTGAGACTCCTAAGATTTTATTTATTTTATTTTATTTTTAGTTTTGTTTTCGATATTTAAAATACAGGATATTAGTCAGAGCTAACTAATTTTCTCTTATTTTAATTTATGTAAAGTTTGTAAGGGCATAAGCCCAGATTCCTATTATGTCAGCTGTACCCCTGTATTGCGTAGTCTAGGTTTTTCATTTATTTTCTGGGTTATTTTTCCTTTAATTTTCTGGATGGTTTTATCATTTATATTATTAGGCGCTTCGTAACAAAATGACTAATAAATATTTTGTATAAATTAATAAGGATTTCTCACGATAAAATAACTTGATTAAAATATTGATAATTAACAAAATCCACGTTTTTCTCATTTGAAAGAAAAACAGTAGTTTTATATATAATATTACAAAATACAAGTTTTTGCCAAATTAACCGGCAACGACAATTTTTCTAAGTAAAACCAGAAACTGGCTATCCAACTAAATGAGAACCAACGTAGTACGCGTCGTAAACCGTTAGCAGTAGATTAAATAAACAAACCTAAAATCTGACTAGGACCTGCTACTAGAGATTGTAACTAGCACACCTAGCTTGGTTTCACAATGGTTCTAAGTCAAATTCTCCAACTGTAGGATCTCGGAGACGAACCTAGCATCTTCTCGGAACCAACACCGTTTCCAGTCGTAAACAAAGGCAAGTACATTTTGTGTTAGTTTACAATTATTTAATAATCGTTTTATTGCAAGTTTAAACCACGATGCAACACGGAACTCTCTCTGAGAGCACTGACTGTAACTACTGTAACTACTGTAACTGTTTGGGGACTGGGGGAGTAGTGTAATGAGTATGACCACATCCAAAGTAATAATTTAGAATTGTATTAGCTTACCCCTCATACACACGGGGATAAGCCATATCATTCACTGTACAACCCAAGCCAGTCATATTCATTGCCTATTCACATCACAATGTTTTAACTGCTGGAGAACTGTTTATTTTCAAATTGTTTAAAAGTGCATGATTCTATTATTATTTCAATTGTCAAATTAGCATGAATTGTATTTTGCTCCCTCCTGACTGGAGACCCAACATTTTTAGGTATTACTGATGATGCTTTGTTCCGCGGTATTTTTCCCGAGATCCCAACTAGAGGACGATGATCTCGGGACTGATGAGCTGGTTGCCTAGATTTTCTTATTCTTTTATAATTCATGATGTTTGTGGAAAACAATGTATTTCAGATGTATCTTTCATTTTGTTGTAAAAAGTTTTAAACTATTCGAATTATTAAAGTTGTGGCAATTAGACTGTGTTGTTTATTACCTGCATGAGTGATACAGCTTACTGCCGCCGTCTCAACAACGGTGCAGGCTGGACATGATCCGATTCGACCCAAGAAATTGGGACCGGGTCGTGACAACAGCCCTAATGACAATTTTATGGTTTACTTACTATTATTAAAATAAAAAAGGGTATTTTGAATATAAGTAAATATAAATTAAATATTAGTTTTATTTATTAAAGTAAAAATCCGTTTATTATTTATTTTAGAAAATATAGTAAATTCTCACGTCATTATAATAAATAGTTTTATTTAAAGATCGTTTTATTCACTAGTTGCTAATTACGCGTATTACGTTAAAAGTATTAAAAGAGTATATTAGATAAATTATTTTCATAAGTCACAAATAAATACTAATTTGTTAAGATCTTATTATTAATTAAATTAATGCTAATTCCATTTAAGGAAATAATAAGTTTTATTATTTTATTATTAAAAATGTATTTTTTCTTATCTCTCTCACTTAGAGTTTCTCTAAAATATTTTTATAATTAAGCAATTGTATATTTATAGTTAAGCAATTGCCTACATTATTATTGTATTATTAATAAGTTAATTAATTAGAATTGTAGCAAACCTTAGACTGACAACTAAGACATGTTTCACTAATGTAGGGTTCAGTTCCGGACATTAGCTTGAGTATTTTTCTGTCGTCACCTACAGCACCAGAAAATCAAGGCAAGTTTCATTTAT
This sequence comes from Iris pallida, assembly GCA_029216955.1. Taxonomy (NCBI): domain Eukaryota; kingdom Viridiplantae; phylum Streptophyta; class Magnoliopsida; order Asparagales; family Iridaceae; genus Iris; species Iris pallida. Next base: position 12,444,637 of record JANAVB010037020.1, read on the forward strand.
TTAAATTCGTATTTTAGTTGATAATTAAATGCATTGCATCATTAGGATTATATACTGTATCGACACTTGACTCACGGGATCCCTCTCGGACCCAAATTGATTGTTTGATTGACTTATTGACTCGAAGATTAGGGGAGTAGTGTAGCGTCTGTGACCAAAGCCATGTTACTAATATTGACTCTCGCGCTAACCCATATTGCACAGGGGGTTGAGGTCGTACCGTATGCTAGCATTAGGTCCAATGTTAGTATACATATTGACTCTACCAGCCGGTCACAGATTGCTACACGCTCAAATCACTATTGACTCATTGTAGATTGGATCATAATTGCTCTTGAGATTTTACTGCTTCCTTGATTCTTGTTGTTATTTAGAAAATATAATAATGCTTTAAATTGCTCCTTGCATCATTTATTATTTATTAAAATACTAGATATTGATATATGTTTTTGCTTTTCTCCTGACGGAAGACCAACATTTTTAGGTGACTACGAAGATGAGGAGGTGCCCTTTAGCACCTACTACGGACCCGATCCGAGTTCTGAGGAGATAGTTGAAACCGATCAGGGAGCCCAGGATTTCTAGCCGTGCCTGTTGTTTAGTTTCTTGGTTTTTTTTGTTGTAATAAAGGACAGTTGTAATAACTCGAATATTTTCTCTGCTTGTGTGGATGTTTCCAGATAGACATCTAGTTCTAATTTAAATGTTTTAAATAAAAGTTTTTTAAAATTTTTGCATTTTAGAATGTTGTGGTTGAGTTATTACTGATTGATACAGCTTACTGCCGCCGTCTCACAACAGTGCAGGCTGGACATGATCCGACTGGACCCAGAATCTTGGGATCAGGTCGTGACACGTATAAGTCGGTATCGGATCGGGACATGCCAAATCGTATCGGTATCGGCCGTATCGGATCGGTATCGACCTTATCGGATCGGTATCGGCCGAAATTGCAAACTATGCTATTTATTTTTTGCCCAGGGGTTTCTTTTGTTATTTTTTTCTAGTCTTTTTAAAAAAAATCGTTTCTTGTTTTTCCATTTTTTTTTTTTTTCATTTTTTTAAGAATAGCTTCTGATTTTTTTTTGACTTTTTCATGTTTTTAAGATTTTGTTTTTTATTTTTATTTTTTTAAGAATTGACCCTCTTTTTTGTATATTTTCAGCCTTTTTCATTGTTTTTAAGAATTGTTTTTTCATCTTTTTTTCATTTTCTTAGAATGTTTTTTTTTCACTTTTAAGAATGATTTTGTTTGTTTGTTTGTTCTTTTTGGTATATTTTTCAGTTTTTTCCTTTTTTCAAAGATTTTTTGGATTTTTTTTTAATCCTATTTTCATTTTTTTCAATTTTGTTTTTATCCTTTTTCATTTTTTCCCTAGGAATATTTATATATTCAACAAATATGGGAATATAATTTTCCAGGGAATTTAATCTAGGAACTTTCATTCCCAGAAATATAGAATTTCCGGCTATATAGTATTTCGCGTACTAAACGCTCCCCTTATAGATGCTGATAACTACTATAACATAAGAGCATAAAAAATAATCTTACGTTTCCCAAGTTCATATTAAAATTAGTTACAGTTAGCATACAAATGCTAGTGTTTCAATGTTGAATATTATAGAAAAATAATGGTTTGGAGTACATTATCTACAAGAAAGTTCTAACAAATTCAAAAATCTTGAGGGCTACATGTATAAGAGAATAAAAGAATGGCAAGCATCATCCTTAAAAGGCATCAGCATTACATTTTAACATTGAAATTACCTTATTGTATAGTAATCATAACATAAATATTAAAAAAGAAAGTTGAAAAAAGTTCAAGACGAGGATGAAGGCTCATGATTCAAAGAAAAGAATGGAAAACATAAAACAAAACAAAACAAAAGAAGAAGATAGTGGTTCCATGAAACTTCCCTTTTCTCGATGTCTTTATACTTTAACATTTAACATAAGTTACAGAAATCAATACGAAGAGTATACGTACAATCAGGAAGAAAAATCCTCTCGAGCAAAGGTTAATAGGAGTTTAGTTAATCATTTTTTTATAAAAGCACCAATAAGACCATCTACAAAGGATTTACAGTGACAAATTCAGCAACTCTTAACTCTTGCATGCAGCATTCCGAGGAAGATATAGAAAGCTTAAAATGCTTCAGTCTTGCCCAACCAAGTTTGCCTACTTCCACCATGCTAGATAATTAAAAGTTGTATAGCCATACTTGGATAGGATGCAGCCTAAAGAGAATCTTCTTTTTATATGGATCTCATCAGTTTTACCTCTGTACTAATTATGATACTTAATTCATCTCTTAGGTGAAAACTATTAGATCGGATGCTGATTCTAGTGAAGATGGCTAACACTATATGTTTGCTATACTCTATTTTTATATCAAAACTTCCCCTTCTGTTTTCTTCCTTCTTCAAAAGTCAAATTAATCAGAATATTTTTACCAAAATCATCTAAGTAAACTTACAATCTAAAAACTACTCTACAGAAGTTAAGTTCTGACTGACAACATACACAAAGTATGTTCGATACTTGGATCTTTTTCTTGCATGACAGATTTTCTGTGTTCGCCCTCCCTATCTTAATATTTTTCACAAATCTTTTGTTGAAATCTACAAGGCATACCCCATCTTTTCATGTACATATACTGCTAGAGCATCCACGCGTGGTGTTCATACAAACTTACAAAGTCAACCCTTCTCAAAAGAAGGCATTTGTTCACTATTCTAACTAGTCAATTATTCTTCAATCTGAAATCCCAACCAACAGACAAGAGACCTATAATGATCCATTATTATTTGTTATCCCAGCCGCAGCACATAGTGATGCAAGAATTTCTGTGCAAGTTACAGTTGCAATATCACCAGTGCCAAAAAACCAAAAAGATTTGACGTTGTAGTCGTAATTAGAAGAAAAGCAGAAAGTACTTTGGCCAAGAGGAAGGACTTGGGAACAATCTGTAGCACAACACTACCATCACAGTTCATCCAATGGCCTAGCAGCAGTAATTGCTTAGAGGTCCGGCGATCACTACCCTATAGGACACTATAGCAGATTAACCTACCTACTTCTAAAATAAATTGATAAATCAAAAGATACAAAAAAAAAGTACAAAAAAAAAGTAAAAAATATCACAAAAAACTGTTACATTTAGTGAGTGATAGAATGTGTGGCTCTATGGTTCACGTTTAGGCCCAAATTGGATAGACTTACAGTTGTATGACGAAGGTTCTCCTCCTATATATTACTCAAACCACTCAATGAAACTATGATAGATATCCCATGTGGTCCTTTACATGGTATCAGAACATTGGACCTAGCTCTTCACTCTCCACCAAATTAAAAATCCTAACAATACATCTAATTCTAAACCTACTCCTAGCCATCACCCATTATCCTCTCAAAACCCTAAACATCATATCCCCAATCTCCAATCCTAGCCTTCTTTCTCAAAAACCCTATTTTGATTTCAATTGAGAACTCTGAATCTGTTATGGCTATTTGTGGTAGATTATTGATTTTTTTTTTTGTTTACCAATTAAGTTCCCACAAATCTAATATTATTAATTCGTGAATTGAGCCATAGAGATTGCCTTATTATATCAAATTGGTAAGAGCTTAGGTTCGATATTGCATGTTTACATAATGGTCCCTATAGGATAGGGTGAACAGCAAAGACCTGCTTAAACAAATTATTGACCAACTTGCTTTGTTTTTTGTTTTTTGTTTTTTTCTTTTTGAGAATCGGCTGGAGAAAAGTTTTCCCCCCTGTGATTCATTAAAGAGAATTTTAATAAAACAACCTACATCTTACGAAGACCCCTTACAACAAAGAGTTCAAGAGAAAAATGAAAGAGTAAAAGTAGACTTGGTTCACTCCAAAAAATGTCATAACCTATGTTGCACGGGCACGACAAGGACACTATGATATGAACACACTACCTATTTTGGAGTGTCTTAGTGTATTTTTGAAATGTCCAAGATGATATGGACACATTACATATTATGGAGTGTCTTAGTGTATTTTCGAAGTGTCCAATATAAGTCTATGGAGTGTCCAATAAGTGTTTGACATGACATGGCCACATTTTGGAGCGTTCCTGCTTCCTAGGTCATAACCCACATGTGACCCTTGAATACATTTTAGCTGAAGTCCTCTCCTCCATGAGTCTCGTCCTTTGAATTTGTGGTTGGCATCGTGTGTCTTCGTCTCTTCTCGCCCCTCCCTAGAAGCTCCTTTTCCCATAACAATGTTAGAAAAGATAAGAGAAAGTTGCTTGATAATTTTGTGCTGGTTATGAATATATTGTTAATTCTTTTCAACCATACCCTGACATATTGCCACAACCATAATAAATATCCCAAAGCCACCAATCCCTATTATTAACTCGTAGTTCTCTCCAAACACCCCAGAAAGACTTGAATGATCACGGATGACCTCTATATGGAGCAAGTCCTTGCATGGTTCCCATATAGGTCGAATCACTTTACACTTACGTAGATCTACAATAGTTTTCTTACGAGTGGGAGCTTTAGAGAATGCTAGGAAGATAGATCCACATATCAGGCTCTCAGGTGGATTAGTCATGATGCTTATGAGTGGGAGCTTTAGAGGATCAATATTGTAGTCCGTGTGGAGGAGTTGACAGTATACTTAGAGGTACTTCCACCGTACCATAAGGTGTTTCCATTGTCTACCATCATTGCAGGATTTATAGCAACACTCTACTGCATTCTTCGGACGGCTCATATTGTGATATCTTTGCTACCTTCAGGAGGATCGTTTGTTGTTATTCCAGGAGGTTCCAACTAATGTAGTTTGATGTGCTATTAGGAGCCATTTGCATCGGTTGCCACCATCATATGACCGTCAGCTATGTCTTTGTTTTCTATTGCAGTGTCAGTTTTCACTGTTTCAGAAGTCTTAGTATTGGTTCCTCTATTGTGACCACCAGCACTATCATGGAGCTATTCTATACTTCCAGGAGTTTCTACATGGCATCTTCCACCAATATTATCATAGAGACAATCATACCAAGTTATAGTTACACCACCCTTACTATGGCCATCTTCGAGATAACATACATTGGAGGTGGAGTTCACACTAGACGATGAGCTTGTTATTGTAGCTGATGGAGAACAACAATATCTGGTGTGGTGGAGATGACATTTAGGAGATGGGAGCAATCTTCCCAAGCATCATGTATCACCACTTTATTCGCCAGGAGATGAACTTTACAAAACAGCGTAGATTGATGGAGGACCAATTCGACCGGTTCGGATTTGGTTTAAGTTTCATTTGGATTGATTTGAAATTTTTAGATACTTTTGGGTGCACTTGTTTGGGTGAATCAAGTTTATTTATTACGGTTAGATCTGATCTATATGATTTCATTTTTATTTGGTTACTAAGATTAGGGTTTATTTCTGGAGTGGTAAGATACTTGTGGCTAATATAAACACTTGTAATTATGGGGTTTTAATTCAATAAAGAGAATAGAAGTTTATTTATGCATTTGACAAAACCCTAAGTATAACTCTCAGATTCTTCATTATATTCTTCTTTTTCTCCTATCTCATAGAACACACCCATAAATCCTGTTTTTCATCTTTTGTCCATCAAAAATAACCTTAAAGCTATTCAAAACGTCATCCAAATACCTCCAAAATAATCGTAAACCTTGTGTACCTTAAGTTCCATCAAATCCCAACCTTATCCCTAAATTTTGCTTCTTTCCAGACCCAAACAGACCTAAAAATATGGTAAAATTTTCCGGTTATACTGTGTGTTGTATGAAAATGGTCATACCTATTAATACAGAGGCCCGTTTGGCGTAGCAACTCCAACTCAGAAATACAACTTCAACTCCAGCAACTTCCATGTTAGAAAGCTTTTCAGGTTCTGTTACGAAGGTCTTTGAATTTGCTATTAAGTCGGATTCTTGACTGATTTAAAATTGCAATTTTGGTAAACTTGAATGCTACTTGATTTCAATTGTAAACTATGAATATATGTTAGGGTTATTTATTGGTATATTATTGATTTTAATGTGTAACAATTAATCTACCATAAATATAAGATTATTAATTCATGAATTAACCAAAATAGGACTTGTCCAGCATCAGTCTTTATTATAGTATGTTAGCTGATGACTTGTTTGCTGAGTCTTTTACTTGGTTTGCAAGCCTTTAGGCGGGGTGACTAAGATGCATGGATTTCAATATTTGGAAGAATAAATAACCATTTAAGATTGTTGAAGTGCTCCTCTCTCTTTAGATATTTTGTTACCCCTACTTTTACCTCTTTAATTTTTTCGTTTTTAATGCTCATGATTCATCTTCTATTTTAGTCTAGCATATTTTAGTAGCAAATCCAATATATTTTAAAATTTTAAGATCTAATGTAGTTTTTATTTTATCGACTCCATTGTAGAGTTTGAGAGAATAAAGTTAGGTCTCCAACAACTAGAGGATGAGTCATCTCCTAGACTCTATTCTAGAGTTTAAAAGAGTAAAGTTAGGTCTCTTAAAGAGGATGAGTCATCTCCTACGAAGTATGAAGGATGTACAGATTTTCCTACTTTGAATGGATCCTTAGGCTGTTTGATTGTCGAAAGTGACGGAAAGCAAAGGGGAAAAAAATGAAAGTCTTTCCTGTAGAAATGGGATCTCATTTACATGTAATCAAGTTCCATTTTCCTTTGCCTTCCTCTCAAGTTCTTACCAAACCATACATAGCCATTGGATTGAAAGTTTATTGGACAAAAAAGGTCAGCAGATTCTAAGAAACAATATTCGAGTTATATAGGTCAATTCATAGTTGGAATGAGGTACGTCCTGGGTATGGTACTGGTTCAGGAATGGGATTCGCTACTTGGCCTTTATTTTTGGTACAGAGGGGGTAGTATGAGTTGGTTTGCCAATTCGTTTCGTGGTACGCTTTAAAACCCTAATTGGGACAATAGTAGTTACATATTCGGATTTGACTTGATAATTGTATCATATACGAAAAGAAAACATATATAGAACATAAGAAAGTTCAAACTCATTACTTTTACTTCATTCGAGAACATGTAAATATGGACTTTTCTTAGGCGTACATCAATTTGAAAAACAACATTCCAAATAAAAATGATACAATGGTGCCAAACAAAAAATGTAAATAGACCATAATATAAATTAAGATGACAAACGACTTAGAACCGTCGTACAAAAGAACAAAAGCATCACAAAATTTCATAAACTCATTTTCTTTTTTGCATAAACAACAACAGAGTGGTGGCTCATAAGTAATGAAGACACAACTATGGTACAAGCTACAAAGTCAAATTTTATAATAAAAAAAATGTATAACTACGGAATCCCAATTGACAATAAATCTTCCAAGTTTTTTTAATTGATAAATCTCTTAAATATCAAAATTATAGTGAGATTTCAGTGATCGACTCGCATCGCCAAATATACGAATCTAGATTGAGTACCATAACAATCCGGATTGGGATGTACCCCAAACCAGAACGCTCGTACCCGAAATGGGTTTAATGGGAGTTTAGGTGCAGCCTGTAACTATGGGTCAATTCCTTTTTTCGATACTCACATGTGAAACTGGATAAGGATAAGTTCTATCATGTAATATAGCAAGCATATCTAGAAAGATGTTTCCCTCCGTAAAAACCGGCCAAAGTCTATGAAGTTGGAAAGCTGGAAATTTTGATGAAAAGGAAGATTTGCTCTAATTGACGGACATAGAAATCTATCAAGTCTGATGAAGCCAATCATTTTTTATGAAAGGTCGATTATTATGAGTTGCCAAATGACAGTTATGTTAATGGATTGGGAGTTATAGTCGCAAAACCTTTCTCCAATTAAATATTGTGGATGTATGGTGACTAAATCATATTAGTTGGTACCTTGTACATAAACTCTTGTGCTTGGTTCAAATTTAGTTTAGATGCCTTTGTACTATGGTGTGTGCTAACTGGACAAATTTTTAATGAAATATTTGGTTGCAAGTGTTTAGAATTTTACAAGTGCACCACTTGATAAGTGTTTTTGGCATGCTATTGTGATATGTTGCTATAGCAACTATTATGACGCTTTATGACGTTGGACAATGCCTATTGAGCAATCTATATGCGTCAATTCACGAATAAATAATCTAAGATATTGTGGAAGCTTAATTGTTAAATAATGAAATCATTTACCTACCAACAAATAACCCTAACAAGTAACCAGAAATACAATTGAAATCAAACTAGGGTTCGAGCTTAACAAAAAGGTTGCAATCCAGAATCTGTAATATACTTCACAATAAATTAGAAGACCTTCCCAACAAAATCTGGAAATCCTTCTAAAAGTTGTACGAGTTGAAATCGGCTTTCCAAATTGGAGTCGCAAGCCCAAAACAGACCTTTGTAGCAGTAGCTATGACACTCTTAGTGCAATTGCAGAGAGCAAGTTCTGCAAATCCAAACCTGATTTTTGGGTTTGTTCAGATCTAAAAAGAAGCAAACTGTGGAATAAAGTTTGGGGTTTATTGGTTGGTATTTGGTAGCACTTAAGGTATGCAAGGTCTAGGATTGTTATGTATTTGGATACCATATGGGAGATATTTTAGAATATTTTATACGGCTTTGAAGAAAATAAGGGATTTAGATGGATTTTATGAGATACAGAAAGAAGAATATGATAGTTACATTTAAGGTTTTTTCCAAGCATATAAATAAAGTTCTACTATTATCTTTATTGAATTATAACCAAAGAGTACAACTGTACAACTGTTTATATATATGCCACAAAAAGCTTGACCCTCAGTAAATAAATCTTAATCCTAATTACCAAATAAAATCAAATCCTATAAAATCAAATATAACCATAATAAATATTCTTGTATACCCAAACAAGTGCACCCAAAAGTAAACCCAAGAGCTAAAAATCTCAAATCAATCCTGACGTAGGACGGGGACTTAAGTTCAACTAATCCAAATTCAAAATTAAGATTTGTAGTAGATTTAACTAATGAGCAATTTTTTTATAATGATTAAACAAAAAATGGTGGAGGAGACCTAGTTATTGTTATTGGTTTTGAAAGTAAATTGCACGACTTACCCAGAAGAGTGAGATTATGTCGCAAGCCTTCGAGATAGGTGCAAACTTCGTTCTACGAGAGATAGGTCTTCGGCACGTACTTGGACCTCTTTGAATATGGTGCACAACTCCGTGTCGAAGAAAAAGACCGTACGCGTCACTCACGAACAGCATACTCGATCCGGATTTGACTTGGGTTCGTAGAAGTTGATTCGTGGACGTCATCGCCGTCTTTGGAGAGTCTTTGATTGTTTCTCCAAACAGGACAACGAATCCTTCGGCGTAAGAATGTATTTAGAATAGAAGAAAACTCACTTAACTCTTAGGCTTCTTATCAAAGTTTAAAAGTGGATTTTATTCTAATTCACTCTGTGTCTCTTCTACAAGTTTTGGCCCTATTTATAGCCATGCACTCAACCAAAGATAACACAAAATAATTGTAAAGAAGATAAACTTTCTATCTAAACTAACCTTCCAACAAATAAAACTCCTCAACTAAAGTATCATCCAAACTAACCTTCTAAAACAAACAAATAATAATAAAGATAAATGAAATCCAAACTTCTCAACAAAATATTGTTTTTAAATTGTTCTTCAAGCTAGCTAGTCCAAAACTCGGGCTCGTCTCTGTCTCGTTCCGTGTCGTAGTCGAATCTGGTCTCTATCAACTCTCCCTGACTTAAAAAGATTCACCACCTGGTGAATGACGTTGAAGATACCCTGTCAATACATCTAGGTCTAGCTTCTGAAGCTTATCCATAGTCAACTACGAGGAATCAGACTCTGGTCGTCCGTACCAACGTACTAAGAAGCGCTGGTAGCCTCCATTTGTAGTGGACTTGACATCAATAACATCCGCAATCTCAAGTCTCGTGTGCCTCCAATGTGGTGACGGAGGTGGAAGCGGTGTTACTGGTTCAGACACGGTATCAGGCTGCCCACATGTCGATGGTAAACCTCCGTTTGTAGTGGACTTGTCATCAATAACATCCGCAATCTCAAGTCTCGTGTGCCTCCAATGTGGTGACGGAGGTAGAAGCGGTGTTACTGGTTCAGACACGGTATTAGGCTGCCCACATGTCGATGGTAAACCTGAAGAACCTGCAAAATCAGAATCATAGAAAGAATATGTCATAGGCTCATGAAACAACGTTAGGTCCTCCACATTGAACACGGGGCTGATTTCCATATCTTGTGGAATGTCCAACTCATATGTGTTCGAACCGATCCTCCGCAGAACTCGATAAGGACATGTCCATTTGGCATGCAACTTTTTCACAGTTCCACGAGGGAACCTCTCTGGTCTCACTCGCACAAGTACTTCATCACCAATAGCAAATTCCTGCAATCTCCTGTGACCATCAACTACCAATTTATACAAATTATTGCTCACAGCTAATCTTCTACGAATCTCAATATGTAGATCATGGATATGTTGTGCAAAAGTCTCGACAGACGCACTAGACTGAGATCCTAGAGGTCTAGATAGAAGATCTATAGGTTTTCTAGGTTTGTCTCCATTGACAGTCTCAAATGGACTCAATCCCATAGACCTATTGACCGAAATATTGTATGCAAACTCCGTCATAGGTAATATAAGGTCCCAAGTAACTAGGTGGTCACCAACTAAACACCTCAACAAATTGCCTAGACTCCTATTGATTACTTCAGTTTGACCATCCGTCTGCGGGTGATAAGCAATTGAGAACTGAAGCGTCGTATTGAGTTTTTTCCAAAGTGTCTTCCAGAAATAGCTCATGAATCTAACGTCCCTATCAGACACGATAGTCTTAGGCAACTCATGTAACCTCCAAACATCCCTAAAGAATAGGCTCGCTATATGTGATGCATCACTCGTTTTACTGCAGGAAATAAAATGTGTCATCTTAGAAAAACGGTCCACTACAACAAAAAATACAGTCATGCTTCTGTAAGGTACGTAGCAAACCTAATACAAAATCCATGCTAATGTCCTGCCATGGGGTGAAAGGAATAGGTAAAGGAGTATACAAGCCCGTGTTGTTCTTCCTACCCTTCGCCATCTGACAAGTATCACAGTGTGCAACTACTCTAGCGATATTGCGCTTAAGACTCGGCCAATAAAATCTATCCTCAACCAAAAGGATGGTCTTATTTCGTCCGAAATGTCCCGCAGCGCCGCCAGCATGCATTTTCCAAGTCAAGAAGTCTCTGAGGGAAGTAGAGAGAATACATAGCCGGCTGTCCCTAAACAAGAAACCATCGACTGTAGTGAAACCATCAATGAAAGTAGAGGGATCTCTACACAATTTAGTATAGATTTCACTAAAGTCTCGACGAGTAAGATACTCATCAGTGATATGGTCAAATCCAATGACTTGAGTACTCATTGACAGCAATTATACAATTTCCTACTCAATGCATCAGCGGATTTGTTCTCAACACCTGCACAGTGCTTGAGGGCAAAGGTGTACTCTTGAATGAATTCCACCCACTTAGCATATCGAGGCCCAAGCTTCTTTGAGAGCTCAAATAGCGTACGTCCTGATGTCCTGAAAATAAAACAAAGTCTTTTGGGAGCAGGTAGTGACGCAAATATCTTAAACTCTGTACGACAGCATAAAACTCTCGCCATAGTTTGAGTAGCGTTGTTTAGCCTCATTCAACTTTTTGCTAAAATGAGCGATTGGATGGCCCTCTTGGCTCAACACGCCACCTATTCCTACGCTCGAAGCATCACAAGCTACTTCAAAGACTTTCGAGAAATCAGGGAGACGAAGGACCGGGGCAAAGGTCAACTTCTTTTTTATTTCTATGAACGCTTTCTCAGCGGCTTTAGTCCATACAAACTCTCCTTTCTTAAGACAATTGGTAATGGGAGCCATAATAGTACTAAACCCCTTGACAAATCTCCTATAAGATGTGGCCAGTCCATAAAAGCTCATGGCCTCAAATATAGTCGTAGGAGCAGGCCAATCCCTAATGGCCTTAACCTTGTTAGGGTCCGCTGAGACACCCCACTAGACACGACGAACCCTAAGAATTGGACAGAGGAGGTCATAAAGGAACATTTTTTAAAATTGACAAATAACTTCTCCTTTCGGAGCACATCCAAAACTTGTGTCAAATGAAAGAGATGTTCCCCTTGGGTTCGACTAATACAAGAATATCGTCAAAGTAGACGACCACGAAGAGTCCTAAGAAGGGGCGCAAAATTTGAGTCATAACCTTCATAAAGGCGCTAGGGGCATTGGACAACCCAAATGGCATGACCATCCACTCATATAACCCATCCTTAATCTTAAACGCGGTCTTCCACTCGTCACCTTCGCGAAGACGAATTTGTTGATAACCGCTACGTAGTTCTATCTTGAAAAAGATACTAGTGCCTGCTATCATGTCAAAAAGGTCATCAAACCGAGGAATGGAGAACCTATACTTGACGATTATCATATTGATGGCACGACTATCGACGCACATCCTCCAACTGCCATCTTTTTTGGTAGTGCAGGAACGGCACAAAGACTCGAGCTTTCACAAATAAAGCCCTTCCGTAACAACTTGTCCACTTGGCGTCTAAGCTCTGCGTGTTCTGTGGGATTTATTCTATAATGAGGTAAGTTGGGTAAGGTGGACTCCGACACTAAGTCTATGGCATGTTAGATATCTCTCGAAGGAGGAAGTTCGTCAGGTAGATCTGCTGGCATAATATCACTATAATCGACTAAGACCTGACGGATCTCGGAGGGGGGGGTCTACAATATCACTAGTAGGTGCAAGACTAGTGGCGACAATAGCATATACAAGTCCCTCCTCCTTGCTCCCATGGATAAACTCTCTTTTGTTCACCTGGTGGATAACTCTCTTGCTCGCTTTAGACGTTTCTGGTTCGGACTTGGGCCCAATTGGGAACTCCTTGGGTTTAGATGGATACAACACAACCTTTTTATTTTTGTAAGTGAACATATACGTCTTGCTCTTCCCAAAATTAGTAACGTCTGGGTTATAAAGCCACGGTCTTTCCAATAAAATGTGCGCAACGTCCATAGGAAGGATGTCACACCATATGCTATATTCATAAGACGAAGAAAAGTTTATGGGAACCATGCATCTTTGAGTGACAGAGTGTGCAGTCTTGTCAACCCAAGTAACATTGTAGGGCTCGGGATGTTTCTCGGCCTTAAGTCCTATCTTCTCTAAAGTCGTCTTGGCAATACCGTTAATGCAACTTCTTCCATCAATCATCAGCTTACAAAATTTATTGTTAATTTTGATGAAGGTGTGAAAAATATGATTGTGTTTCCAGTCTACCCCGCCTACTAGTGTAGCGAGCATGCACCTAACCACATGTACGGGTGCAGTTGAGGAGGTTAAATCAAGTTCACAGTCACTAGCTCCTTCCTCAACTCTATGGGGGTCTTCTTCAAGTTCAGACTCTTGAGTCATCACTCGAGTCATTTGACTCCCTATCCATGTGCAAGTTCCTAGAGGGACACTGATGAGCAAAGTGTCTAATACCTTGACAATTGTAGCACTTGGGTCCCTTACCCTCAACCATAGAGATTTTTTTCTTTTTCTTATCGACAGTCGTATGTGGCTTAGTGGGCTGTTCGTATTGCCATTTAGGTTGGTCATTTTGTTGGTAAGACTTATTGTAGTCGAAGACCTTTTGATGTTGCTAAAATTTGAGCGCTATTTGGTAGGCATCTTCTACAGTAGTCGTCTTTAAAGGTTCAATTTCACGTCTAAATTCAGATCTCAAGCCAGATCAAAATCGTGAGAACATGACTCAGGAGTCCTCAACGATCTCACAACGAAACATCAATTCGTCGAACCTAGTCATATAGTCATATACTGACAGGTTACCCTGACGAAACATGGCCATTTGGTCCATTAGATGGTCTCTATAGGATCGTGGGAGGTATTTCTCGCGAAGGATCTCTTTCATCTCAATCCACGTGCCTATAGGGACTATGCCTAAGCGCTCTTTGTCCTTCTCAATTGAAGACCAATATATCCTAGTGGAACCAGTCAGTTTCATTTTGGCAAATCTAATGCCTCTCTCGTCACACATATCATACCACTCAAAATAGTCGTCCATGCTAGACAACCAATTGCTAAAAGTCTTAAATTCATGGCGACCATCAAAGGATGGGGCCTCTACCTTTACTTTCTTAGTGATGTCATCACCTCGAAATCTATAGGTGTGGTCTCTTGGAATCATCATGGATACCATGGAAAATCCTAGCTCTAAGTTCCTCCCTCCTACGTGGAGCAGCATTAACGGGATTTTGCCTTTCGGTGGGGTGTATGACATTTCTAGGACCATCTTTAGCACGTTGTGTTGTATATGAATTTGGTCCACGGACGGTTGTTCACTCCCGAGTAAGATGGATCTCGCACGATAGTTTGATGGGATTGTTTAAGGACATATTACTTCCATTTGGTTGACTCTAGCATTTAAAGTCTCTATTCTAGCATCAAGTGCATTGAATCTAGGATTAAGTTCAACTAGTATTTCTTTTTTAGAGTCTAAAATCAATGAAGACAATTTATCAAATATCTCACTATTTTCCATATTCGAACTTAAAATTCTCTCGCTGCGTAAATGCATAAACAATCCTAACCGGACTCTGATACCAATCTGACGCGGGACGGGGACTTAAGTTCAACTAATCCAAATCCAAAATTAAGATTTGTAGTAGATTTAACCAATGAGCAATTTTTTTGTAATGATTAAACAGAAAATGGTGGAGGAGACCTAGTTATTGTTATTGGTTTTGAAAGTAAATTGAATTTCTTATCCGGAAGAGTACGATTACGTCGCAAGCCTTCGAGATAGGCGCAAATTTCGTTCTACAAGGGATAGGTCTTCAGCACGTACTTGGACCTCTTTGAATATGGTGCACAACTCCGTGTCGAAGAAAAAGACCGTACACGCCACTCGCGAACAGCATACTCGATCCGGATTTGACTTGGGTTCGTAGAAGTTGATTCGTGGACGTCGCCATCTTCGGGAGTCTTTGAGTGTTCCTCCAAACATGACAGCGGATCCTTCGACGAAGACGTCAGCAAGAATGTATTTAGAATAGAAGAAAACTCACGTAACTCTTAGGCTTCTCACCAAAGTTTAAAAGTGGATTTTATTCTCGTTCATTTTGTGTTTCTTCTACAAGTTTTTGGCCCTATTTATAGTCATGCACTCAACCAAAGATAATACAAAATAATTGTAAAGAAGATAAACTTCATACCTAAAATAACCTCCCAACAAATAGAACTCCTCAATTAAAGTATCATCCAAACTAACCTCCCAAAACAAACAAATAATAATAAAGATAAATGAAATCTAAACCTCTCAAGAAAATATTGTTTTTAGATTTTTTTTTTCTTCAAGCTAGCTAGTCCAAAACTCGGACTCGTCTCTGTCTCGTTCCGTGTCTTGGTCGAATCTGGTCCCTATCAAATCCTAATCAAACTCAAACCAAACCTGAAGTAGTTGAATTAGTCCTCCATTGCTCTCTATATCTACACAATATAATAAATGTTTTTCCAAATATAACTCAAACTTCAAATCTATCTGTTTTCAAATTCAACCTAGATTGTACCATGAAAAATACCAAACCACTACAAACTCTCACCATGAAACTCATAATTACTCTAACATAACTGAAAAACCCAAAAGTAACCTATATAACTCATGTTATGACGTCAAACCAATTCCCAAACCTTGATGTTGACAAGGAAATGATCTGCCATAAATTATAGTTTCAATCAATAGACTAATTACTTGTATAATCAATTTCTATAAAGAATTATGTCCCTCGGTATCTTTTTGAAAATTATCAGGAGCTCTTAGATAGCCCTGCAGAATATAAATGGATTTGAAGAATGCCTGACAGTTGCAGCGTAAATCATGGCTCTGAATAATCTACCTTGATAGAAACCTTGCTCTTCACTAGATTTTCCAAAGCCTCTGTCATAGACTACACAAGAGAAATGTGCATATTGTGTTAGTTATCCATTACAGAAATCCAAATTATCAGAATGGATCCAACCCTGACCTTATCAAACTGCACGAGCACTTGAATGGCAAGCTCGGGGCTGAGGGTGCCACTGGAGACCATCTCATCTAGTGTTTCTGTCAAGCACATGCCAATTGTTGACCTTCGGTACAGTTCAAATGTTGCCATCACCTACATTTTGTTTAAATCTATCTTATTTAGGACTGGAACAAATATTTATAACCCAAATTTGATACATATCATATCTACAAGTATAAAGTGGAAATAGGTGAACTTAAGGTACAATTTAGAGGAAATAATCACCACCATAAAAAGGTTTGATGGTCGACAGCAGTTATGAAAGTCGTGAAAGAGAAGGTTGGCATCTATTATTGCAGCAGACGTAGAACATATACACAACATTATGGTGAGTGAAAAATAGAAAAGCCAGCCAAGCCCAAAGAAGGCATTATCAACACAATAGGTGTAAACACAAGGGTGTGCACATTTTGGACAAATTGTAAATTTCTGAAACTTTAGATAGTATAATTATGTATATTCAGGGTTTTTTTGCATGTATACCCTCTACAGTTGTGTATTTTTTCTATGTATATAACTTCTAATATGTCCTTAAAATGTCTTTCGTTTTTCAGTGATGACCTTGTTATGAGTATCATCGAGCATCTGTACATTCATCTTGATTAATTAATAACGACTAAGACCAAATACACATGATAAAAATGTTGATTAAAATTGGTAATTGATAGATATTATTGATACATTGATGTAACCAAAGTTGATTATTAATGGATACCTTTTTGTTTCTTCTTAGATTTCTTACTACGATTGCTTGCTTGTGATGCCCTCTTCGTAAAAAATAAAAAAGATAATAGTAAATTTCTCGATAAGCTGAATGATCTCAATCCTTTGATAATATAACAATGTACAGGGTCCTGGCAATTCTGGAAAAAGAACGATTTTTTGAGGGTATGCATGCAACAAATTTCAAAGGCTTACACAAACGAAAACGGAAATCCCTTTTGGCCCACGGGGGGTGACCGTGCGTGTGACCGCAAGCGGACGTGTCACCCCCCCCCCCCCCCCCCCTGGTCCCCCCCTGCACCACACGGGGTCCAACCCGCTCCCCCTCCAATGAGCGTACAACATGTGGCCCGCGGGCCAGGACTGCAGTCCAAACCTGCGGGCAACGTAGCACTGCTCAAACGAAAATGAGTATTCAAACGGGTTCGCATGCAAAAATTTGCTTCATATTTGAAGCTAGTACATATAAACTCAATAGAAGCAGCTGCTTAATTGACTTGTGCCCAAGAATTTTAACTCCACAATATTTACAATTTCCATAAACAAATACCAACACACTTGAATACGGGGGTATCTTCCATATCGACTAAGGATTCATCCACTCCAATAAAAAAACAAAAAGCAAAAAAACAAAAAACAAAAGAAATTAACTTTAGGGATTTCACATTTTCACCTAATTCTCTAGAAAACAAACCAGCTAGTTTTCTCAAGCTATACGTGTCGGTAATCTCATGTCGAAGTCAAATTCCAGAAAATTCCGATCCATAGACACGGCTCAACCCCCCCATAGAAGGGGAAAAAACGCATTTAAACCAAATCACACTCTACCGAGTAAGTTTTTGACAAAATAGGAAGCAAAACCCTAAAAGTGTGAAGGAGTTGGAACAAAAATAGTACCGAAATTGAGCGGATCGATCTGGAGATTTAGGGTTTGGGAGAGAGGAGTAGGAAGAAGAAGAAGGTCTTTTCTCTCCCCTCTCGATTTCGAGAGAAGTACTTTGTCGGGATATATATGAGGAATTATCGTCCTTTATATATACTCCACTCACCTATTTATATATATTATACAACGTGTGCTGCGGATGCAAAAAGGATCTTCCTCCAGTCTGGCTCGAGTCATTTTTGGATTTGGACGTTTGGGTCATAGACGGTTGCTCAGAAGGTTCTAGTTCTGAAAGCTTTGCTGTGCTAGTGTTCAATGTTTGAACAATAGTCGATCCAGAATATATAATTCAAATATTAGGCGTATTATTAAGGTAAATTATAATGGCATATTCAAAGTTATTCAGGACTAGCTTAAACTTTTTTATTATTTATTTATAAGTTTGTCAATAGGAAAATTTACTTAGGACTGTCCAAAATTCGGTATATAAGTCAATTTGTTTTTTTTTTTTCTTCTTCTTCTTCACTTTTCTCTCTCAAAATTCTAAACCTTTTTTTAAATTTTCCTTTGAGCTTGTGGTCCCAAGTTGTAGTCCCGAGTCCAATCCAAACTGATTTTGTGATTCTTTGACGAATATTTCGAACTTTATTCGGTATGTTTCGACAAAATTTGATGATAAAGTTTTTCAAGTAATTGGTTCTTCCCAAATTGTTGAATTCTAATGTAGGAGATATGGATGAAACTCTATTTAATGAAGAATTCGGGTCATCGAATCCAATAAACCCTCATCCCGCTCCTTCCGACTCGGTAAGCAATCTAACAACCCCGCTCGACCATTTTCGTAACATAACTGTCATAAATTTTGACATTTCATAATTCATAGTGGACTGTCAAAAATTTTGACAGTCCTAATTTTGCATGTTATAACTTTAGGACCGTCAAAAAATTTGACAGTCTAACCTACTGGAAGGATTGTCAAAAAAACTGACAGTCCTAAAGGCAATATATTGTTCAATAATAGCATGTTACCTTTTGGATTGTCAAAATTTTTTACAGTCCTTCCAATAGGTTGGACTGTCAAAAATTTTGACAGTCCTAAAGGTAACATTTTGTTCATTAAACAACATGTTTCATTTTCGACTGTCAAAAATATTGACAGTCCAACCTATTGGAAGGACTGTCAAAAATATTGACATACCTAAAGAAAACATGTTGTTCAGGTAACACATCATGTTTTCTTAAGGACTGTCAAAATTTTGACAATACTTCCAATAGGTTGGACTGTCAAAAATTTTGACAGTCCTATACAGTGTATTTGACAGTCCCAATTGTACCTTTCTTTTCTATTGGTTATAGGGCATACCGTCTCCTATTGCCGTTGATGTTGGCAATTTATTCTCGACGGATGTTTGCTTTGAATCTCATGAAGCAGCGATAGATTGGCGTAAACAAGTTGGAAGGCAATACAACATAGCCATTGTAATTTCAAGATCAATGAGATCCCGGCATGGCCGAAAAAATATAGAGCTTGGATGTGAAAGAGGGGATGTATTTAGGTATTCTCTCGAATAAGATTCATCTTGGTGATTGCTTTGACCGGGCGATCATTTATCTCCACGCCTTAACAAAATATCTCTAGTCTACTCTTTTGTTTCCTTCCGATGATCAACGATACCATGATAACAAAGATAAGAGAAGATAAATAAATGAATCTGTAACTCCCAGTTTTCATAAATAAGGGTAAAATAGTCATTTTTTATTTTTTGATATTTTAGAATTATTTATTTATTAATAATATTATTTGTGGATTATTTAAGTCGGATTCGAATTTCATCTCGTTCCGACTTGTAACGGAGACCCGGGTAGCTTAGACTATAGTCGGGACCCAAATATTAGTTAGACATGGCCCACATATCCCCACTATTTAGTCTAGTGTGATTAGACTAATCCCACGTGACTAAAATACTCATTAAGAGATTAGAACTTGACCCTTTTGACCCCAAACTCTCACATGACTTAAGTTGACCCAAAGGAGACCAAGGAGGGGCTTATTGGACTTTTCAAAGGAGCCCAAGAGGGGGCATATGGCCGGCCACTTAGGGTTGGGATTCCTCTCTCCATTTCATTTGGTAGTTGTCTCTTTTCCCTAATTTAGTTCTTCCCCAAAACTTGAGAGCTTCCCTCTAGGTTTTGATCTCTCAAACCCATCCAATCTTCCTCCATTCCACCTAATCTACCAAGGAGAAGGTGCTAGCAAGGCTTGGGAGCAAGGAAGGGTGTCCAATCTCAAGGAGTTTCCATGTCGGAGACGTGCCATTTGAGAGTATCATTGGGATCCAACTCCCAATAGGTAAAACCATCTCTCTATTTTGATTTTTCTTCCATTTTAATTAGTTTTGCATTTATTAGGACCACCCCCATGAATAAACCACCATTAGTATGGATTTAGAGGCTCTCATGAGTCCTCTCTAGGAAGTTGGGATAGTTTTGGTGTCCCCATGGAGAGTTTCCAAGAGGAGGCACTCCATGTGTTTGATAGAATGCCTAATAGGTTTAATTGTGTTTTAAATTCAGTTTTAAGATTGTTAGAGGGTGGTTTAACCATGGTTAATATGTTTGGACTTGTTTATATTTGGATACCCATGGTTAGATCCAAGTGGTTTAGCCTACATGATCCATTTTAGCCTCTACTTGTCATTTTGAGGCCTATTTAATAAGTGGACTGTTTTATATATATATATATATATATATATATATATATATATATATATATATATATATATAGGTCTTGAGCGTGTGTTTGTTGTATGTAGGTTGCTTGTGGCTTTGTGGTTATGGGTTATGTGTGTTTCGTGTTTAGAGAGGGGAGGAATGATATGGGTTATGTGTGTGTGTTGTGTTTAGAGAAGAGGATAGAAGAGAGTGAAGAGAGTAGGGGGAGCTGCTGCCTAATAGCAGCAGCAGTCCCCTGTGGGGACTGCATTCCAGCAGCAACCATAGCAGCAATAGCTGCTGTACAGCAGCCATTGAACCCCCCCCCCCCATGACCCCCATTTCACCCTCCTTTAGCCCCACTTAACCCTCTATATAACCCCCCCCCCCCCCCATATACCCCTGTGTGTGTGAGGTTTGAGTGATGTTTAGTGATAGGTTTGTGTGATGTTAGAAGGGTATTGTTAGATGTTAGTTTCATAAGTTAGGAAAATATGTTAAGGTAATGTTAGTAAGGTATTTGGATATGTTAGAAAGTAAGTTACACTAAGATATGGTATTATATTAGAGTGGTATCTAATATTAGAAGTTGGTGTTAGATTATAGATGTGGAGTTAGATTTGTGTGGAGTGGTATCTATGATACCAAGTTGGTATCATAGGGTAAAGGGGATTTACCCTATATTAGGGTAAGGTATTGAGATACCTTCAAGATACCAAGATAATGGTATCGAGATACGGGGATATGGTATTAGGATACCATGTTGAGGTAGAGGTAACTGTTATGGTGTTAGAATACCATTTTGACCAAGATATGAAATATCTTGCTAGGTAACTGTTAGGAATAGGATACTTAGTCTAGTGTTGATCCCGGTTGACCGAGTTTGACTGTTTTGACTCAAGTCAACCGAAAGTCAACCCTTAACCTAGAAATGACTAGAATTTGACCGGAGTTGACCAGTTGACCAAAAGTCAACTATTAGTCAACATTAGTCTAGTTTGACCTAGAGTTGACCAGTTGACCAAAAGTCAACTGTAAGTCAACCCTTGACCTTGTTTGACTTTGATTGACCTAGTTTGACTTTGTTTGACTTAGTTTGACCTAGTGTGACCTATATTGCACAACATAACTAGAATATTATGCCATTCACTGTCAAACCCTAATTAACTCATGATATCTCATCTTTAGGTCTGTGACATCACTCTGAGCATCTATTCTCACTGACAGCTTAGGACTGTAGGCGAGTACATTCACTGATAGTTTTTATTGTCTTGATATCTGCTATATCTAATTCAGTTGTAGTGTCTTACTTGATTTCCGATACGATGGTTCACGGACTAGTATACGTCGGATCCTGTCATGATATGTTATTCCTGGACTTTCCTGGTATATTGGTATATTGTTCGGTCTTGTTTTTCTTGTACTTGTATAGACACCGATTTGGGAGTGGACTGGCCCCCTGCTTTTGAATCCCGTATCATGACGTGACATGTCCGGATCCATTATACTACTCGGGGATGGAGAGTTATTAGAGGTTATGTGATCAATGCCCTCATGTTACTATTCTTGTGCTTGTGTCACCCTTACCGCACGTAGGGTGTAGCGAGATCTTATATTTCTTGTGCTCACTTTCCATGTTGGCCGGCTTGACCCTTCTTGAGATTTTTCTGTGATAGCCGGGCCAAATGGAATAGCCTGATCATGTGTCCCAAGCCGATCACATAACGCTCTAATATCTCATGGCACTAGTTTATGTTTACATTTATACATCATATATCCCTGTTCTATTCTACATTCCTGTATTTCATACCATGACATGATATCCTGTTTACATTTTCTGTCTTGATATTTTATCTTATTTTTAATTATAATTATCTCTTATAGAATTTGTCAATTCACATAGAACTGCTGTTTGTATTTGTACTTGCTCATATCCTGATAGGATAATCCAGTTGATGTTTACAGATGATCTAGAGACCGACTGCTCGACCTTCTATGGCTACGGCATAGATGGCGAGTACGACTTGGATATTCCCGTGGAGTCGGTGCTCTTAGAGGACGTACCGTCTGCTTAAACTAGTTAGATAGGCTTGCCTGGACTGTGATCCAGCTAGTACTTCAGACTTGTAGTATACATATTATTCGGGATTTCTGTTATATTTTTAACACTAAACTTGTGTGGGATCTTGTATCTATTCCTGTTATTTTCCTTTTATCATATCTTTTATATTTCGTGCTATCTTCCTTAGATGTCTTGTGATTGAGTTGTGATATTATATACCTTCGTACGGAGATAACAGGTATCTTTATATTGCGTTTAGATGTTGTATGTTATAGATGACCTATACAGCGTTCTACCACCGATTCTGCGGCGTAGGCTGGACGTACCCACGTGCTCATGCCCCTACTTAGGGTGCGGGTCGTGACAGAATCACATGTTAATCATAAAACTGTTGCTTTACTTGCTTTAATACGAATGGTTATATGTCCATTGTGAATTGTCACGACCCGCACCCGCTTTTCTGGATGCGAGTGCGTGTGCAAGCCAGCTACGTATCAAGTTGGACTCCAGTCCAACTCGAATACGTATACGTTGTCTAATATGATAAGTTAAACTATATCTCAATCCACAAGAACAATATAAAACAAGAATGAACATTATGGTTCATGGTCTGTAGCCCACTAGCATATATGTCTGATTAGACTCCAAAGAAATAACATGAGTCTATAAAACTAGGCTAACAAGCAGAATGTAAATAACGGATGTAAATATGTAATCACAAGATACCTGAATCTGAAGTAATCAACTACTATCATGATCAGCTAACTAACTCCATGCAATAAACTACCTGAAGAGATCATCAAGTCCTCAGGGGACTAGCAAGATACATAAGTACATGTCTATCTAACAGTTTATCATGCATGAAGAAAATTAGGATATAAATAGAAAATGACTAAGTAATACGATACACGAATATGTGAACAACTACGCATAACTGAACTGCTGGAAGAAAACAAGTGAACACATGTCAAGAGATCAACGGATAACAAACCCTCGTCCCGAGTGTGGACTCGCAGGTTTGAATAAATCAGTAACCCTCGCCTCGAATGTGGACTCGCAGGTTGAGAAAATTGAAACAAGAAAATAGCAGTTCAGTTACAACGCACTCATTCTATGATACGACTTAATCAAGTACATGGGAGAACAGGTCCAATATGAACTACAAGGCTAACTGTGAGCAAAGACTATATATCAATGAAATAACCAACTAGTATACATGATATGAGCAAAACAAATGTCAATAATCAACTAGAAAAACTGGATAATGAGAGGAATAAGCATGTAAATAAAGCTGTAAAGAAAGACAAGGTATACTTGCTTGGTGGTAGCACGTAGAACCAACACTATCTAGTAAATCAATGAGCTACAAAAGTCAAACTCTCACAATAGTCTTCGAGGGCTGAAACAGATATTACTAATGTGTTCAGAATAGTCAAATTAGCTAGAAAAACCTACCCATAAGTCCAATTCCGGACACAGGGGCAAAACGGTAATTTTGAGTCAAAATGATGTCCGCCGTTGGACCCGCTTTTGCACCGAAAAGCATGCCAGTACCTACAGTCTCTAAAGTCGTTAAACTATATGTCTACAGGTCCGGTTTGTAATTACCACTTTTCTAAAATGAGGATTTTTTGAACTTTTTTGAAATTTATTATTTTAGTTATTATTTAATAGATTAAATAATGTAAGTGATATAAGTTGGTAAATTTTTGATTAATTTAATATTATTTTAAGTGATGCATTGTGTTAGTATCATTCGTTAGTAAAACCTTAGAACCACTTTGACTAGAGGCTAACCATGTAAGCCCCCTGGAATTTAGGGTTAATTTTTTTTCAATTTTCTAAATCAATTATTTTCAATAAATATTGTTATTTGATTATTATTTTATTAACTAAAATTAATCCATTTATTGTACCAAGCCCGATTTTGACCCGACCCGACTCAACTGAACCCACCCAACCTTTATGTTACCCCTCATGAACACCTACACCCTCACTCTCCTATAAAACACCAAATACCTAGTGTTCCCATTCTAAATATTCAAGGGAGAACTCCATTAATTTAATTCCTAAGATATAACTTAATATAGTTATACAAAATCCTAGCCCTTGATTTTGCCTCTATTAATCCCCACCACACATTCCCACACGAGACACACTCCTACACCCTCTCCTAGGTAGTCGGCCCTAAAATCCCCACAACTCTCTCTCTCCACTTTTCAAACACTCACAGCCAACACAATACCCCCTCTCTCACTCAACCTCTATTCTCTCTCATCTCTCCTTAAACCCACACAATATAGCAGCTAAATTCCCTCCTAGCCGAACACTTCATCCTTCTTCTTCCTCCTTTCATCTCCATTCCATCATCACCATCTTCATTTCCTCACCATCATCATCCTCATCATCTCCACCATACTTCTCCTCATCTTCCTTTATCAACTTCACCACCATCCTCCGGTCGCATGAGCCACGCACCGCAGCGACGCCATCAGTCGTCGGTGACCCCCGTAGGCCAACAACGACTAACGTATCCTATGAACCATCCTTCGTATCACCACCAGACCAGCCATGCCACCGCAACCGCGGTAGCACGCGACGCCATGCGCAGCGCCGCTTCTGCCACGACAGTTGCTGCTACTGACGCTAAGACGCGCCTGCGGCCTCTGCCTCCGCCGTGTGGGGCCACGATGACGACGATCAGTCATGCGCCGCCCTACGCACACCCTCGCGAGGCCTCTACCGTATGTGGCAACGCCCATAATGTCCCGTACGTGCAACCACGCCCGCACCTCGGTAACGTATGGCAGCGCCATGCGCTGTACTCGTCCGAGGTGGCAGCCTCTCCGCCATACGATACCCCAGCGACCGCGACAAACTCCCCCGTATCGATCGTCGACCTCCCCGACGCGTGAAACAGTCGATTCCTGCATTTGGCACGGAATCCCGTCGTGACGCGCGCGAAACCGAATCCAGAATTTTGTTTCGGGGCAGCGACTTTGTGCACATTTTTCAAAAAATTTGACCGTTGGATCTATGAACTCTTTGCTCCTTCACAATCTCGGTATATACCCCTTCACCCCTGTCAAGTTTCGACCGTTATTCGATCGTTTAATAGATAAAAATCGACCGCCAAGTTGATCGTTTAAATTGTGTATATTTTGGACAGTTTTGTGGAGCCAACTTCGTCGACTTGTATCTCCGCCATTGCAGATCCGTTTAGCGTGCCACCAGTTCCTATGCACAGCTGGTATAACCCTCTTCCTGTCTCGTAAGTTTCGTTTTATTACGAGCTCGTTTGATTGGTTGAATTTGACGCCAAAGTTGGCCGTCCAAATTCATAATTTCTAACTTGTAAAATTTAAATTTTGAACCCGGGACTCTGGATTCAATTTCTGACACCACCAGTATACTCGTGGCATCATTCTGGCATGAATTTATATAAAGTTTGCTTGATTTGGAGGACGTGGGCCCCGGCACACATTTCGGTACAAGACGGGCCCTACAGTCCGAGTCAACGGATCATTTTGAGATCGGCTCATCGAAATCCAATTTCGAATATATTAATGAGTTTGTATCGTCCTTCTGGACTCGTTGAAATATACTTTGTTATATTTAGTGAACATTGACTCCGACACGTATTTCCGTGCAAATCGGATACCAATATCCAGTTCAACGGACCATTTTGAGATCGGGTCATCGGAATCCAATTTCGGATATACCGTTGAGTTCGTATCGTCATTCTGGACTCGTTGACATATAATTTGCTAAATTTTGAGGACATTATCTCCGGCATGCTTTTCCGTACAAACCAGAATTTTAATGTCATAGTCAACAGACCAATTTGAGATCGGATCAACGGAATCTAATTTTGGATATACCGTTGGGTTCATATCGTCATTCTGGATTAGTGGACGTATAATTTGTTAGGTTTAGTGGACTTGTATCCTTGCACATTTTCGGTGCAAAGTGGGTCCGACACGGACACCATTTTGACCCGAAATTATTTTTTTTGCCCTTGTGTCCAAACTTGACTTATGGATATGATAGCCTATCTGACTTGACCATTCTGGACATGTTGGTGATTTTTGTTCCATCATCCGATAACGTCTGTAGATATTTTCTTTATGTATCACCATTAGTTATAATTAATTCTTATTATGTTCGTATTTCGTAATTAGTACAACGAAACTGAGATCAGTCGATTCCAGTGATCTCACATTGCTAAAATTGATAAGATGACCATGTGGATCACTATGATAAGATTATTAACCTTACCGTTGATCATCTTATCTCGATTTACCTGTCGTAAATTTTGATGTACGAATAACGAGGTACAACTTGATATTTTAATACTTAGATTAGATTTGACCATGTTTGACCAAGGTTGACTGTTTTGACTCAAGGTCAACTGCAAGTCAATATTTGACCTAGATTGGGCTAGGAGTTGACCAGAGTTGACCAGTTGACCAAAAGTCAACTATAAGTCAACACTTGACCTAGTTTGACTTTATGTGACCTAGTTTGACTTAGTGTGACCTAGTTTGACTTAGTTGACTGAGTTTAACCTAGATTATATAGCATATACTATATAATCATGCCTAACACTGTTGAACCCTAATTAGCTTATATATATAGGTTTGTGACATCACTCTGAGCATCGATCCCATTTGACAGCTCAGGACCGCAGGCGAGTACATTCTCTGATAGTAGTTCCTTGTTTTAATATTTTCTGTATCCGATTCAGTTATAATATTTTACTTAATTTTTGTCACGATGGTGCACAGACTAGTATACGTCGGATCCTGGCATGAGATATTTTTCCTGGACTTTCTTGGTATAGGTACATTGTTCGATCTTGTTTCTTGTACTTGTATAGACACCAATTCCTGAGGGGGATTAACTATCCTCTTGGAGAATCCAGTGTCATGACGTGTTATGTCCGGATCCATATATTATTCGGGGATGGGGAGTTATTATAGGTTATGTGATCAATACCCCAATGTCACTATTCTTGTGCTTGCGTCACCCTCACCGTACGTAGGGTGTAGCGAGATCTTATATTTTTTGTGATCGTTTTCCATGTTGGCCGGCTTGACCCTTCCTGAGATTTTATTGTGATAGTCGGGCCAAATGGAATAGCCTGATCTGGACCCAAACATATCACATAATGCTATAATATCTCAAGGCACATTTTATGTTTACATTATACATCAGATATTCTTGTACTGTTCTACTTTCCTGTACGTTACACCCTGATATGATTTCCAGTTTATATATCATGTTTTACTTACAGTCTTGATATATCATCTTGTATTCCATTATGATTGTCTTTTATAGCATTTGTCAATCCTATGGAACTGTTGTTGGTGTTTTTGCTCATTCATTTTCCTGACAGGATAACCCCGTTGATATTACAGAGGATTTAAATGTTGACTGCTCGAGACTATTACCAGGATCTCACCTTGACATGATTTCCAGTTTATATATCATATTTTACTTACAGTCTTAATATATCATCTTGTATTCCATTATGATTGTCTTTTATAGCATTTGTCAATACTATGGAACTGTTGTTGGTGTTTTTGCTCATTCATTTTCCTGACAGGATAATCCCGTTGATATTACAGAGGATTTAAATGTTGACTGCTCGAGACTATTACCAGGATCTCCCTCTTATGCCATTGTCTGTAGTGATAGTAACCTAGACTAGATAGGTTTGACTGGACTGCGTTCCAGCTAGCTTTGAGACTTATGTTATATGTTATATTTTGGGATATTGTATTATGTCTTAAACTCTGATCTCGTGGTTTTTGCATCTACTTCAGTTTATCTATTTTCCATCATATCTTTATGATATTCGTGCTTATCTTTCATAGATGTCTTGTGATTGAGTTGATATTATATACCTCCGTGCGGAGATGACAAGTACATTTATATTGTGTCTAGATGCTATCACTACAAAAATTTGTCAGATTAGCGACGTTCCAAAACATCGCTAAACTCGGTGAAAACGTCGCTAAGTGAAATTAGCGACGTTTTGGAAACGACGAAAAAAAACGTATCGCTAAACGAAAAAACGTCGCAAAACGTCGCTATGGCGACGTTATTTAGCGACGTTATTAACGTCGATAATTAGCGACGTTATTTACGACGTTTTAACGTTGACGCTAATTAGCGACGCAAATGGCGACGTTATTGTGTGGTCGCCGTTTAGCGACACTTTTGCGACGTTTTGGCGACAACGTGCTGACATCAGATTTGGTGTCACGTGTTGCCACGTCAGCATTTTAGCGACGCTTTTAGCGACATTTATTAACGTCGTAAAAATTTAGCGATGTTCCAAAACGTCGCTAAGTTAAAAAAATATAAAAAACAGGTTCCAGAATGCAAATGGAGCTGGAGCCTGAGCCAAAATACAGAATACAAAATACAAAATACAGAATACAGAATCCAATCCCTGGGTTTGCCGACCCCTTCGGTGGAACACTCAACACCGGCACGCACAATACATTCCAGAATATACAAAAAATATAAAAAAAAAACTATCCACAACGAACAATGTCAATATATAATATCCTCAACGAACAAAGTCAATATCCGCAAATACGTACAAAGTCAATATCCTCAATGAACAAAGTAAATATCCCCAAATACGTACAAAGTAAAAAATATAGTATAGTCCGAAAATGTAAAAAAGAAACTACTGATCGCCTGGAGCTGGACCCGATGCTGGAGCTGGACCAGGTGCTGGAGCCGGAGCTAGAGGAGGAGCGCCACCAGATGACTGTCGTTGCAACGACAAGATCGTCTGATACTCCTCCGGTGATAACAGGAGGACGAGCATGTCCTCTCGTGCACCGTCAGATGTAGACGATGCTCCCGGCATACCAGCAGACGTTCGCTCCGTAGCCATCTCTTGGAACTGCGGTATCCGCTCGACTAAACGCTGCGTAGTCTCCTGCGTAGCGCGGGTCATCTGTCGCAGCGCCTCAGTAGTCTCCTCAAGCCTCTCGAAGTGTGAGATGAGCACAGAATCATCTATATGCGTCCTCCTATCATCTGCAGCATCTCGTCATATAGAGCTACGATCTGCGCATCGACACTCTGCTGGTAGCGGAGCGACTCCTCAGTCTATACGGGGCTAGGCACACTAGTGGCGGTCGTAGAGGCCTGTGACACAATAAAGGCACCATAGGAGCCCGTAGCATAGTACGTACCCCTATGTATGCCACCAACGGCCCTCATCCACAGCTCGTCATCTGACTGAGCTGCGGCGGTCGGAGGCTGCTGGAAAGTACTAGCACCAGATACCTCTGACCGTGTCGGCCCGGCCTCCCTAAGCCTCAAAAACTCGGCCTAGAAATAACATCTATATGAATTCTCACGTGGTCGCTAAAAATTAATATTAATGAACTAGCATTAAGTAAAACTTCTAAAACTCGGCCTAGAAATAACATCTATATGAATTTTCTACGTAACTAAAAATTAATATTAATGAACTAGCATTAAGTAAAACTTACGTAGGTGTCCCAGGCCTTGTCATCTACGAACCGCTCCCCCTTCGTGTGCGTGACGAGGAACAAGGTCACCATATTCAGGTCTTCTTCCGATTCAACCTGTTATAAAATTATTATATGATTTGTCAGTTAAGTTGAAAGAAATATATTACTATAAAGTATTAATTATTGGTATACGATGAGATATGTACCATATGGGTGAAGAAATCCATGATGGACTGTGATCTACCACACCACTGCGACCCCGCCTGTCGCGCTCTTTTAGACTTCGCGGACTTCTCCTTGTAGGCTTCCTCCTCGAATCTCCTCTTCATTACCGCCCAGTCGGCGGCAGAGATCCAACCCTGAATAGGCTCTTTCCGATGGTCGCAATCCTTTTGGTCGAGGATCGCATCCCTAATGAGCTTGCTGGCGACGCTAGAAAAAATAGCCTCGACAGCAATGGCGTGGTGGGGGAGGGAAGAAGTAAGTCCGCTGAAAAAATTATAGAAGTACGTAAGTTATAACATAACATACTAAATGTTAAAAGAAAATAAACTTTTACGTACCGAAAAGTGCTCAAACCAGAAGGCCTTCTTGTCGGCCGGGACATCCCTCCAGTTGATCTAGGGCCCCCCGTAGTTCTGTCGCAGGAATGTACCCAGCGACCGGTGTACGGAGGTGGGATAATATCTGTAAAATAAAAATTAAAATTTATTAAACAAGTTTATAATAAATTTAAACAAATTAAATGCAATAATTTTACTTACCGCCTAGTACAGGTCCAAATCTCCAACCTCAGATCCCCCTCCGGGCGACATGGAGGATCTGTCTCAAATGGGAGCTGCACCATACCCCTGCCCTGTCCCCTGCCCCTGCCCCTGCCCGTAGCCTGCCCCTCGGCCTCGCCCTCAACCTCGACGTGGGCCTCGGCCTCGGCCTACTCCTCAGTAGTGGGGTCGACCTCTGGAATACTCGACGGTACTGGCTGCGTAGAAGAAGAAGGCCCTAGCCTCGAACTGCTAGAGCCGGGTAGGGAGACACTGTCGGCGACTAGACCGCTAGTGTATACTGGAATGTGGGAGGATGAGGAGTCGGTAGGAGGAGTGGTAGATGGAGACTGTCGGGCTCGTCGACTCCCACCAGCACCGGAACCAAAGGATCCACGTCGAGCCATATCTGAAAAAATACAGAAGTATACCATACTACATCTAAAAAAAACAAAAGTATACCATACTACATCTGAAAACGTCGCTAAGTAAACCATACTATATCTGGAAAAAAAAAGTAAACCATATTACATCTAAAAACGTCGCTTATTAACGTCGCTAAAACAAAACTAAACCATACTACATCTGAAAAAAATAAAAGTAAACCATACTACATCTGAAAATTAAACATATTCAATCCTGTTCTGAAAATTCATCTTGTTTCGATTCCTCTTCCTCATTCTCTTCACTTCTATCAACTTCCTCTTCCTTTTCTGATACTTCTACCTCTTCCAATTGATGAAACATGTCATGAAAAACTTCCGTTGAGTCCACATCGACAATATTTGTAATAAGAGGTAGTTCGTCTTCCTGATAAGCTATCTCGTCGACATCGAAGGTATTCCGAGCTTTAGTCTTACAGACTGCCCACCAATTTGATCTCCCGGCTCCTCGTTTTGGATAGCTGGTAAAGTAAACTAGCTGAGCCTGGCTTGCTAGAACAAACGGCTCATAAGCTTGATATCGACGATGATAATTTATGTCAATAAGACCATGTTTGTCAACTCTCCAACCTCGACCTTGGATCGGATCGAACCAGTCACATCTGAACAAGACGATCTTACAAGGTTCTATAGCATAATTATATGTCAGTTCCACAATCTCCCGTAAGACGCCAAAGAAGTCATTGCCTGGGTCGACATCTTTGTAGTTTGAAGATTTTATGCACAAACAACTATTCTTCGTAGAATCCAAATCCAAGAAGTCGTCTCTTATTCGAGCATTTGTTGACTTGAACCTGAAACCATTTACGCAGTAACTTGGCCAGGTCTTCACTTGATAAATTGGCCCCTTGGCTAGAGTTTTAATATACTCATTCTCAAGGATTGCCTCCGGACGATCAACCTAAATACCATATAAACGATGCTAACTTAATTATTATATGCAAGTATAAATGTACAGAAAAAGTAAATTGTGAAGATATCCGTACATATGCTCTCAACCAAAAAGAAAAATAAAGTCTTATTTGCTGTTCTACTTCCTCCTCGGTTGCGTACGGATTGTTGGACGTTACCTCATCCTTAAACATGCTGAAAAGCAATGAAGCATAGGTATATTAGTTATATTCAGAAGCAACGAATACGAAGCACGCGAAATAATTTTACTTACCCCTCTAGCTCGTCAACTTCTTCCTCGTCGCAGTTGAGCAATACATATAACATTGCAGCGCTAACCTCATCGTCATTTACATATCTTTTTTTTTATTTTACCAGATGGTTTTTCGTAGGCAGTAAATACTTTCAGCTTTGCCTCAATACCAACTTCATAGCCGTCGTCATTTCTGGGAGCCTTTGTTCTGTTTGTAGCAATATGAGACTAAAAATACATGGAACAGAAGTTTGAAATCTCCTCAATGACATATGCTTCACAAATAGAATCCTCCATCTGTGCCTTATTTTTTACCTTCCTCTTGAGGTGGTTCAACTGTCGCTCGAACGGGTACATCCAACGATAACCGACATGTCCAGCAACAAGAGCCTCATGGATAAGATGAATTGGCAAATGCTCTATTGAGTCAAAAAATACAGGAGAAAAAACTCTCTCAAGTTTGCAAAGTGTTACCATAATGTCCTTCTCTTGCTTCTCTAAACGATCGACGAGCAACTTGCAAGAACAAAGATCTCTGAAGAATATGCTAAGCTCTGTTAATGGATCCCAGACTACCGGCGGTAATAATTTTCGAAATGCAACAGGAATTAACCTCTCCATGAATACGTGGCAATCGTGGCTCTTCATTCCGGTCAGTTTACACTCTTTTATGTCGACACATCTTCTTAGATTGGAGACGTATCCGTCCAAAAATTTCAAGTCCTGGATCCATCTACAAAGTCTCACTTTGTCCTCCTTGTCTAGTGAGTAGATTGCCTTAGGCCGCAAAAGCTTTCCCTTTTCGTTGTCTATCATATGCAATGTAGGGCGTCTGCATATTTTGGCTAAGTCCAATCTAGCCTTCTGATTGTCTTTTGTCTTTTCCTTGACGTCCATTACAGTATTAATTATGTTATCAAACACGTTCTTCTCGATATGCATGACGTCAAGGTTATGTCTAATCAGATTTGTGCTCCAATATGGCAGATCCCGGAATATACTCATTTTGGTCCAGTTATGATCTTCGCCAAATCCCTCGCAACGGCTGCTCGTTGTAGGATCTTCAATAGCACTTAGAATTTCTTTTATTTGCTCCCATGTGTCCTCTCCGGACCACATTGGCGGTGGATTGCCCTTCTCCATAGTTCCGGTACGGAATGCAGTTCTGTTCCTACGGTACAGATGGTCTTTCGACAAGAACTGTCGGTGACAATCAAAGAAACATGGCTTTCCTCCGTGTCTCAAACGAAAAGCCTTAGTGCGGTCCATGCAATACGGACATGAAAGCCGACCATGAGTGCTCCATCCAGATAACATTCCATAAGCCGGAAAGTCGTTGATTGTCCACATTAGTGCTGTCCGCATCTAAAAATTCTGTTTTTTTGAAGCATCATATGTGTATGCCCCTGTTTCTCATAGCTGCTTCAGCTCATCTATCAACGTCTGTAAGTACACGTTGATGTTCCTCTTCGGGTTGTTCGGACCGGGGATGATAATAGTTAAGAACATGTAAGGTGTCTTCATGCACATCCAAGACGGTAGGTTGTACGGAGTGAGGATTACCGGCCAGCATGAATATTGGGAGCTTGAAAGACCAAATGGGGTGAAACCATCAGAACAGAGCCCCAACCTTACATTACGTGCATCAGAAGCAAAATTAGGATATGCTCGATCGAAGTGCTTCCACGCTTCTCCATCAGATGGGTGATCCAACACTCCTTCGGTCTGTTGTCGCTTGTGCCAACTCATATTTTCGGTAGTCTCTTTCACCATGAACAACCTCTGCAACCGCGGCATCAACGACAAGTAGTGCATTGAATCAGTCGATCTTCTAGATTTGCCTGCAGTAGTTGGCTTGTAGCGATCAGCACCACAAAATCCGTACACTTCTGCATCCTTGTGATCTTTGTAGTAAAGCATGCATCCGTTCTGACAGCAATCGATCTTGTCGTATCTCATCCAGAGGGATCTCACCATCCTCTTAGAGCGGTAGAAGTCTTTCGGTAACTTGGCACCCTCTGGCAAGATATCGGTAATCAACTCGAGCACTCTATTGTAGCATTCTTGTGACATGTTAAAGTCAGACTTTATGCTCAAGAGCCGAGTGATCACCTCTAACGGTGAATGGTCCTCACAGCCAAGGTACAAAGGAGTCCTTGCATTCTCCAGCAACTCCATGAATTTTGCGACATCGGTATTCGGTGTCTCCTCAGCTGCGTCACGATTGTATGGATCGAAACTAGGCCCCGCAGCGTCGAAGACCATGTTCACATACTCGTTGTCGACACCAGTTCGGTTGTGGACATTCATATAAGGCTCCACATAAGGCTCCGCTTGGAATGCTAAAGGTACAAGCTCTCCGTGTGCGGTCCATTGGTAGTAATTCAGAAGGAAACCCTTTGTGTATAAGTGATATGTCACATCCAATTCTGGTTGAAACTTCATGTTCCGACATTTTGCACATGGGCACTTAATGTCCATATCGTCCATGGATTGAGGAAACGGCTTTGCGAATTGAAGGAATTGTTCTATTCCGACGATGTATTCATCTTGCACACCGTACCTGCCATCTCAAATACGGTTGTACATCCACGAACGGTCTGGCAGATACATGGATATATCCATTTCTAGATATCTGCAAGTATAAATAAACTTCAAAACTAAAACGAATATACTACATACTACATACTACGGCTGTGACTCGGGACCATTCCTATGAGTTGGAACCATTCCTACTACATACTACATACTAAAACGAATAAACTTCAAAACTAAAACTTCAAAACTAAAACGAATATACTACAAACTAAAACGAATATACTACATACTACGGCCGTGACTCAGGACCATTCCTATGAGTATCGGGATCAAGGAAAATAGACGACGGCATTAACCAACCAACAAAACTACGTGTTACAAATATCGGCACTATCGGTACGTGGTTTCGAATCAGAGTATCAGATTTTTCGGTGTTGAAAAATAAACAATTATTACTAAATTATCAGATTTTTTGGCACTATCGGTGCCCCTGACCCAGCCCCCCTGCACCCCTTCCCCCCACACTACCCCTAACCCTAACCCGAACCCTATCCTAACCCCTCCCCCACCATCCCCCCTCCCCTCTCTAGTCCCCTTCACCCCCCCTGCTCCCCTCCCCCACCAACCACCCCTAACCCGAACCCTTACCATAACCCTCCCCTCCCCTCCCCTCCCCTTCAACCCTCCTGTCCCTCCCCCCCACACACCCACCCCTAACCCGAACCCTAACCCTCACCTCCCCCCAGGCCCCCTCCTCACCCCCCAGCCACCCCCAACCATTCCTCACCCTCAAACACTCGCACCCCCCTGCCCCTCCCCCCGAGCCACCAGTACCCCCCAACCACCAACACCAAAAATAGAGAGAGAGCGAGAGAGTCACGTACCGTAGGAGAGTCGCCGGAGAGAGTGAGAGTCGCCGGAGAGAGTGAGAGCGCCGGAAAGAGTGAGAGTGAGAGCGCCGGAGGGAGAGAGTGAGATAGTAAAATGGATGGGAGGAAATGAATCGGGAGGGAATTTAATTTAATTAGAATTTAGCGACGTTCTTATAAACGTCGCTAAATTAGTCGCTATTAGCGACTTCATAGCGACGTTTCGCGACGGCTAACTCATGTAACTAATATACGTCGTTGTCACGTCGCTATTTGCGTCGCTAGTAGCGACGGTTAGCGACGTTTCATTTATACGTCGCTAATGTCAGCAATTTAGCGATGTTATGTTAACATCGCTAAATTTACGTCGCCAATTAAGCAGATTTTAGTAGTATATACTTTCTAGTGGACCTATACAGCATTCTACTGCCGATTTTGTAGCGTAGGTTGGACGTACCCACGTGCTCATGCCTCTAATCAGGGTGCAGATCGTGACACATTTTTGTAGTAGCCCATGCAGGTCAGAGTCGCAATTAGTACGATTTCGTAATGGTGCTCGACTTAGAGCGCTGCTACGAGCCTGCTAGTAGGATATAGGTAATAGGCTATATAGGGTATTACTCAATCACAGTTAGGAACTCTTGATAGATTCCAGGGATAACCCCTGAGAATCTTACTTTGAAAACTCTTGAGTCTATTCCCACTTGCTTTCGCTCGTCCTTATCTTGAATATCTGCCTGTTATCAAACCTTATTCTTGCACTAGGATGAGTTTATGGACCCCCGAAAGAACTAGAAAGTAGAAGTTGAACCTATAACCATTTAGGTTGGGATTTGTTCTAGACTATATTCAAGGAATTTTGAATTTTGACCTAGATAATATCTTTGGGATAACCCTTATGAATCTCTTTCTAAACCCTATCTCGAAATCTGTTTTCGCTTGTCTCCATTTACTCTTCCTTGTTTTATCATTGATTTTGATTCCTGATTTTCGTTGTTGACTTTGATCTTGCATCGAGATAAATTTTGTGGATTGAATTAAGGTATACCCTGATAAGGTAAATGTCTGCTTTATTTATGGAGTTTAGAATTTGTCGCTATCATACTAGCTTGCATGATAAGGACAGAGAGCCTGATTTTGGATATACTTATCCTAGTTATGAAATTTAGAATTTTGTGCAGCCATACCGGTTGGCGTGATAAGAATTCTAGATGACATAATTTTAGGGTGTATACCTTAGTTATGGACTCTATCGTTTATTGCAGCTATGCTTACTGGCGTGCAAAAATCCTGGCAACATGATTTCAGGAAGACGTGTATGGTTATCAGATCATATTTTAAATCGGTTCACTTTGTTATGACCAGATGAGCAAAAATAAAGTCTTATCATCATTCTTCCCCGTCTTGATTAACTCTGTCTATCTACAGCCACAACTAGAATTTTTCGGCATAATTGTTTTGTGTTCCATCTTTCCTATGATTTGATTAAACTCTTCTTCCCTAACCTCTTGGGTAATTCTTCTCGTCATTTTCAAAAATTTTGAAAGTGCCTCATGGATTAATTCAAGAAAAGTTTGAAAAGTAATTTATCATTGTATTAGGAATCAGGAGTTTGCATCCAGAGAAATACTGGAGAGGCATGACTTTAGATAACGACATCATGGTTAAATATATTTCTCGAATTCTACTTGGACCACTCCTTAAGCATTTTGACTGACATCCTCTCCTTTATTTTGCAAAAGTTGGTTTGAAAATATTTTACGGATTTAGCCAAGATAAGTTCAGGAACCTATATTATCTGGCGTGGCAGCTGTGCACCGCAGCCATCCGTCGTATTATGAAACAAGGAAGTTGATCGCAGCCAGATGCACATTAGCATGATAGTAGCTTCATGTGACATAATCACGGAGGTATATGGTTCTTGAGTTTTATTTTGACTATATCCTATGCATCTTGTTTGGCCTCGTACCATTCTTGAAAATATTTTGATAATCCTTTTTGACTTGCTTGACCCTTAACTTGTTTGAATACTGATATGGATTGTTCGACCCAGTCTTAGGCCCTTGTTACCTTCTATTTAATAGACGACTGAAATAGCCAAACCTCGTTAACAGATTTTATAACTATAATATGTTATTATGAGATTGTGATAAGTATATCTTTCTTGGTGATTTATTAGATTAAGCTTATAGGACAGATATGAGTGACTGACTATAGTGGACTTAGAAACCATTAAGAATGATTAGTTTGATAGTATAGATTAATGATAAGGTATCTAAGATGGAGTAATAAAATATTATATTTTTGTGACTACGGATTAAGGACTAGAATCTTGTGCTTAGGTTCGAGGGTTGAGCATTGTAGGACTTTGATGACCAAGTGACTATTGGTTATCTACAAGTTATTTATATATGATTTGAGGGTTTATATTCAGGAGTTTTTGAGTAAAAAGGGGAGAAGGCTCAATGCCAAGAATAGGTTTTGAATGTATAATTTCAAGGAGCTTGTGATTAATAGGATAAAGATACTTAGGATGGGATAAGAAAACAAACTAATTGCTATTGAGATTGGAATTTTGGTTGATGGCCAAGCATTGTTGATATATATATATAGTATATCGAGGATGACTTATATTTTAGAATATACGTAAAGGTTCTTATTGATATGAAGATTCTAAGGGATAAAATGATATAATTTTTAATGAAAGAAGTTTGTTGAACCTGAACCAAAATAATTGTAGAGAGAAGCAGAATGGATGATCACAAGGGTAGCAGATTGAGTACTGTGCCTTAGTGGCTACATACCATAGCTTGACCTATTGGATGATTTTAATTTCGATGACAAAATTCTTATAAGATGGGTATGATGTAAGCCCCTTGAAATTTAGGATTTTTTTTTCAATTTTATAATTCAATTATTTTCAATAAATATTATTATTTGATTATTATTTTATTTAATGTTCTTTTTCGTGACTTTGATTTCTGGAGCGTCAGAGATGCCAATCTCTGGAAACTTTTTTCATGAGTTTGTAGTAGACAAGATTATCTTCATGTTAAATATTATGTTCCACTCAAACTTGTTCTCTTGTACTCTTTTTGTATCGCACAACTTCGGGTCAATTTAGGCTAATGATCGTTGAATAATTATTAATAAATTTTCCACTTTTATCTTTGATCATCATATGCACGTTGTCGTGACTTTTAATTTAGGCGCACAAAACTAGTCGTTTTCTCAAAACCAACTTCTCATGCATGATCTACTCGAGACACCCTACACCCATGACCTTCGTATCCCACTCAGACACACCATCTTGTGCTTCGTTTGTATCGCACAACTTTCTTGACATGAGACCCAATTTTAATTCATCCCATGGAGTTATATTTATTTCTGACTTGAATTGGGGATACCATTTCGACCCAAACTTGTCGACCCAAAATATGGACACGACCCACATTAAGCCTACTACCCACATGAAACTTGTGTTCTATTTAATTTAGCCCACGCATGCTACTTATTTATCCATGATCATAAATAACTAAAATTAATCTATTTATTGCACCAAGCCCGATTTTGATCCGATCCGACTCAATTGAACCCACCCAACCTTCATGTTACCCCTCATGAACACCTACACCCTCACTCTCCTACAAAATACCAAACACCTAGTGTTTCTATTCCAAATATTCAAGGGAGAACTCCATTGATTTAATTCCTAAGATATAACTTAATATAGTTACACAAAATCCTAGCCCTTGATTTTGCCTCTATTAATCCCCACCACACAATCGCACATGACACACACTCCCATACCATCTCCTAGGTAGCCGGCCCTCTCCCTCTCTCCACTTTTCAAAGACTCACAACCAACACAATACCCCCTCTCTCACTCAACCTCTCTTCTCTCTCCTCTCTCCTCTCTCCTTAAACACACACAATACATCAGCTAAATTCCCACCTAGCCGAATACTTCATCCTTTTTCTTCTTCCTCTCATCTCCATTCCATCGTCACCATCTTCATTTCCTCACCATCATCATCCTCATCATCTCCACCATACTTCTCCTCCTTCTCTTCCTTTATCAACTTCACCACCATCCTCCGGTCGCATGAGCCACGTACCGCTGTGACTCCATCAGTCGCCGACGACCCCCTAAGGCCAACAACGACTGACGTCTCCCATGAACCATCCTCCGTGTTGCCACCAGACCAGCCATGCCACCGCAACTGCGGTAGTGCGCAACGCCATGCGCAACGCCGCTTCTGCCACGACAATTGCTGCTACTGACGCTAAGGCACGCATGCGGCCTCCACCTCAGCCATGTGGGGCCGCAACAACGACGACCAGTCACGTGGCGCCCTGCACATACCCCGGCGAGGCCTCCACCGCGTGTGGCAACGCCCACAATGTCCCGTGCGTGCAACCATGCCCGCACCTCGATGACGCATGATAGTGCCATGCGCTGTGCTCGTCCGAGGTGGCAGCCTCCCCATCGTGCCGATCGTCGACCTCTCCAAAGCGTGAAATAGTTGATTCGTGCATTTGGCATGGAATCCCGTCGTGATGCACGCGAAACCGAATCCAAAATTTTGTTTCGGGGCAGCGACTTCACACATATTTTTAGCGAAATTTGACTGTTAGATCGATGAATTCTTTGCTCCATCACAATCTCGGTATATACCCCTTTACCTCTGTCAAGTTTCGACCGTTAATTCGATCGTTTGATAGATAAAAATCGACTGCCAAGTTGATCGTTAAAATTGTGTATATTTTGGACAGTTTTGTGGAGCCAACTTCGTCAACTCGTACCTCCGCCATCGCAGCTCCGTTTGGTGTGCCACTAGTTCCTACGTACAGCTGGTATAACCCTCTTTCTATACCTTAAGTTTTGTTTTATTGTGAGATCGTTTGATTGGTTGAATTTGACGCCAAAGTTGGCCGTCAAAATTCATAATTTCCAACTTGTAAAATTGTAATTTTGAACCCGGGACTCCGGATTCAATTTCTAACACCACCAGTAGACTCGTGGCATCGTTCTGGCATGAATTCATATAAAGTTTGCTTGATTTGGAGGACGTGGGCCCCGACACATATTTCGGTACAAGGCGGGCCCTACAGTCCGAGTTAACGGGTCATTTTGAGATCGGCTCATCGGAATCCAATTTCGAATATACCGATTAGTTCGTATCATTATTCTGGACCCGTTGATATATAATTTGTTAGATTTAGTGAACATTGGCTCTGACACATATTTTCGTGCAAATCGGATACCAACATCCAGGCTAACGGACCATTTTGAGATCGTCATTCGACTCTAATTTTGGAGATACAATTGAGTTCGTATCGTCATTCTGGACTCGTTGACATATAATTTGCTGAGTTTTGAGGACATTGGCTCCGACATGCTTTTTTGTGCAAACCAGAATTTCAATGTCCTGGTCAACGGACCAATTTGAGATCGGATCAACGGAATCCAATTTCGGATATACCGTTGGGTTCATATCGTCATTCTGGATTCGCGGACATATAATTTATTAGGTTTAGTGGACTTGTATCCTTGCACATTTTTTGTTGCAAAATGGGTCCGACACGGACATCGTTTTGATCTAAATTTATTTTTTTGCCCTTGTATCCAAACTGGACTTATGGGTAGGCTATCCTAGCTGATTTGACCATTCTGGACACGTTGGTGATTTTTGTTCCATCATCCGACAACGTCTGTAGATATTTTCTTTATGTATCACCATTAGTTATAATTAATTCTTATTATGTTCGTATTTCGTAATTAGTACAACGGAACTGAGATCAGTCGATTCCAGTGATCTCACATCGCTGAAATTAACAAGATAACCATGTGGATCACTATGATAAGATTATTAACCTTACTGTTGATCATCTTATCTCGATTTATATGTCGTAAGTTTCGATGTACAAATAACGAGGTACAACTTGATATTTTAATACTTAGACTAAATTTGACCATATTTGACCAAGGTTGACTATTTTGACTCAAGGTCAACTGCAAGTCAACATTTGACCTAGATTGGATTAGGAGTTGACCAGTTGACCAAAAGTCAACTATAAGTCAACACTTGACCTAGTTTGACTTCTGTGACCTAGTTTGACTTAGTATGACCTAGTTTGACTTAGTTGACTGAGTTTAACCTAGATTACATAGCATATACTATACAATCATGTCTAACACTGTTGAACCCTAATTAGCTTATATGTATAGGTCTGTGACATCACTCTGAGCATCGATCCCATTTGACAGCTCAGGACCGCAGGCGAGTACATTCTCTGATAGTAGTTCCTTATTTTGATATTTTTTGTATCCAATTCAGTTATAATGTTTTACTTGATTCTTGTCACGATGGTGTACGGACTAGTATACGTCGGATCCTGGCATGAGATGTTATTCCTGGACTTTCTTGGTATAGGTACATTGTTCTATCTTGTTTCTTGTACTTGTATAGACACCAATCCCTGAGGGGGATTAGCTACCCTCTTGGAGAATCCCGTATCATGACGTGTTATGTCCGGATCCATATACTATTTGGGGATATGGAGTTATTATAGGTTATGTAATCAATACCCCCATGTCACTATTCTTGTGCTTGCATCATCCTCACCGCACGTAGGGTGTAGCGAGATCTTATATTTCTTGTGCTCGCTTTCCATGTTGGCCGGCTTGACCCTTCCTGAGATTTTCTTGTGATAGCCGGACCAAATGGAACAGCCTGATCTGGACCCAAGCTGATCACATAATGCTATAATATCTCAAGGCACATTTTATGTTTATATTATACATCAGATATTCTTGTACTGTTCTACTTTCCTGTACGTTACAATCTGACATGATTTTCTGTTTATATATCATGTTTTAATTACAATCTTGATATATCGTCTTGTATTCCATTATTATTGTCTCTTATAGCATTTGTCAATACTATGGAACTGTTGTTGGTGTTTGTGCTCGTTCATTTTCCTGACATGATAACCCCGTTGATATTACAGAGGATTTAGATGCTGACTGCTCGAAACTATTACCAGGATCTCCCTCTTATGCCATTGTCTGTAGTGGTAGTGACCTAGAC
Source organism: Iris pallida (assembly GCA_029216955.1). Taxonomy (NCBI): domain Eukaryota; kingdom Viridiplantae; phylum Streptophyta; class Magnoliopsida; order Asparagales; family Iridaceae; genus Iris; species Iris pallida. The sequence continues at coordinate 12,487,551 of JANAVB010037020.1, forward strand.
TAGATAGGTTTGACTGGACTGCGTTCCAGCTAGCTTTGAGACTTATGTTATATGTTATATTTTAGGATATTGTATTATGCTTAAACTCTGATCTCGTGATTTTTGCATCTACATCAGTTTATCTATTTTCCATCATATCTTTATGATATCCGTGCTTATCTTTCATAGATGTCTTGTGATTGAGTTGAGATTATATACCTCCGTGCGGAGATAACAGGTACATATATATTGTGTCTAGATGCTATACTTTTTAGTGGACCTATACAGCGTTCTACCGCCGATTCTGCGGCGTAGGCTGGACGTACCCACGTGCTCGTACCCCTAACCAGGGTACGGGTCGTGACAAACCATAATCATATAGACCTAGCTAGTGGACTTAGACTTGTTAGTTAGGCTCTAATCATATTAGAATATCATGTAGAGTCCATTAATTGACTTAGTTAATAAACCACTTTTGGGCCTTTATCAAAAATGGCTTTTAAATGACAATAAGAGAAGCCATTAACCAATTGTACCTAAACCTAACCCTAAAAACTATCTTGGCCGGCCACAACAGGCTCACCATTGCTATTTATAGCATCATGAGCCCCTCTTCTTCCCCTTTCATTAAGAAACCTAACCCTAATTTGGTGTTATTCTCCAAATTGCCTCCAACATTCAAATTGAGTCCAATTTCCTCAAAATAAGTTGCAATCTCTTCCTTTTGAAGAAAGGAAGCCTCTATTTGCTAGGAGGGAGCCCATTGGAGCAATTTGGCCATTGGAAGTAAAGGAGATCTAGATCTAGAGGTTATTCCTTGAGAATCCACCCCTCAAGTAGTAAGAGCTTCTAAACCCCTTCAAATTTCACATTCCTTTCCATAGATGCATTCATTTAGGGTCCCCATGGCATTAGAATAAATTTGGGTCAATTTCGAATTCATTTTAGGTGCGTATCACGAGAGTATCAGATACGCACATCAAGTGTTCGACGAAATGACTCTTAAGGTTTTTGTTGCTCTAATTCCAGTTTTGATTTGGTATTTACATTGGTTATGGGATGTGTTAGCATTGTTGGTTGTTTGACTGAGATTTGAGTTTGTTAGTCGACCAAATTGGTCAGGGGGAGGCTCGGATTCAGTAGGAATGCTCACTGTTCTGTGGTTCTGAGGAATGGGGACTTGTTGTGGTAGTACCCTATCATATTGTTTACTGTGTATTATTTTGGGTGATCTGTCCATGGTTCTGGCTCAGTCGAGCACCACACATTGCATTCAATGCATCCTCATTTCACTGCATTCCTATTAATCACTGCATCATTATCACATTGTTCTGCTATTCTTGTATTTACTGCATATTAGATCATTCTGCACATTAGATCACATATGCTGCACCACACATCAATTGACCACTGCAATCTAATTAACATTCTCCTGCAACTTCCCTTCAATGCTCCACTGTTTGTGGATAGTTCCACTGCATGTATTTAGCTCACTGCACATGTTGACCTTGTTTATTTTATTGTCCTGCATCCTCATTCGATGCATTCGCTGCTACTTAGGTAATATCCTGCATATCTTGAATCAAACTAAGTATCTGGGATCTTGCCACTTGCCCTGTAAATTCCTCTTCAGAGTTACCACTGCATTCACCACATACATCTTTACATGTCCTGCTTCCAAATTAGTATACTGCATATATTACTTCCTTGCATAATCATCTATCCATTGCATATCCTGCAAATTAGATAGATTAACCTTCTTCACATATGATATGTCAATTACATGTCTGACCCACCCTTGAGTGTATTAAGTCTAGCATTCTTGTTCAGACATCTGCTCTGACCTGTGCATTTGCTCTGTATAGATACCTAATGTGCAGACTGGATTTTAGTCTAAGTCCCTTAGTTTTACTGTCTGACCATCTTGTTTAGTTCAGTATTGAACCAACTGCTTGACCTGCATCACTTAGGAGCCCAGCCCATATAGTACACATGAATTTTTGTTTCATGTTCTGATGCATACTTAGTATCAGTTATGATCCTTTCACTTTGTCCAGGTGATATTCCACACCACTAAGGTATCAAACCATTGTAAGTATCCACCTCTTTATTTGACCTGTCCATTCTAATGACTTGCCCCTAAAGCATGTTCTGCTCTACTTATTAGTCCAGACCTGAACTCACCATAATGGTTTTGCCCACCACTTGATTTAGCCCAGTTTTGATTGATTAGTTGATTGATACTTGAGTGCCACTCCTGAATCTCTTGAATGTTGCATTAGCCCACATCCCATCTGTTTTCAGTCCTTAAATGAAACCCTATTAATCACTGTACCCCCTTAGCTCACCACTTCTTTGTTCTGGCGTTGGGATTGCATTGCCTTGCATTGTACTGTTCTGGTATAGTACAGAGCATACATCCATGTATTTGTCTATTTCATGAATGTTTAGATTTGCTCTGTAGAGCTAATATGTCACGCCCCAGAACCAGAATACTAGCAAGTAGGGACGGACCAGGCCAGCTACGTATACCAAAGTACTCCAGTACTCCAAAATAACGTATAAGCTGTATAGATGGGGGTTACTACTACAAGCCAACAGTCGATCCTAGGTCAAGCAATCCTAGGTATCTCAATCACAGGCAGTAAACAATGTACAAGAAGTAAGATCAACTGGAATATAAAATAGTAAAGCGTCCCAAACTATCATATATCAATGATCATGAAGCTAGTAATATAGAGTGAAGACTAGCAAGAGTAATAATCATACATGATAAGCTCTAGCTATAGTCTAGAATACGCAAATCATGTTCTGGCCCGTAGGCTAAATGTCAAGTCCAAGACACGAGCTAAACACGTGCTCGGAGGCTAAACGCTACAAAAGAATAATGTACATAACTAGTGGGAGAATGAAATAGAAAACCCACTAAGGTACTCCGGTGCTCTGGGTAATCACCAACGAGTGGAAGGTACGGAAGATCCTCCGGGCTCCTCTATCAGATCTGGCCAAACAAAACCAGTGGGGTCAGACCCCCAATAGCAAGTACCACAAAGGAAGCCAAACTATGAACTAAAACCAGCATGCAAATCATAGCAACGGATAGAGACATAACTAAGTAAAGGAAAATCGAGACTCGTGCGCTACCAATGCACTTATCCCAAGAATAGGAAAGACAATAAGTAAAGCAACATGTAGCATAAAGTAAAGGACATGTGACGTAATGTAAACTGTGTACATGTAAGGAAAAGGAAGCATGTGAACATGAAAGATAAACTAGACATGTGAGCATGTTAAGTAGCCGGGACATGTGAGCATGTTAGGTAACTGGAACATGTAAGATAACTGGAACATGTGAGCATGTTATGTAACTGGAGCATGTGAGCATGTTATGTAACTGGAGCATGTGAGCATATGGTGAAGCCGAGCATGTAGTAGGAAGAATAGTATGTAAGGAATGACATGAAGCTAAGTACTACAATAAGATAAACTGGAGCAAGACTAGACTAGACAAGAACGGACTCCATCCATCAATCACGGCCAAACAATGATTACGGCTTGATACTTTAGCTAACTAGGGTTGTCACAATCCTAATTACTAACAAATGCAAGTCTGAGAATTCTACGTCCAGCACCTGTCTGCTACTACCTGAATGGTCCAAGCCAAAAAGAAAATAAGTATAGTAGACACATTGCAGTAAGATACATGTGTCCTAAAGAGGTGCCCCACCCGACGGTGTGCTGAAAGAGTGCTCATCATGACAGATAGCTCCAAATCTGAAGGATATATATAATGCCAAGACTAAAGGGGCAACAAGTAACTGGGAAATTCTCAATGATCTAAGTAATCAAGCTCGTTGTTTAGTCCTTAACATTTTCTTGTTGGATTCCGGGTGTAGCATTCCGCAGAATCCATCCTAGACATAAGACATGCGAGACTGGAAAATAACGAGAATGTGCACCATAACAAGCCACAACAAGAAAAATATAATAGACAAGAAGCCAGGAGTGCGCTACGACGAGCCACTATCAAGGAGCAAGACATGTACTGGAATCAAGAGTGCGCAATGACAGGCCACTATCACGTAAGCAAAGAAAGACATGTACAAGAGTGCACCACGACGGGTCACTATCTAGTAGACAAAGAAAGTATGGCAATAATTATCATAGCTTGTAAGAAAGAATCTATCAAAGACATATCATGGCATGTGGAAAAGAATAATTAAAGCTAAGTACATTTCATAGAAAAATGATTGAACATGTGCTAGTGTCAAGTGTATATAGGGTGCACAATCATTCTCTAACTATGCAAGATCATCTAATCATGTTAAGAAATCATTACAATCGAAGAAAATATCAAAAACGGACAAAAATGGGCAGAAACGGGCAAAAACAGACTAAAACAGCATAAAACGGCATACCGGTGGTATACTGCGGCATACCGGCGGTATACCGACCTAAAGACAGAAAGTTTCTGATGCAAAAAACGGCATACCGGCGGTATACTGCTGCATACCGGCGGTATACCGTTTTTCCAAACAGCAACAAAATTCAGATTTTTGCCAAAACTTGTTTTGGCCATAAAAACTTCGTTTTAAATCGAAATTCGGATTTTTAAAAGTCAAAATTGTATAGAATTGAATTTGCTACAATATGGAGCTATTAGATTCCACAAATTCAAAGATTTGATAGATCAATATCTCAAAATACTCCAAAACAGAGGTTCTCGGGACACCGAAACGAGTCCCGATTGCCACCAAACTCAAAATCCATGTATACTAGATAGGTAAGGACCCCATATATGTATATGTGACCAAGATCCATAATGATAACTCTAGTATCACTCTTGATACCAAGTTTTCTACTAAGTCACTATTGGGTTTTAACAGAAAATCAAAACCTTGCTTAAACAAAATTTGGAAACGTGCATATATACGAGAATCATAAATAAAACATATTTAACAAAATGAGTTTGGGAAAATTCTGAGCATTTAATACCAAGGAAAACCAAACTGACAACAAAACAATATGGTTCATGGATTTGGCAAGATGTACTTGCCTAGGTTAAGCTCCAAGCCTAATCTTCTACTCCACCACCAAGTGGGGCACGAAACCACACTCTAGACCTCAAGGTCAAGCTCTTGGCAAGCTCCAAGGGGGAGAGAAGGGAAGAAGAAATAAAAAGAGAGTGAAGAGAATAAAAAGAGAGAGGAGAGAGAAAGTGAAATGGTATATATAGAAGGGGGAATTAATCTTAGCCATTGGATCATGATCCATGTGAAGATCTAATTCAATCCTAACCATCCAAACAAAACCAAATATCCAATGGGTAATAGGGTGCATCTACACTATTCACAAAAATTTCTAAACACTATTCATCAAAATATCTAAAACACTATTCATCAAAATATCGAAAATACTATTCATGAAAATATCTGAAATCAAAAATATCTAAAATATGGAAAATCTGTCTGTATACTCCGGTATACTTGCGGTATGCCGGCCAAGGAAAAATCTATAAGTTAGAAATTTTTTGAAAGTATTACGAAAATCAAGAAAATACGAAATATACTACAAAATACGTATCCGTATATAAATACCGATACTGTGAGACGAGTCTCACAACTCTCCACAACTTAAAAATAAATTTCGTCCTCGGAATTTCCAAAATCTAGTCAAGCATGAAAACCAAACCAAAGAGCTGAAAAATCATATCAATCAAAACAAAGCATGGCATGTTGGTAAGATAAAGACAACAGTAATATAAGTAAATACGTAAGCAATAACACAACCATAATCAAGAAGGGTTGGAGGCATATGAATAAATATGTCTCCTGAGTCAGTTGAGTAGGAGCAGGCCTACGCTGACTCCACAACTTAGATAAAAGTCAATTCTCAAAATAAGCCGGTACCAATGACTTAATCCAAGACATGACTCTACCCAGGACGTATCTTCGTAGTCGAGACATGTGATAAATATCATGTATCTCAAGATACAAAGACAGAAGAGTGAGACTAGAAACTCGCCAAGTATGCGTAACCCAAGAGATAAATAAAAATGGAAGCAGAATAGGACAATACCTACAACATGACCACCCTCAACCAAAACCTGCTCTAACATACCAGACTCTGCCTGCCCACATCTCAGAACTGCTGCTCTAACCTGCTGGTGCTGAACCGGTACATGAGCCATATACTGCTGGACTGCCGGGGTAGCCGGTGAAGCTGGACTCTGGCAGGACTGACCCTGCTGGCTGATCAGGCTGAACTGACACCTCTGCCCTCGGGTCAACTCTGAACTCTGCCCCAGAATGCTAAGACTGATCCTCCATAACTGGCCTGACAGAAGATTGCTGACCTGCCATCGACAGAACCCAAACAAGATGGTCCGAAGGATTAAGAACAGTACCCTTGAAAGTTAAAGGACACAAGGATTAAATCGAGGGAACATAAAAGATCAACGATCATGGCAGATATCAGGTCAAAGGATCAGAGATATAGAATAACACGAAGGATATCAATAAAGGAGAATTGTGACTGAGATATCTAAACATCAGTAACCCCCACATATCCGATAAATCAGACCTTGCGTGGGCCACCACTAAAACCTATGTCATGCCCCAGAACCAGAATACTGGCAAGTAGGGACGGACCAGGCCAGCTACGTATACCAAAGTACTCCAGTACTCTGAAATAACGTATAAGCTGTATAGATGGGGGTTACTACTACAAGCCAACAGTCGATCCTAGGTCAAGCAATCCTAGGTATCTCAATCACAGACAGTAAACAATGTACAAGAAGTAAGATCAACTGGAATATAAAATAGTAAAGCGTCCCAAACTATCATATATCAATGATCATGAAGCTAGTAATACAGAGTGAAGACTAGCAAGAGTAATAGTCATACATGATAAGCTCTAGCTATAGTCTAGAATACGCAAATCATGTTCTGGCCCGTAGGCTAAATGTCAAGTCCAAGACACGAGCTAAACACGTGCTCGGAGGCTAAACGCCACAAAAGAATAATGTACATAACTAGTAGGAGAATGAAATAGAAAACCCACTAAGGTACTCCGGTGCTCTGTATAATCACCAACGAGTGGAAGGTACGGAAGATCCTTATCACGCCCCAGAACCAGAATACTGGAGAGCGGGGGAATGACTCAGCCAGCTACGTATTACGGGTAGATGAATATCGTATAATACGATCAATACTGTCTACAAGACGAGGGGGTGCATACTACATAAAAGTCTCCCTATGGTCCCTTCACATCTATTGTCTCAATCATTCAAACAAGAAACATAAATAGAGAACATGTGAGATAAAGCAGTAAGGCGTCCCAAACGCTCAGTCAAAATGTTCTTGATATCTGGCTTTACAAAATATAGCCAGATGATGTAGTAAGTATACACAATTGTTATCAGCTGCAGTCTGACTTAGTTACAATTATGCAAAAGTAGGTACAAGACAATCCGACTAACATGTCGGTGCCAAACGGCAAAGTTTAAAGTATTTAACAAAACGAGCGAGGAAGTAAGGAACCCACTCGAGTCCTCCTGCGATCATCCCTCTAGTATTGACCATCTTGGAGATAGTAGTAAGCTGGATCCTCGGGGACCGGCTCTAAATCTGGCCATACAAAACCAGAGAGGTTAGACCTCTAATAGCAAGTACCGTAAGGGAGCACGATATGAGGAATAAAACCAGTAATAGGAAACATAATAAATAGATCTCTGCTGACTACTGGGATTCACATCACGACACTTCGAACCAACCTCCCAACCAAACAAGGACAGAAGTCGACCCGTCATGTCCTGATATTTCGATCATCATAGTCAGTCATCAGAGTAGAGACAGTACACAAACAAATCAGCTTAAACGGCCATGCAACTACTACGGCTTGCTACTGTAAGTTCCAGGTTGTCCTGGATTTATGCAATAGAGGATTCCTCAGTTCTTACTATGTGCAAGCAAGGCTAGTTTACCCAGTCAATCAATTGCGCCAATCATGAATTAAACGAGTCCCAGCGGGATGCCCGTCATCAATATACAATATACAATATACAATAGATAATATAACCAGATATCGCTCCCTGCCCGTGTGGCAGATTTGCAGTATCTGTGGGGACCAACCGGCCTGTCGAGCACTACTAGTCCCAAGAGGGCTGCCATGTAAGAACTCGGGAATCCATTCTCTCCATGCAATCATTATTTTATTTAACTTAATAGTCTCTACGTTGAGTGAAGTCCCATACCGTGGGTCATGGTCATTCAAATGAGCACTTTCGTACGGGGTATGATATGCACAACTCTACAACGATACCAGTGCGGTCAGGTTGTAGGTCTTACATAGCGTAATACAACAATCAAAACTAACCACGGAGTAATCATGCCTTGACCATAAAGTACACATGCTATTTTTGTAAGATAAATAAATAACTAAATAAATAAATAATTTGAAGCCTGCATGTGCCTGTATGCCAATATTCGAGATTAGCCAGTCGATTGTAATAGTTCATAGTTAATATGAACGTGTCTCATTCATTCATTTCAATAAGACGACTAGCCAGTCTCTTAGTTCCAACTAGGAAGCATGATCAATTATTTAAATTAAGAAATCAATCCTCGTTTATTAATGCCAATATAACAATCAATGTAATTTAATGTAAAGATGCCAACTAATGCTAATAAATGCCAAGATAATTAATCAATGTCAATCAGTGTCAATTTAGGACAAGAATCAACCAAAAAGGCATTAGAGCCAGAGTTCATGCGGCTCGCGAGACTTGGGTTTCATGCGGCCGGGAATGAATAAGTTACATGCGGCTGGACAAGGATGATTCCATGTGGCCAAGTTAGTAAAGCCTCATGCGGCTAGAAACTAAAGGGGCCTCATGCGGCTAATTAATTCAGGGTCCCTATGCGGCTAGGATAAGTCATGCAGCTCATGCGACTGAGAATGGTCAGCGCCATGTGCCTGAGAAGACACGCAGCACATGCGACTGAGAATGGTCAGCGCCATGCGGCTGAGAGATCTCGTGCGCCATGCGGCTAAGATATATATATATATATATATATATATATATATATATATATATATATATATATATATATATATATATATATATATATATATATATAACTTCATGCGGTCGAAAAATCGACGGTTCATGCGGCTAATTAAGCCCAAGCTTATGCGGCTAAGAATGTGACAATTCGCATACGGCTGCGGGACAAAATACATATGCGGCAGATAAGCCTCATGCGACTGACTAAGACCATGCGGCAAGCTAAGCTCATGCAGCCAGGATGACTTGCCGCATGAAGACTCATGCGGTTAAGTATTGGCATGTGGCCAGGATCTGTTTTTCTTCTCCGAATTTTCTAAGGACAGAACCATAGAAACCATTGCTTCCAAGCTCTCTAAATCCTTCATTCCAGGCCCAAATCTGAACTTCTATAGGTCAAAATAGGGTAGAACAAAATTCTCTACAACATGAAACCATCAAAACTTAAAGATAATAAAGTTTACTAGATCAAAACCTAAGAAATCTAAAAATACATTAGACTTAGATCTACAAGAAATGAACCATAGAAATTGAAAATGCTAAGTACTAAAGAGGCTCAAAATCAAGTAAGGAAGATGATGGAACGATAATAATGGTGATTCATCAAGAAGCAAGTTTGGCACTTGCCTTGGTGGCTGGTAGGTGGGAGAGGAGTTATGAGAAAGAAGAAGATTAATGGTGAAGTAATGAAGAGAGAGAAAGTAGATGGCTTTAAATAGAAGGGGTGGTGGTAGGTGGGGGTTTGTGTTCGGTTCAAGATAAAACAGCATACTAAACCAATCCAAGCCCAACCCAAAGTATAGCCAAAGCAGAGTATGAAAGCAGAAAATAAAATACAGAAATAAAATTGCAGGAAATTAATTAACATGAAATTAAAGAGATTTAAATATAGAAAAATACATAATAAATATTAAATAAAACATTAAAGAAGTACATGTATTAAGAATACGTATTCTGGGAACGAGAAGTGACATCTCTACCCTCCTTAGAAAAATTCCGTCCTCGGAATTTCAAATCCAAGCAGGATAGGAATGTCAAAACTAAGCTAATCTAGGTACAAAAAACTTGAGCATGCAATCATTCTTCAACGTTAACTAGCAGATAACATATCTATATTAACAATCTACGATATCACGTAGTTCTATCCATAGGGTGACAAGCATGAGGGGTTAAGACAATCAAGGTACACGGAAAGAAATATACCTTGTGAGTCAAACAAATATGGATACCGTGTTCGGATATCATCCTCACATTTCCACGTTGACTCTCCTAATGAGTGATGACCCCAAGCAACCCGGACAAGGCTAATTATTCGATTCTTGAGTATCTTCTCTCTTCGGTCCAAAATGGACACCGGCTGTTCCTCGTAAGACAGGTTGGTACCAACAACCAGCTCAGAATGATCAATGATATGGCTTGGGTCCGATACATACCTTCGCAGCTGCGATACATGAAACACGTCATGCACCTCTCGTAACGAAGGTAGAAGGGACAGACGATAAGCAACATCGCCTACCCTATCAAGGATAACGAATGGTCCTACGTATCGCGGACTCAACTTCCCGCGAACGCCAAATCTAATGACCCTACGGGTAGGTGAGATCCACAAAAATACGTGGTCCCCAACGGAAAACTCTAGCGGCCTACGATGCTGGTCCGCCCAATGACGATGCCGATCTTGCGCAACTCAAAGTTGCTCCCTAATTCCCTTAACCACTTCAACCGTCTGAACAATCAATTCCGGGCCTAGCATCTTCCTTTTCTCGATATCATCCCATACTAGTGGCGATCTACACTTCTTACCATATAGTGCTTCAAATGGCACCATCTGGATACTGGCTTGATAACTGTTGTTGCATGAGAATTCGACTAAGTGCATGTGGCTCTCCCAAGACCCTCCAAAATCTAGGGTGCAAGCTCGCAACATATCTTCCAAAGTCTGAATTGTCCTTTCTGATTGTCCGTCCGTCTGTGGATGGTAAGCCGTGCTAAATCTTAACTTGGTGCCCAGACTATGATGCAAGCTCTTCCAGAAATATGATGTGAAACGGGTATCTTTGTCTGACACAATACTGACAAGGACTCCATGTTGTCTGACTATCTGTTACATATATAACTCTGCCAACTTTTCTGTAGATTGCCCTACTCTGAAAGGAAGAAAGTGTGCTACCTTTGTAAGCCGGTCCACTATCACCCAAATAGCATCTTTACCACTCGATGATCTCGGTAAACCGATCACAAAGTCCATTGTGATGTGCTCCCACTTCCATTCCGGGATAGGAAGCGGTTGTAATAACCCAGCTAGTCTCTGTTGTTCTGCCTTCACTTGCTGACATATCAAGCAACGAAAAATAAATCTAGCTATCTCCCTCTTCATTCCATTCCACCAGAAGTGCTGCTTGATATCCTGGTACATCTTGGTCCCTCCAGGATGTATAGAATACTGAGAACTGTGAGCTTCTGCCATAACTTCTTGTCTAATATCTCCACTAGGTACACATAGACGTGATCCAAACCTAAGTGTACCGTCTTCATGAATTCTCATCTCCTTTCTGAGTCCTGACTCACATTCTGCTCTAAGCTTCTGAATCCTTGGGTCATGTGCCTGAGCTGCCTTGATCCTGTCTACCAAGTCAGATTGAACTTGTTGTTTGCTATAAAATATAAAAGAGCAGAACAATTATCGGAGGACTGGACTTTTACTTCACAATACAAACTCGCTTGTACAAAGAAAGCCTAGGGGCGAAATCCTAGGTACAGCAATCTAAGTACAATTATTTATTTTAGATCCTAGGGGGTGACGGTAGAGGCTCGGGAAAGCGACGGCAGCTCTGCCTTACTCCTTGGACGATCGGGTGCAGCTTTGGCTCTGTAGAAGAACTGCTAGGCGTTGATGAAGAAATGCTCTCTCTTCAGGCTTTCTGGCTCTCTATGTCTCTATGTGCGTCTGTCTCTCTCTCTTTGTATGTGTCTCTCTATATGTCCCTCTATATCTCTGTCTGTCTCCTCGCAAGGGAATGGCACCCTGCTATTTATAAGAGTGGGGGGGCATCATTAGGGTTTACAAAGATTGCCCCTTAAAATGGCGACGGCCTGTTGATTGATCAATCTGGGCCATTAGTTTTGAGTGTAATGAATCTGGACCATTAATGTAGATCGTACCAAATCCTCTCAGTAATTAATGCTGATCGAAATAAATCTCCCTTATGATGATCCGCTGATGTCTGCGAATTTGAATGAATAAGTTTAATTCATTCTCCTGCCACGTATCCCAGATTATTGGGATTTGACCCAATCTTTGATTGCAATAAATCTAGAAAATTAATTGGCTTTATGACACGTGTTCTGGGAGCCACTGAGGGGATCAAAGCCGCATGAAGATTGAGCCGCATATGCCCGGCCACATGTCCTCGAATCACATGATAATCTGGACCGTATGGACGTAGGTGGCCGCATAACGGGTAACCCCTTCGTGAGCCGCATGGGGGAGCGTCTACTTGAGCCGCATGGGGGAGCGTCTACTTGAGCTGCATTTGACAATCCATGTGCCTAGGCTGCATGGCATTTTTTGGATCTCGGGAGATTATGTCAGGGATCTCCTTCGTTTTCCTAGGAGTCTGTCATTATGACAGAGTCATAATTACATTTTTGTGTCAGGGCTGTCGTCTTGTCAGAGCTGTCAACCGTCAAGGCAATTAATGCAGTAAGAAAAGAGTTGTTTGTATGCTACGTGGCACCCCTCTGAGCCGTATGGAACGTATCGAGCCGCATAGTCCCTTGTGCCGCATGAATCTCTGAGCCGCATGGGCTTTCTGAGTCGCATGGGGCTCTCTGGCCGCATGGATCTTTCTTTATTATTTTCTATGCTTCTATAAGACCCCCTTCAAAGTTTTCAATTTGTAAAATTGAAATACTTTGAATAAAGAAGCATGGCCATGTATTCTTCTAGCCGTATATGATGTCTCGGTCGCATGGATGTCTCGGCTGCATGGATGACTCGGCCGCATGGATGACTCGGCCGCATGGATGCCTCGGCCGTATGGATGACTAGGCCGCAGGAGATTTCGGGCCGCATAAGTGTCTCAGCCGCAGAGACTTTCCGCCACGTCATCTTGCCACGTATGGAGATCTTTTGCATTAACTGCTGTTGATTTGCTGTCAGCTTTAGGGCGGGGTCCTAGGAGTCTGGCCTTCATTTTAGGCGGCTTGCCTCGATAACCGAAGAGTTGGTTTTCGTTCTATACGAGAATCGAAGCGCCTTGATCTTGTTTATAAATATGGATGGATTCAGTCGGAGGGATTTCTTTACTTCCTCCTTCATCTCCAATTGTTGCTGTCTTTCCTTTTCTTCTCTATTTCCATTCTCCGACTGTCGAAAATGCCCCCCAAATCTTCCAAGGTCGTCTCCGCTGCCGCAAAAGGCAAGAAGGTGGCTCCCTCGTCGGCCATCGTGCCCGAAGTGTATCCTGATCTCCGCCCCACTTTCAAGGGTAAGAAATGGATTTGAATACTTTGAACCCTAAGAACCTATGGCTCTGTTGCATGATTTATGCACAAGCCTTCATCGTTTGGATGGCTCAAGCTCGATTATGATGGAGCCGCATGCGTTGTATGGGCCGTATGACCCTCTCGCATTCGAGCCGCATAGGACATTCCCTATGTATGAGCCGCATGAGAAGGATTTTGAGTCACAAGATTACTTCTGGATATGAACCGCATAAAGTCTTCTTTGACCGGAGCCGTATATGTTCCTGACAACCTGGCCCGCATAGAATTTTGCTGAGTCGCGCCGCTTAAACTCCTCTGCGAGATAGAACCGCATAAGTTTTAATCCGAGCCGCATAAGCTATCGAATCAGTCACATGGAACTCCTAAATTGGATCGCATGAAGTTGTGCAGACCCGAGCCGCATAGGCTCTGTTGAAGCCGTGCCGCATGAAACTCAGCTGAACTGGGCCGCATAAGGCTTCGTCGATCCGAGCCTAGAAACTTCTTTTTGAGAAACTCTAAGTGGTTTCGTTTTAACCTATTTTTAATCCTGTTTCTTCTGTCCTTTTCTAGTGAACCTCCCAATCAACCCGGCCGGAGAGCTTCTAGTGGGTTCGACTCAGTTTGCCATGGGTGTGCGGCTTGACGATCTAATTCGATATATTTCAGATCAACTTCTCCCTAATGAGCCTTTGGAGAGGGTGGCTGCCATCAACAACCAGCCTTTCTATTTCCTTTACACTATGATGAATTCGGGGAAACTGGACGAAGAATATCTGAAACCAGCTTTTCTCTTTGGAGATGCTTTATCCGTAAAGAACTCTCGAATGCTGGATGTTTCTGAGAACTGGGACTTCACTGTGGATGGTGTGGATATCCATGTTCCCGAGATGGAACGGCACTTTCTCCTCTCATGGTTTAATATGGTGCCGTTGAGCAGGAGAATGGCGGGCTCCCTGACTCCCACTCAACAAGGGATGTTTGTGGACAATATCCATTATAATATGAGTATTAGGTCAGCATATGCAGGTAGGGAGTCAGTCAGCAGGAGTGTGATAGGGTTGCTTCCTGGTACTTTTATAAACGTGTCTGGGCCCAACTTCACTTTTACCCGAGCTGATACCTTCCTGAACCAGCTCGCTTGCAAGGGGTCATATCCTGTGGGCAGGTTATCGCTGCTGAATTAGATAAATCCCATTCCCACATGGGCCAATCTTTTCTCGTGGATCCTGAGGAACTACGAGGAACTCCTTCAGGAGATTGACCTTTACTACGCCATCCGGGGCACTTGTTACGGATTGCCCATTAACAAGCCGCTGTTTATGGCCCTTTTGGAGATGTATAGTCGGTGTACGGGGACTTTCTTCGCGCCCGGAGGGGAGTTAGGACTCGCTCTTCATGAGATGCATGCTGTTTCCAAGCTGCCGTGGGGAGGCGAGGCATTTGAAGTATATACCCCAACGAATGAGGAATTCGATGATCTGGATCGTCGATTTCCTGGTTTCGTCGCTGTTTACCGGGAGCTGCTGTGCCACCATAGCATCTGTCACCAGACTGCTATAAAAAGAATAATAGTTCAGAAGGGAGCGCCCCTCATACTACAGCCTGGGTTGCGTATCTTTTCAAACTACGTCCTTCCAGCCGGGTCTCTTCTCGAGGTCCTCAAACCCCGGAGGAGGTAAAGGACATGATGTTGAAGGCCAAAAGGTCGAGGTCCACCCATGACAGGTTTGGGAGTCGTACCGACTCCTTTAGTTATTTCCACTACAGTACCCGGCAGATGTCGGAGAAAGCAATCTTGGCCGGGTTCTTGATGGTATGGCTACGAAATTGCGTAGTCTCGGGAGGGACAGGTTCTATGAAAAGGATCAACCGCCACTTCATTCTTCCGGCTGTAAAGCTGGTCTTCAAAGTAAGACTGGCGCTTCTTCCGGCTATGGTGTGTAGCATATACCACGGCCTCCGTGCCTTCGTATTTAAAGTCATTGCTCGCGAGACGACGCTGGATTTTGAGCGAATAGAGCTACCATACCACTACCTCATGGGATGGTTATTGATGCACTATAGGTCATTGATGAGGCCCGGGACTGAGGATGATGTCACCGCTGATGACGCCTTCCTCTTTCGATACCGCCACCAATCTTAGGAGTATGACACCATGCCGGCTTGTCGGAGGGTGTTGGCAAGAGTTGACGGGCCCGACTTCTTTGTGTCTCTTCCTCAGTTTACCCCTAGAGAAGTGAGGAGGGTACACGTTGATGGCATTGAACCTCCCCAGCTCTTATCCGAGAAGATGCTTCTATGGCTGTGCAACATTCACCCGGCGCGTATATCGTTACCGAAATAACGTATACTTGGAGCCTTATTTGCCTAGCCGGTTCTCTCGTCAATTCTGGTATAGTCATCTATTCCTTGACTGCCCCAGTGCTTGTCTGGGCTTCGAGGGCAGTATTCTTGACGGCATCCGGGCGTGGCATTATTACAATGCTGTTCATACCCGGGCTAGCTTCTCAGTCCCTGACGCTAACACGCAAGGGGATATTCTGTACATGGCGGCTCTTTATCACGTTGCGGCGAGCAAATCTCCCGTGAACTTTGACATGAACACCAGCTTCATTGTCGGGACCGGCCTGGAAGAAAAGCCCGAGGGTTCCAGGAAGAGGAAGAGAGAGACGAATAGGGTTCCCGTGCCAGACTCGGAGTCCACTACGGCAGACGAAGAAGATGACGGGCAGGCCGCCGATGACTCGTCGCATTCTTCGGACGAGGAGGTGGGGGACCAGCCTCCTGTTGTGCCAGACGAAGAGGTGGAGGATCATCCACCTGTTGTGCTTGGTGCTTCGCATCCACGAGGCAGGCGTCTGTCTACTGACGATGGCAGGACCTACTCCACAAAGCGGGCTGCGGTAAGACGTCGCAGGCTGTTTATTGATGTTGACGATATTTCTGAGGTGATTGGAATTTCGGCCGCCTTTTCCTTTTTTTTTCTAAATTATGGTATAATCATTTTTCTTTTGCTCCTCGCAGGCGTCCGGAGAGTCTGCTTCTCGGGACTCGACTACTGAAGTCGATCCAGCCTTGTCTACTTTGATCCATGATATGTGCACCGCCATCACTCCCGCTGGGGCTCTTTCGGAGGCGGCCGGGGGGGTCTCATCTTGCTGAGACCTCAACTCATGGAGACGGGGGCTCTATTGCCCCTGTCCGTGTCCCTGAGACAGCCGAATTCCAACAGGATGTCACTGACCCGGCCGACTCCCCTTTAGGGACAGAAAAGCTGGTTGAATTCGAGTTGGAAGCTGCGGGTGGGGAGTCCATGTTAGCTTCGAACGAGCTACAGCCCCCGAGCTCTTCCCCTGGTAAGATAAACTAGCTTCTTGACTTGTGAGGAGGCCTTTTTGCCTCTATCATCCTGTCCTTCGTGGATTAATGATTGCTCTGGACGTGCAGGTCCCACCCCTTCATTGCCGGCGACAGATATTGCCGAGGTGGATTCAAGTTCGGAAGCTCTGGTGATAGCACAGCTGGGGTAAGGGACGATACTTTCTGCACCATCCTCTGCGAATAGGATTTCGGGAGTTAACCTTTCCGCTCTACCAAGTATCCAGGCTCTTCGGGCGGCGGAAGAGGAACTAGCTGCGATCCATGCATCTTTTTGCACAGAATTCGTTTCCCTGGTGACAGGGATGGCAAGTTCTGAGGCTACTCCTTCGGTACTGCCTGCCATACTTCCTTTGACGCCTTCCTCTACGAAAGTTTTGGACGAAGTGTCCCAGGATGTGGTCGACAGTTTCTACTGCCACCTGAAGAGGGGGATTGAGGTAGCTGTGGAGAGGGGGACTCCCTTTTCTATGGCCCGCCAATATGTCGGTGGCCAAATTAATATCCTTAGAACACTCCCCGGTGGAGCGGGACTGGCTGTGCTTCTGGAGCCTAAGCTGTTAGAGGCTGATCGTCTTGTGGCCCAGTTCCGTATGCTGCAGCAAGCTGATTTACCCGTGGTAATAAACCAAGAGCGCAATTTTCTTATGACCGTGGTGGAGAAGGTTAGGCTTGCTAGGGAATCGATCAAGCCAACTATATTGAAGGATCGCCAGGATCTGACTCAGTTGTATGATCAATGGAATCGTCGGACTGAAGATTGTGCGGCTCGAGAAGCGGCGGCCTCCCGCGGGGTAGCTGACACCAGGGAGCAAATCCTCGAGCTTCAGAGAAAGCTGGCTTTCTTGGAGTCCGAGCTCGAAGCTGCTCGTGCTGAGAAAGGGATTGCCATTCAGGAGGCTGACAAGTTTAGTAGGGCTTCTGCCAATCTAGAACTTGCCCTAAAGAAGATGGAGAACGACTGGCAGGCATATACGTATCTGAATGACGCAGAGCAGTTGTCCCAGGAGGCCGAGCGCCGAGCGAAACAGAGGCTTGAGCGGGGGACTGTCTTGGTGCGAAACCGCCTCTTGGAACTATGTAATGCCGAACTATAGTCGGCCTTTTTCTGGTTTTGTTCCTGTTTTTTTTTTCTTTTCTCTTTGAGAGGGACGTGGTCCCAAAACATGTAATACTTTTTTCGTCCTTCAAATAAAGAGTACTTTCCATTCTACCCTTCGTTTGTATTGCTTGTTTGCTTGTGATATTTGTGGTGATATTTGCCCCGCATGGGGGACTTATTTGTGTACCTGTTACCCCTGGCATACCTTGGTTTTAGGTATGGGTAACAAG
The DNA here is from genome assembly GCA_029216955.1 of Iris pallida. Lineage (NCBI taxonomy): Eukaryota > Viridiplantae > Streptophyta > Magnoliopsida > Asparagales > Iridaceae > Iris > Iris pallida. The sequence continues at coordinate 12,505,798 of JANAVB010037020.1, forward strand.
TTTGATTGGGGATACCTAGAACAGTTCCACGGTAAGGTGGTCATGGGTGTTCGGGGTATCGGGAGATAGAATGCCATGGAGCAGCTGGGCTCCCGGGGCATGATGAGGAATAGTGTGCCTGTACTAAGAGACTTAGCAAGGGACATTTGTGGGCCTATTACCCTTGGCGTATCCTGATTTAGGATACGGATAATAGGATAGGGGGAACCAACATACTTACTCAAAGGTAATGAGGACATGGCAAGTACGAAGGTTTTAACCGTAGAGTCTTCCTACTCAGAGGTAATGAGGACATGGCAGGAGTGGACTCAACGGATGATATTTATGGTCAACAGAGGACATTTGTGGTCAACAGAGGACATTGGTGGTCAACAGAGGACATTTGTGGTCAACAGAGGACATTTGTGGACCTATTACCCTTGGCGTACCCTGGTTCAGGGTACGGGTAATAAGACGAGAGAGGACCAACGTACTTACTCAGAGGTTATGGGGACATGGCGAGTACGGAGGTTTTATCGTGGAGTCTTCCTGCTCAGAGGTAATGAGGACATGGTAGGAGTGGACTCAGCGGGGAAATTTTGTGGACCTATTATCCTTGGCGTACTCCGGTTGTGGGTACAGATAATAAATCGAAAGGGAATCATCATACTTACCCAGAGGTTATGAGGACATGGCAAGTATGAAAGTTTCTTCGACGGAGCCTTCCCATTCAGAGGTAATGAGGACATGACATGAGTGGGCTCAATGAAGGAGGGTACATAGAACGACTCAGAGGTAATAAGGACATGGAAGTTCTATGCAAGGGGTAGTTTGTTTTTGGCGGAAGTGAAATGACTCAGAGGTAATGAGGACATGGTCGTTTTGGAAATTTGTGGATCTGTTACGCTTTTTGTGCACTGGGAGTGCGGGTAGTGGATCGTGATGGAGGATCTCTTCTAGGAAGAAAGTTCAGAGGTAGGATCATATATGACTTACTATCTGAAAGAGTGACCGAAATATGAGTTCAGAGGCACCAGCGGGTACATGACTCGATAATCTGGAATATTGAAATGTGAGTTCAGCAGCACCAGCAGGTACATGACTCGATGATCTGGAAATTTGGATGTGTGAGTTCAGCGGCACCAGCGGGTACATGACTCGATAACTTGGGGATACGAGTTCAGTGGCGCCAGCGGGTGCATGACTTAATAATCTGTGAAAGTGAGTTCAGCGGCACCGGCGGGTACATGACTCGGTGATCTGGAAAATGTCATTTAGACATAATATTTCTTCAGAAACTTGTCATTGACGGGCAACATGAGCAAGTCTCCGTTTTGTTTTGCGAGGCGGTAAGCACCGTTGGAGAATACAGCCTCACTGATGAATGGACCTTCCCATTTCGGCTGGAACTTACCGGTGGTCTTGTGAGTCATGACCATCGGCCTTCGGACTGCCAGGACGAGATCGCCCACTTGGAATGTTCTGATTTTAACCTTCTTATTGAAGGCTCCAGAGATGCGTGCTTGGTATAGTTCGATCCTTTGTTGAGCCAGGAGGCGCTTTTCGTCCAAGGTCTCTAACTCTTGCAGTCGGCGTCGGTAGTTATCATCCGTCGTCAATTGATAAGTGAGGGCGACGCGGAGTGAGGGTATTTGAGTCTCCAATGGGAGAACTGCCTCACTCCCGTACACCAGGAAGAATGGTATGTTCCCTGTGGACGTTCGGACGGTGGTACGGTAAGCCCACAAGCATTCACCAAGCTTCTCATTCCAGTCGTGTTTGTTGGACGATACGAACTTCTTGAGTAACTTGATGATGGTTTTGTTGAATGCTTCTGCCAACCCATTTGCTGCTGGATTGTATGGCGTCGAAGCAATATTCTGGATATGGTGCTTGTCGCAGAACCGATAGAAGGCGTGGCTTGCAAACTGCGGACCATTATCGTGGATGATCCTCCGGGGCAGTCCAAAGCGATAGATAACGCGATGCTTAAGGAAGCTGATCACGTTTGAAGTCTTTACTTCTGCGAGTGGGACAGCTTCCGCCCATTTGGAGAAGTAATCTGTGATTGCGAGTATAAAGCGATGTCCTCGGGAGGAAGGTTGAGTGATTGGACCGATGATATCCATTCCCCATGCTTCGAATGGCCAGGACACCACCGTCGGATGTAGAAATTCGGATGGTTGGTGGATGAAGTCCGCGTGGACTTGGCAAGCTTTGCACTTTCTAGCATAGTCAATCGCATCTGCTACCATCGTGGGCCAGTAGTAGCCCATTCGGCGAAGACGGTCTTGCAATTTAGGGCCAGGCTGATGGGCCCCATAGACACCGTCATGAGCTTCTCGTACGGCTTCTTTGGCTTCTACGTTTGACAGACATCGAAGCAATAATCCGTCGTAGGAGCGGCGATACAGCATCTTCGTCTCCGTATCGTAAAAGAATCTGAGAGAACACCGTTTGATGGAGGTGGCTTCCTTTGGGTTCTCGGGCAGGATATCGTAGACGACGAAGTCAATGAATGGTTGTCTCCAATCCGGGGCATCGTCGACCGTCTGGGCGGAATAACTCGCCACGAATTGAACGTTGTTCTTAGGGCAGACCAGTTCGTGGCCTATCACATCCACTGATTGGTGAGCATAGTTCGGAACTGCTAGGAAAGCAGTAAGGCCAGCTAGGGCATCGGCTTCGATGTTTCAGAGTCTGGGAACGTGTTCGATGAAGAATCCCTCGAATGACGAGATGATGTTGATCACTATTTGGTGATAGGGGATCATATATTCGTGGCGGACTTCGTATGAGCCCCGGATTTGATTGACGATTAACTGGGAATCGTCGTATGCTTCAAGATATTCTATCCCCAGCTCTCTTGCCAGTTGGAGGCCAATGACCAAAGCGTTGCACTCGGCCACATTGTTAGAGCAGGGTTCTGTAAGAGAGTAAGCACGGTTGATCACCAATCCGGTAGGAGAAACCAGCACCACCCCGACTCCGACGACGATGTTGCCCTTGGGTCCAGTTCTTGAAGCACCGTCGAAGAACATTCGCCATATATCATTGTGAGAGGTTACATGTGAGTCGGCGACCTCATCTGGGATCTCTTCATACATTCTGGAGGACTCCAAGCCTGGGTGGGCGGCCAAAAAGTCCGCCAGGGCTTGACCTTTGACAACCTTTTGCGGGACGAAGATCATATGATAAGGGGACAGCAATATCGCCCATGTAGCGAGGCGGGAGTTGAGTGCCTCTGGTTTAGTCATGAGGATCCTGAGAGGGTTGACTCGTGAGATTACATGTATTGTTTGTCCAGTGACATAGTGCCGCGTCTTCTGAATGGCGAATACCAGGGCAAGGCATTCCTTCTCCACGACGGTGTATCGGTGCTCTGGCCCAATCATCATTCGACTGAGGTAATATATGGCTTGTTCATGGCCTGCATCGTTGTTTTGTGCCAGCAGAGCTCCGAGGGAATGCTCTATTGCTCGTACGTAGAGCAGAAATAGTTTTCCAGCAACCGGGGCCACCAGGACTGGAGGGTTCGACAAATATTCTTTGATGCTGTCGAAAGCACGCTGGCATTCTTCGTCCCATACGAACGAGACGCCTTTCTTCATGAGGTGGGTAAATGGTCGACATTGTCCGGAGAGGTTAGAAATAAACCTTCTGATGTAAGCTAACCTCCCTTAAGGTCTCTGAGTTCGCAGAGATTTTTCGGGGGACCCATCTCCATGATTGCCTTTGTCTTCTCAGGGTCTACATGGATACCCCGGGCGGTGATGATGAAGCCCAAGAACTTCCCACTGGACACGCCCAGGAAGGATTTTGTGGGATTCATTTTCAAATTGTGCGCTCGTATCAGGTCGAATACCGTCCTCAGATCCTGTAGGTGGTCTCCCTTACAGCGACTCTTGACGGCGATGTCATCAACGTAGCACTCCACCGTCTTGCGTAAGTGGTCTCTGAAGATGATACTCATGGCTCTTTGATATGTGGCACCGGCATTCTTCAGACCGAAAGGCATGACTGTGTAACAGTATGTGCCAATCGGTGTTCGGAACGATGTATGCTTTTCATCGTCAGGAGACATCTTGATTTGGTTGTACCCCGAGAAGCCATCCATGAATGACATACGTTCGAAGCCGTAAGTATTGTCGATCACGATGTCTGTGATAGGAAGGGAGAATTCATCTTTGGGGCACGCCTTGTGTGAAACCCGTAATTTCAGAAAAAAATTATTTTTTAAATTAGCTAATATAATTAATTCTCAATTGTTAATTTAGGAAATTGAATTTTTAGAAAAATTATTAAAACTGGGGATTTTATCAAAACATGTAATTTTCTAATTAAATATTATGTTACTTAGAATACAAATTATTTTCAATAAAATAAATTGATTAGATTTTTGTATGTCAGCCCAGACATGAACCTAGTTTGAATTTAAGTTTGAACTTAAAATATTTTAGAAAACAAATTATTTTTTCAAAAGTTATAAAGCTATTTTACCAATAATAATATTAGGGCCCAAACACTTTTCTTAATAGCCCGTAGGCCTAACCCATTGGGTTCATTTTTTTTTCTAAGGAAATTTTCTTTCTTTCTTTCTTTCTCATCTGTGGCCAACCTCTGGCTTTCCAAACGGTCGATGACCGTCGGCCTCCCCGCGTGAACTGCCGCCGCCGGCGACCGATGGTCTCCCCACTGGCCGAGCACCCCTCAGGCTTCCGTAACCGTCCCCTCTCTTCTTCTATATAAACCATTTTTTTATTTTACCACCATCACCATCTCTTTTTACCTGTGCCCTAACCCCCAAACTATTCCGACGAACTCTCGCCTGAACCACCCGCGTCAGCTCGACCCCGGCGACTCCACGCCGACCGCACCCCGCGGATCCGCCCCCAGCGCGCCCCTCTCCACTCGCCGCCGATCCCGGCAGCCCCGACCCGTGCGGCTCTCCGGCGCGACTCCCCGCCGGCCTCCTTCGCCCGGTGCACCTCCGGCCCGACCCCCTTCGCGCGCCCCTAGCCCGGCCTTCCGCCGGCGCACTTCCCCGGCTCTCCGAGGTTGACCCCCTGTCCTCGATTTGCTGTCCAGTGCTTCTGTGCGCGTGGCGCTGTCCCGAGGAGCCGTTCCCCGTGAGTTTCTGACGTGATTTCAGTTCTGTTCCGCGGTTCCGCGTGTTCCGAGTCCGAGGCATCACTTCGGATTCCTTCGATTTCGGTAACTTCTGGATAGTGCCATAGTTCTCTATTAGTCTGTGATGAAAAAACTGGTCCCCCGATTCCTTCAGGAATTCGGATTTTCGGTTATCCTTCGGGAAATTTGGTTTTCTGTTACGTTTCTGGATTCGGAAAATTCGGATCGTTGTTCTGTGATTTTTGGGTTCTGTGATGATCTTTCGGATTTTCCGAATTCGGTTCGGAAATGTTCTGTGAGTTTTTGGAAGGATTCTTTGGTTAAGTTTCTGTTGGTTCTCTGAGTTCAGTTGGTTTTTCGAATCTCAGAAGAATTACTGTGGATGTTTCGAGTTAGATAATTTTTTTAGTTCGGGTTATTATTATTCTGGTTGGAATTTGAGTTTCCCTGGTTTGGGATTATTTTGCAGGAAAAAAATCGGCGCGTTTCCCAGTTTTGGGTTATCCCGAAAATAGAGGGAAAGCTGCCGAAATTTCTATAAAATTTGATTATATAATTTTAAAATGAATTTCAGAAAAGAATATTATTTTTGGATTTATTTAGGCGACGACCGTATTGGTCAATGGGCCCCAGTGAAATGCAAACGCACCGGTCTATCCGGACGTTGAGGCAGAGTAGCTGTAAGTGAAGATTGGACCAGTTCTGAGACTCATAATATTTTATTTTTAAATTAGAAATTATTAGTTATTATTATTATATAATTTTGTAGGTAATTTACAAGACTAACATTTTCTTTCTCTTATTTTAATTCATGGAAATGTAAGGGCATAAGCTCATTTATTTATTTTTGTAAATTTGTAATAAGTAGGAATCAGCTGTGGATTTTCTGGGATTGTGAACGCGTAGGATTAATTAAATATTAATATTAATTATTAGTTAGAAATTCATGATTTTCTCATTTAAAGAAAAGAAAAATATTTATATATATAATTATAAAATACTAATTTTTCCCAATAAATTGATAAAAACAAGTTTTCCGAAATAAAATATAAATTTAGATTTCCTTAATTGTAACGCACTAGAAAAACGTGTTTTTGATTGTGTTGGTTAATACAAGACTAAAAATTAATTAGGAGACAAAATCTAGAAATTGTAACTAGATAATTGTCACGACCCGTTACCCAAATTGTTGGGCCGGGCCGAGCCATGTCCAGCCTACGCTTAAGATAAAGCGCAGTAAGCTGTTCTAGAGATAACAAGATAAGACTAAATGTGCTAACAGTTCTATAAGTGAAGAAGAATCATAAATGCTCCAAACACAAAAGTCATCTCATATATAGAAATAAGTCCAAAGTACAAGTCTGAAATGTAAAACTGGATACACGTCAAGTTACAAAATACGTAGTCTAATACATGACTACACTAAGTATCCCAAGTGACTACGTGTAGCTCCCCGCCCCGAAAATTTTAAAATATTTTTATTATTAATTTATTTTATTTAAATGGTGATTTTTAGACTGTACATGAAGGGTACATACATCATTATAGACCTATTGCATTTTGAGTATTATTATTTAGTATTAAGCTATTGAGTTGATTATTAAATAATATTAGTATTATTATCGGTTATGGTATTTTGTTGTTATTATTATTATTAATATTATTATTTTGGTTATGAAATATATTAAATGTTATAAGAGATAATAGATACAGAAATATGTATATAGATAAATATCGTATACGTATATATATATAGGTATATGTGTGTGTAGTATATATATATATAAATATTGATTAAATAGGCATGTATATATGTTCATAATTTATTAAGGTGTATATATATGTACATGGATATATAAAATATATATGTATATGTATAAAATTGTATATGTGTATATACGTATATATACGAATATTTGTATACGTGTATAAGTGTATATATATGTATATTGGATACGTGTATGTGTGTGTATATATATAGAAAGAGAGAATATATATAGAGAATTTATATATAGAGAGAGAATATATATATATAGAGAATATATATATATATATATATATATATATATATATATATATATATATATATAAGTATGTATGTATATAAATAAATATATATGAAGATAAGTATAAATATATATACTTGGTTGTTGTATGCTAATTAAATAAAGGTTTAAAGCCAAACCCAATAGGCATGAGCCCAGAATCCCCTCAGGCCATCCGTTCGAGCCCGAGCCCAGCAAGGGGGGTGGGCAACCCGACCCCAGTTACTCTCCCACGCAAACAGTAGCCGACTGGATCATATAAAATAGAGAGAATAACGAGAAGGTTGGATACATGAAAACGCAAACCCTAGAGGAACAGCGCCGTGCCACCACCCTCCAGCCAGGGCGGCCACCCTGGACCGCCGCACGCCGTCACAGGAGGCCGTCGCCGGCCAGAAAAAGTGCGTGTGCGCGCGCGGAGTTGAAACCGACAGCAGCAGCCTGTGCGCGGATGGGGTGATTCATCGCGAGATTTCTCCTTGCACGGTCGACGGTTCTTCGAACCGTTTGTTCAGGTATGGACCCGATAAATCCCTCTTGATTTCCCTTTAGGTAGATTGGATTATTAAGCGATAGGTTTCCGTGAAATCGAACCCAAAAAACCCGAAAAACTCTGTCCCGAAACAGGACCGAAATCAGTCCCACGACCTTAGTTCACGGACGGTTTTCTCCCAACCCATGCCAGATTTCGAGATTCTTTTGAAGAGACTTTTAGACAACATGTAGGGATTCACAACCCTTCTTACGGAATTTGAAATCATCGACTGAGCGTCGAGAAATCGAATTCCAAAGTTTCCCAAAAATCTGTTTTCAAAACTTGAAATTGTTCCACACGACGTGCGTCACGCCAATCGGGACGATGTGGTCGCGTACCGAAAGGATCGAAAGCTGCATAACGGCTTTGTGGTCGTGTGGGCTTTGACGGAATTCAAATTGGTCGCGTGGTGCGCGACGAATTTGATGCGTATCCGTCGAAATTCACCGTAATCGTGCACGTTGCAAATTCTCCAATTACTTTGTGCATGCTCGTCAGATCGAGACGAAACTTGCGCCAACGGGACCGTATCATTTTTCTGGTCCTGTATGCCAAGTTGGTCCATCTGAGACCGTTGATAAAATCGTCGTTTGCGGGCC
>JANAVB010037020.1:12519463-12656963 GCA_029216955.1 Iris pallida
TGGCAAAACCTACGGGTCATCTCCTCCGGATCAGCAACCAGACTAGGAGCAAAACGGCTCAGGCGACTAAACTCTGCCGCATACTCTCAACAAAACGGTTCCCCTGCTGGATGTTCTGGAATCGTAGCCCCATGGCTACTCTAGCATGGTCGAGAGAATTTCTTCTTGAACTGGGTCTTGAACTGGTCCCAAGTGGCTCTACCTCTCGCAAACACGGCTCATTCCGGAACCAGACTCCTGCTAAGTCTATCAGCAGAAATCCCGCTGCCTCGACCTGGAGGTCATCCGCATCCTAACTCCCAGAAGCTTCTCTCTACAGAATCTAGCCAGTCATCGCTACTACTATGCCCTCATCCCTGAGAACTCCTTGGGATTCAGACATGAAGTCCTTGATCGTCCCCGCTTCTGCCGTGGCTCTACATGTGGTGGGACTACGGACGTCCCTCAGAACGCTCCCTGCTCTGGCGAGTAGGGTAGTCTGCTCTTAATGGTTGTTAGGAACCCCTGAATCAGCGTGAGCAGTTGGTTCCCGTCGAGTGTGACGGAAGCCTGGGTGGGTATAGTGATAGGGGGTGGTAGAAGTATTGGGTCCTGCCGGGCCTGTGATGTGGAAGGAGGTATCTGGGTCTGTGGATCTGTGGAGTGGGGGAAAGTGGTAGGTGGAGATGTATCAGTCAACTGGTCAGCTGACTGGATATGGAGGGCCCCATTCTCGGGGGTAACATACTGGGACGAACGAGTAAGCACCATCTAAATTACACATAAAAAGACTTATAAGGACTTGTTTAAAGTAAGTAATCATATGCAAGAAAATCTAATTATAATAACAAATATGTGATGTATTTCCTATGTTGCAATCCTAGTATTCCTCTAGGTGTTCGAAGCGTCTTTCCTAATGTTGTCTAATTACCTTAAGTTCCTAATTGCAGGCATGCTTGGTACAATAACGTAACCAAAAAGTTTAGTCAGGACCTGCATGGGGGCACCACTAAAAACATGTCACGACCCGTTACCCAAATTGTTGGGCCGGGCCGAGCCATGTCCAGCCTACGCTTAAGATAAAGCGCAGTAAGCTGTTCTAGAGATAACAAGATAAGAATAAATGTGCTAACAGTTTTATAAGTGAAGAAGAATCATAAATGCTCCAAACACAAAAGTCATCAAATATATAGAAATAAGTCTAAAGTACAAGTCTGAAATATAAAACTGGATACACGTTTAGTTACAAAATACGTAGTCTAATACATGACTACACTAAGTATCCCAAGTGACTACGCAAACTAGGCGAGTCTCCCCGCAGGAACATCCTCGCATGGCAAAACCGGGTCCTCGACAGTGACTCCATAATACGAATCACAGAGCAACTCCTCCTCAATAAGTATACCTACAACGTTATCCTGTCAAGACGGGAGCAAGTACTGTTTTCTAGCAAACTAAATATACAAAGCATGAACAGGAATGTAATAAACTGGAATCATGGCATATCATGGTTTAATTGGTTCTTTTTAGGAATGACAACATATAGTTTAAAAGTTTAAAACTGTAGAATGTACGTGAATCGGTCAATAGGTGAATAGGATGTACAGCGGCACATATCAAGTTTTTTGGCATGCACATATGTGCACGAACGGCATCGGTGTATATCCATACACAAATGCGAGATCAGAACCTACGGCAAGGTTACATATAGAATGTCTCCGAGCGCGGTAAATACATACGGAGAAGGGGGTCATGATCACGTACATTACTAGCAGTTTCCCCTTAACCCGTTATTTTAAACATGTGAGAGATATGAAAACAGTAATAACATGTGGGAGATACGAGAACGATATAAAGCATGTGAGAGATATGAGATACTGTCCTAAACATGGTAGAGACTGAAAGTAATACAACATGTAAAGTTCTAACTTGCTACCCCAAGGATCAGCATTTAACATGGTTGGTAAGTCGCAGTTTATTGTTCTAGCAGTATGTAAAGTTCGTAGAAAGTACTTGCCTCTAGCAAAGCAAAACAAAACAAGCTGCGATAACAATGCTATGGATGTCTGGTAGCTCGTCACTCTAGAAGTAAATACAATAACTTAGTTTTTATACTAGGCTAAAATACTAGGACACTAATTGGTGAAACACGACTTGTGACTGGGCACCTAGCCAAAATGATGACTCTGGCATAGGAGACCAAAGTGGGGTGACACACTATGTTAACTAACTTTCTAGGGTCTTTACACTAGTGAGGGGTGGGGTTTAACACGGCTAAAACTCAAAATAACACAAAAAGCTACAAGTCGTAATTAATCAATAAATAAATCAAAAGACCATTGTATTCTAACAATTTTTGAAGTAGACAAAAAGCCTAGTTTTTCTTAAAGTAATACCAAAGTGATCCTTGTTAATCATAGAAATTTATTATAATTTTTCTGGAATTTATTAACCAGTACAAGTATTTTATAAAAATCAGTTTTCCTAAGTATACAAAAAATAAGTTTTGTTTTCATATGCCAAACTAGTGGCAAAACAGTAAATTAAATACTACAAAAATTATACTAAATTAGCTAACTTAACATAGTATCTAAAAACTATTTTTCCATAATTTTAGCAGTCCTTTAAGTATTTTTAGAAAATCAAAAACAGCATTGCACACAATAATTAATTATCTGCGTATTTTGTCCATGTATACAATTTGAACCAAAGTTCAAATACAGGACCCAAGGCCATGAATCAAGTCCAATATGACTTGTACAGGTCTTGAATATGGGAAAACACATTTGAGCCCAAATACCCATGCTAGGTTTGGACACCAAATGGTTGCAGTAATTTAAATACAATAAAAAATACAATTTGGTAATAGTCAAAATAAATATTATTATTTTAATAAGGTAAAATTTTACATAGTAACTATAAAAGTATGAATATTATTTTATAAAGATAATTTACACTAAGCTAAGTAAAATATATATAAGATAATATATATATACATTAATATAGGGATATTTACATAATGGATATATATATATATGTAAAAATTACATATATATATATATATATATATATATATATATATATATATATATATATATATATATATATATATATATATATATATATATATATATATATATATATATATATATATATATATACATATAAGAAAAATACTCAACTATATAATATATATATATATATATATACAAAATTAATGTATACATATACATATAATAGTATATATATGATAATATATATACACAAGGAAATATATATACATAAATATATATGTATACATAAGACACACACACATATATATATATATATATATATATATATATATATATATATATATATATATATATATATATATATATATATATATATATATATATATACATACATAAAATAATGAAGTACATATATATATATATAAAAAAACAGCAACTATATATACATAATTATAGTATATATAATAATACATATATATATACAAATATATGTATATACATATATATATAAAAAAAAAAAAAATATACATATATATATAAATATATAAAAGAAAAAGAAAAAGGAAAAGAAAAAGAAAAAAGAAAACAAAGACAGCAGTGGCAGGGCTCGAACCCGAGCCAACACAGGGCGCGGGGAGGGGGGGGGGTTTAGGTCGAGTCGGGCTGGCCAGGGGGTCAGCCCGTTGGCTTTGTTAAGGGTTAGGGTTTTGATTCATTTATTTAGTTTAGATTAGAATTTATATATATAAAAAAAAACTGTCCTGTGTCCTGACAGTTAAGGACACAGGTATCAACCTGTCCTTGCTTAGCACGATACGTACGACACGAGTCTTACGTGTCCTTGTCCACGTTCGTGTTCGCCAGGACACGACGAACACTTCCGACCCAACACGAGACACGCAAGACACAAGGGAACACTGTCACTCACGTGTCCGGTTGATCGGAGGGGGGGGGGGTTTCGAGTGCTCGACGGCGGAGAAGGCGTCGAGACGGCGGCGCTCTGGTGGCGATCGATTTGTCTCATCGGGGCGAAGCTGCGGGTGGTGGTGGTGGTGGTCGATGAGGGTGTCGGGATTGTGAGATCGAGACTTCGTCGGGGTTAGGGTTCTGACGAAGTGTTTTTGGGGAAGAAAGGGGGTCGTCGGTGGCTGTGGGAATAATTTAGGGTTAGGGTTTAGATCAGGGGAGAGAGGGGGAGTTTTATAGGGCTTTTGGGCGTTTGCTAAGTCGGTCGGGCAGCCGGAAAAGGCTGGGGGACAGGGCGGCGAGTCGGTCGGGGCAGCAGAGTGGGTCAACGGGGGTGGGTGAGAGCCAGAGGAGAGAGAGAGTGTCGTATGGGGGGGGGGGGGTTTTGATAGTTAGCACAAAAGCCCCTCTAGTTTAGGAATTGCATAATAGAATTATTAGTGAGAAAATGCAAAACAGAATTTGCATTTCCTAATTAAAAACATTTCTTTAATTACAAACTGATATAAAAATAATTTGAATAATTACGAAACAGTATTAAAACAATTCTAATAATTGCAAATTGATATTAAAACTTTTTAGAAAATTACAAATCAATATTTTTGTATTTTAAAACTCATTTAAAATCATTTAAAAATTCTAGAAAAATTCCTAAAAATTCCTAATAATTATTTAAGGCTATAAATGACATTAAAATTTAATTAACACTAATTTAACTAGAATTTGAAAAACAGGGGCTTATAATAATTCTAGAGTTATGGTTTCTGAGACAAATTCCCGGAATGTAGGATTTCAAGGAAGAGTGTGACTGTTCAAATCCTGAAGTACCAATCTCGTCCAACTTGAGAAGTTTAAGGCAAGTACATTTATGTTGATTACAATTATTTAATAATCACTTTACTGCAATTTTAAACCACTATTCAAACACGAACTCTTTCGGGAGTATTGACTGTACTGTTGGGGACTGGGGGAGTAGAGTAGTGGATATGACCAAATCTAAAATTAGGATAACTAACTGTATTAGCTTTCCCCTCTTCATACGGGGACAAGCCATACCGTATCGCTAGGATACTACTGTAACCCAATTCGGTCATATTCATTACCTATTCACATCACTGTACTGTATTATTTCAAAAAACTGTTCATCTTCAAAACTGTTTAAAAGTGCATGATTTTATTGTTAAATTAATTGTCAAGATTAGCATAAATTGTACTTTGCTCCCTCTTGACTGGAGATCAACATTTTAGGTGTTTGAGTCGTTGAAGATCTGATGTCTGTTCCCGCAGAACCTGGAACCCAAGATCAGTAAAGCTGGATAGTAAATTTTTTGTAACCAATGTATCAAATGTAGATGTTGTAATTAATAATTGTTGTATTTTAGAAATTTTAAATTGAATAAAAGATTTATATTCGTTAGAATTTTTATCTGCACATATTTTACTACTGAATACAGCTTACTGCCGCCGTCTCAACAACGGTGCAGGCTGGACATGATCCGATTCGACCCAACAATTTGGGATCGGGTCGTGACATGTTTTTAGTGGTGGCCCATGCAGGTCAAATCTGTAAATTGGTTTAGTCAATTTAGTCTAGACCATCGCGCAGTTCTGTAACTTGACCTAGGGATAGTTGAGACTTTAGGAAAATAGACTTTAGAAACAACTAGAACACTTAGATGATATACACCATGTTACATTATAGGGCCAAAATTCTTTTTTACTAAAAAATCTATTTTTGCCTGCTTATAGATTCGTAGGATACCTTGTTTGTATTTGTACCTAAACCTTATCTAGATTAGGCTGATTGTACCTTTGAGTGTCCTATGACTTCCGAGATGATTTTTCTACCATAATTTTCAGGTTCTAGTCTACCTTAGGATTCATATTCTTTTTGGAATAAGGTTGAATTTTTCAATCTTCTTCTTCTTTATCAACCTAATTTTAACTTCTTCATTGGTTGATCAAATCTTACTTCTCTACCTTTATTTGGAATTTTGATTCGTTTGTTATGAAGAGTTTTAATATTCTCTTAGCAACCCTATTAAACTCTTTTCTACTCGATATATATCTACAACCCTTATCCACCCTTTTGCCTTGATCTCCTTTCTAATTGACTAACTTTCTCGAAATCAATCCTGAATCAAAATTCTTCTGGGATCATTTAAACCTCAAGGTCAATTATTACCAGAAGAATTAGTTCAGTTCATGATTCTCCTAAAGGAGTTATTTTCAATTTCAATATTATCTCCTATGTTTTCCCAAAAACCGAGAATATTCCCATCTGTTAATTTCCTCCATTCATCTTAAAACCCTACTCTCTCTATGAATTTTTTGATCAAATCAAGGCCTAGAAAGCTTCTATAATCATGAAGCAGGAACGGTCAGAATCATTTCTATTGTTAAATTTTCTTAAGTCAAGGAGATTTTTTTTAGCTGTCCCAAAGTTATTTAATTTCTTGGTGTTACTAGACAATTTTAATTTGATTTCCTTGAATCAATGAGACTTACCTTCTCTCAAATTTTTAACTTTCCTTAGTTCTGAAATTATTTCTTCTCAAAATAAATTTTTGTATTCCCTGAGTGATTTGTCGGGAATATTATCATTGGTTTTTCTTACTTAATCTGAAGTGGTGATGCTTCTATCTTATCTAGTGTTTGACTCAAATCAAGGTTGATCGTTTCATCTTCGAAATCGGAGAACAGATACTTCTCTTGATTTTTAGCCCAGTCTCTTGAATCTCAAACACATATTTAGATAAATCCCTTAATCTCAGAAGAATAGTCATCTACATTTTCTATTCTGTTTAGAACTTTAAACTCGTTTTGATTATTTAAATTATACCTCGATGTTTACTCATGATTTTGATCACAACAAAATATTCTAAACTCTATCTAGAAGATTCTAAACATGTTTAGAATTTTATTTTAATATTTAGCAATCATGCCTCGAATCTGATTTTGTCTTATGAAGTAAACCTAGAACATTTTATAGCTTGGATTCTTAGAGTGCATGATATATAGGATATATATGAATTAAAATATACAATGGTGATTAGTATCGAGGAAAGTTTGTGAATAGTTTGACATTAAAAAAAAATTGAGAAGATTGCACCCGATAATATGAATTTGAGTTTAGTGAAATTAATAAAGAAAAAGATCTTATTTGAGTAATAATATCATATGCATCTTAGAATTAAATTTTATATTGACTTTGAAGAGTTGACACTTTTGATTTTAAGGAGAACAAATTTTTGTAATGATAAGCCACAAGAAGTTTTGATTAAATATTTTCGAAGATGTAATTGATTGAATATAAAATCTACCAGTTGAGGGAAGAATATCATGTCGAGTAGAAATTGGAAGATTAGAGGATTTAAATAAATTTTGGTGATGTGGCTTCGAGTTTTAAATTTGTTGTCTCTAGATATGAGATGTATATGAAAGATTATGATTTCAGTTTTGAAAGTAAATTTTGATTTAAGGATCCCATTTAAAGGTTATCAAAGTTTTTGAAGTATGATTTTTTTATTTACAAAATTTTCTTATTTATTTTATGTAAGAATTTGATTTGTGAAATGACAGTAAGTTTGTTTTTATATATATTCGTTTGTCGAATTATTTAAAACTTATGGTATTTTTTTTTAAAAACTATTTTATAGATCCTCGCGGCAGGATAATTATATTGAGATGATCATCTTGCGCTTTATTAAAGGAGAGTAGCCATGATTAAATTTAAATCTTTGAAAAGTTTGTGTTTGAATCTTTTGATGTTTGAATTTGGATCTTGAAATAGAGATGGATGAACTTAGGTTAAAGAAGAAATCAAATCTGTGGAAGTTCTATACAATTTTTGGAGACAAGCATTACGTGACCAAGATTGAAATTTGACTTTTGAGGAAATTATTTTTATTTGAATGAGGAAAAAAAAAACTTATTCATCGAATTAACATTAGTAAAAAAAAAATTGTGGATTAGCAATAAAGATTTTGATCTTATGATTTGATTTCTTACTGGAATTGGAATTGATGGGTAAAATTTTAAATTTGATATTTTCTAAGGTGGAAAGTGGAAGCTTTGTAGGATTAAAATTTAAGGATAAAATTTATTTAAATAAAAGAGTTGAAGAATTGATATGGCACATTGACGATTTTGTAAAAATCACAAGTTTTGAGGGATGTAGTATAATTGAATTTGATTTTTTTTTAAGAAGATTATCATTATATTACAAGATATAAATTTAAAGGTTGTATTTGAAGATTGAAAATTAAGGTTTATTTGGAGCATTGAATTTAAATTTAACGTTTAAGGATTGGATTTGATTAAAAAAAAATTTGGAATTTTGAAAACCAAATTTCAAGGAGTTGAGGATATTGTTGATTTTGAGATTTGGCATAAATAGTTATTATATAAAAAAAATGAAGAATAGGATCTGTGGATTATTGTTCAAATTCGAATTTCGAGGATGAGCTTTGAAATGTTAATCAAGAAATATAAATTGGTTGGGTTTGATACGATATGTGATTGAACTAAAATTTTAGTGATGTGACACATTGAATTTTAGAATTTACTAGCAGAGGTTAAAAGCTTAAATTTCGAGGACGAAATTTTCTAAGGAGGGAAGGTTGTGAAACCCGTAATTTCAGAAAAAAATTATTTTTTAAATTAGCTAATATAATTAATTCTCAATTGTTAATTTAGGAAATTGAAGTTTTAGAAAAATTATTAAAACTGGGGATTTTATCAAAACATGTAATTTTCTAATTAAATATTATGTTACTTAGAATACAAATTATTTTCAATAAAATAAATTGATTAGATTTTTGTATGTCAGCCCAGACATGAACCTAGTTTGAATTTAAGTTTGAACTTAAAATATTTTAGAAAACAAATTATTTTTTCAAAAGTTATAAAGCCATTTTACCAATAATAATATTAGGGCCCAAACACTTTTCTTAATGGCCCGTAGGCCTAACCCATTGGGTTTATTTTTTTTTCTAAGGAAATTTTCTTTCTTTCTTTCTTTCTCATCTGTGGCCAACCTCTGGCTTTCCAAACGGTCGATGACCGTCGGCCTCCCCGCGTGAACTGCCGCCGCCGGCGACCGATGGTCTCCCCACTGGCCGAGCACCCCTCAGGCTTCCGTAACCGTCCCCTCTCTTCTTCTATATAAACCATTTTTTTATTTCACCACCATCACCATCTCTTTTTACCTGTGCCCTAACCCCCAAATTATTACGGCGAACTCTCGCCTGAACCACCCGCGTCAGCTCGACCCCGGCGACTCCACGCCGACCGCACCTCGCGGATCCGCCCCCAGCGCGCCCCTCTCCACTCGCCGCCGATCCCGGCAGCCCCGACCCGTGCGGCTCTCCGGCGCGACTCCCCGTCGGCCTCCTTCGCCCGGCGCACCTCCGGCCCGACCCCCTTCGCGCGCCCCTAGCCCGGCCTTCCGCCGACGCACTTCCCCGGCTCTCCGAGGTTGACCCCCTGTCCTCGATTTGCTGTCCAGTGCTTCTGTGCGCGTGGCGCTATCCCGAGGAGCCGTTCCCCGTGAGTTTCTGACGTGATTTCGGTTCTGTTCCGCGGTTCCGCGTGTTCCGAGTCCGAGGCATCACTTCGGATTCCTTCGATTTCGGTAACTTTTGGATAGTCCCATAGTTCTCTATTAGTCTGTGATGAAAAAACTGGTCCCCCGATTCCTTCGAGAATTCGGATTTTCGGTTATCCTTCGGGAAATTTGGTTTTCTGTTACGTTTCTGGATTCGGAAAATTTGGATCGTTGTTCTGTGATTTTTGGGTTCTGTGATGATCTTTCGGATTTTTCGAATTCGGTTCGAAAATGTTCTGTGAGTTTTTGGAAGGATTCTTTGGTTAAGTTTCTGTTGGTTCTCTGAGTTCAGTTGGTTTTTTGAATCTCAGAAGAATTACTGTGGATGTTTCGAGTTCGATAATTTTTTTAGTTCTGGTTATTATTATTCTGGTTGGAATTTGAGTTTCCCTGGTTTGGGATTATTTTGCAGGAAAAAAATTGGTGCATTTCCCAGTTTTGGGTTATCCCGAAAATAGAGGGAATGCTGCCGAAATTTCTATAAAATTTGATTATATAATTTTAAAATGAAT
Organism: Iris pallida; assembly: GCA_029216955.1. Taxonomy (NCBI): domain Eukaryota; kingdom Viridiplantae; phylum Streptophyta; class Magnoliopsida; order Asparagales; family Iridaceae; genus Iris; species Iris pallida. Next base: position 12,529,543 of record JANAVB010037020.1, read on the forward strand.
TTCGGAAAAGAATATTATTTTTGGATTTATTTGGGCGACGACCGTATTGGTCAATGGGCCCCAGTAAATGCAAACGCACCGGTCTGTCCGGACGTTGAGGCAGAGTAGCTGTAAGTAAAGATTGGACCAGTTCTGAGACTCATAATATTTTATTTTTAAATTAGAAATTATTAGTTATTATTATTATGTAATTTTGTAGGTAATTTACAAGACTAACATTTTCTTTCTCTTATTTTAATTCATGAAAATGTAAGGGCATAAGCTCATTTATTTATTTTTGTAAATTTGTAATAAGTAGGAATCAGCTGTAGATTTTCTGGGATTGTGAACGCGTAGGATTAATTAAATATTAATATTAATTATTAGTTTGAAATTCATGATTTTCTCATTTAAAGAAAAGAAAAATATTTATATATATAATTATAAAATACTAATTTTTCCCAATAAATTGATAAAAATAAGTTTTTCGAAATAAAATATAAATTTAGATTTCCTTAATTGTAACGCACTAGAAAAACGTGTTTTTGATTGTGTTGGTTAATACAAAACTAAAAATTAATTAGGAGACAAAATCTAGAAATTGTAACTAGATAATTCTAGAGTTATGGTTTCTGAGACAAATTCCCGGAATGTAGGATTTCAAGGAAGAGTGTGACTGTTCAAATCCCGAAGTACCAATCTCGTCCTACTTGAGAAGTTTAAGGCAAGTTCATTTATGTTGATTACAATTATTTAATAATCACTTCACTGCAATTTTAAACCACTATTCAAACACGAACTCTTTCGGGAGTATTGACTGTACTGTTGGGGACTGGGGGAGTAGAGTAGTGGATATGACCAAATCCAAAATTAGGATAACTGACTGTATTAGCTTTCCCCTCTTCACACGGGGACAAGCCATACCGTATCGCTAGGATACTACTGTAACCCAATCCGATCATATTTATTACCTATTCACATCACTGTACTGTATTATTTCAAAAAACTGTTCATCTTCAAAACTGTTTAAAAGTGTATGATTTTATTGTTAAATTAATTGTCAAGATTAGCATAAATTGTACTTTACTCCCTCCTGACTGGAGATCAACATTTTAGGTGTTTGAGTCGTTGAAGATCTGATGCCTGTTCCCGCAGAACCTGGAACCCAAGATCAGTAGAGCTGGATAGTAAATTTTTTGTAACCAATGTATCAAATGTAGATGTTGTAATTAATAGTTGTTGTATTTCAGAAATTTTAAATTGAATAAAAGATTTATATTCGTTAAAATTTTTATCTGCACATGTTTTACTACTGAATACAGCTTACTGCCGCCGTCTCAACAACGGTGCAGGCTGGACATGATCCGATTCGACCCAACAATTTGGGACCGGGTCGTGATACCTTGTTCAGATTACGGAAGTCGATGCAGATTCGTATCTTTCCCTTCTTCTTGAGGACGGGTACTATATTGGCGACCCAGTCAGGATGTTTCTCCTCACGAATGAAGCCGCTGGCTATCAGTTTGTTGACTTCGGCTTTGATCGCATCCATGATGCCTGGGCGGAAGCGTCGCTGTTGTTGCTTGACTGGCTTTACGTCCGGCTGAATGTTGAGTTTGTGAAGAGCAATGTCGGGGTTTAACCCTGGCATGTCTTCATAGCTCCAGGCGAATACATCAATGTATTCTTTGACAAGTTCTAGTAGTGATTCTCGCTCTTCGTCTGTTAGACTTTTACTGACGAAGATTGGTTTTGGAGAAGATTCGTTGCCGAGGTCGACCTGTATAACCTCATCTTCAGTAGGGGGTTCCCTCTATTCGAACCGCTTTTCCCATTGCGCATCCAACTGTTGGGCCCACGACTATAGCTCGAGAATTTCGGGGATGTCTTCGTCTTCTTCATAAGCGTCGACGAACGCCATGTTGACTGACAAGACTTGTCTGAATACATCTCCGATGCTGGTATCTGAGTCAGAATTTGGGGACCTGGTTGAATGTAAATGCCAGTCGCATTCTTCATCTGAGCTTTCAGGGGTCGTTGTGGGTGTAACATACCCTAATCCACATCGAGTCTTGCTATAGTAGTCCCGTGGTTTGCCGGTCGGGACCGGTGGCTTCAAAGGTAACCGTCGTCCGGTGTCGTAGTTCAAGCCTGGCATCGTCTCCAGATCGTACCCCTATTTTTGTATGAGGTATTTGGATTGGGGGCTATAAAGATACAGAGGCAGTCTCCCGGTATCTGATTCAAGGTCGACTTCTTCTATGGTGAAGGGATGCGGATCGTCTTTCCGGCCGAAGATGATTGGATGGTCCCCTCCCTCGATTATGCGGTAAGCGTCTTCTACTGGAGTAAGCTGGATCACGGTGTACACATTTGTCACCTGTGTGTGTAGGTGAGTGCCTATACCGTGTTCCATAGCATACATCGTACAAAGCTTATTAAGCTCGAGGTAGTTCAAAGATAGCCCTTTATTGATAAAGTAAGGTATCTTTTCTAGGGGGATTACATCATCTGCGGAGGGAACATCAGTGTGGGCAGCCACATACTTGGCTAGCTCCGGTTCCTCTTCGGCTACCCCCTATGTAAATAAAGACTGAGAGGACGACCTGGACAGCTTGATCGTCAGAGGTTCAGCTGATGGAGTAGAGCGTGGAGTTGTTGGCAAACTAGCGACCCCCAGTCTGGTGCTCGATGTCGGGCGGGGAGTGGTTGGTTCGCTAGAAGTTCCAGGCCTTGAATCGGGGTATCGACCCTTCTTGGGAAGGCGTATCGTCATTGGCTTGTCAGAGGGATTGAGGTTCTCCATTTGCGGCTGGCCGACTCTCGGCAGCCTGATTGTTAGTGGCTCTGTTGTGGGTCTTGGCACTTAGCCAGACCTTGGCAGCCGGATTATCATCTGCTCTTCTTGTGCCGAGAGGCTGATTGCGTCCTTACGCAGAGTGGCTGTAAGGGGTACGGACTTGCCAGGTTTGCGAGCTTGGAGGTGGATCGTCAGAGGTTCTTCTGATCCTGTGGCTGTCTCGGTACGAGCTTGTACGTCTCCTTCATCAAGGTGCCTCTTCGACTTTTCGTATAGGCAGGAGTCTGAGTAATAGGATTCGACCCCTTTGAAGGGATCGATATCAGCAAATTCTGTCCTCACGAAGTCGTGTTTGTCGACATATTTGAAGCACTGGTGCAGCATGGAAGGCACGATCATATAATCATGTATCCACGGGCGCTCCAAGAGGATGTTGTAAGAAGTGTCTGCATCTATGATGTAGCAGGTGACTTCTGATTGGAGGTCGCCAATTTGACACTTCAGACGGATCTTCCCAATTGGGTAGCTCCTGCCCGAATTGAAACCGCTGATGGCGGTGCTTGTAGGCGTCAGGCGATGCATTGGGATGCAGAGATGATGTAGCAGACCCTTCGGGATAATGCTTATGGAAGAGCCAGGATCGATGTGCATCCGATCTACCTTTACGTCGCCGATATATCCAGTGTAGTATAATGGGCGATCGTGCAGGTTGGTTTTGATGAGCATCTCCTGCGGAGTGAAGACAATGTTGGGCATTGCTCCCGTACAAGCGCTGTCTTGGAGATCTGCAGGCGAGTTCTCTCCCGTGAGGTTGACCTGGGCCAGGTACGCGTCGGCATTTTGGAGTGCATCGCTCAAAGCCGTACGAACATCCTTTGAGAGTCTCAGAAGCTCGTATAATGACAACTTGGCCGGTGTGTTGGCCAATTGCGCCAAGATGTCGAAGTTGTAGGGCCTCTCCAGCCCCTGTGGTGTCTCTTTTCGGAGGGATTTGTCAAAGCGAGTCTCCTTCGTCCTAGGCTTGTCGGTCGTCGGAGGCTGAGCCGGTCCCGGAGCGTCGATTGTAGCGGGCTGATGATCTTCAGCCGAGTTGTCAGCCGCAGGTTGGGATTACGCCCCAGACCGTGTGATGACGGCTGTAGCTTCTTCGACATCTGTCGAGATTGTGCGGTAGGACCTGACTTTTCTGCTCTTTTTCTTGCCGATAAAAGATGGTGTGGGCTGAGTCACTTCTGATACCAAGTCTGGATGGACCCACATGACCTCCCCTCATGATGTGTTGAGGGGCACTAGACCAGCAGTCTGATCTCGGGGAGGTAGAAGATTCGCAATCTCCATTGTTGCCAGAGGGACGGGGACCACACCGTCTTGAGTTTCCGTTTGAGGGAAGCTGCCGAATTGTACTGACACCATGTTGGCTGCCACGGTTACCTCTTCGAAATTGATGTCCAGAGCATTCGAATCGATGAGGTTTTAGATGTACCGTTTCAGCTGGTAGCAGTCGTGTGTAGCATGGTGGACGTAGCGGTGGTAATGGCAGTACTTTGGGTTCTCCATCTCTGTCGGCCGCGGTTCCCGTCTTGGTGGAGGAAGCTGAATCCTGTCTCCTTGTATGAGCATGTCCAAGATGGGCTTGACGTGACCGTCTTCGAAGGAGTAAGTGATTTGCAGCCATTGTTTGTCTGCCGGCTTTGGCTCAGGTTTCTGTGCCGTGTCGGCCACCATAGCCTGCTTGCCCCTGCTGTCCTGATTGTTGGAGGGACTACCCCCATTGTCGTTGTTGGTGTTAGGACGCTTACCCTTGTTCTTTTCGTCTGAGATGTGCAATCCCAATTGGCGAGCCTTCTTCAATCGTTCTTCGGCGCTTGTAGCACTGATGATGAACGTCTTCCAGTCCTTGAACTGACTTTTGCCCATCCAGAGACTGATTGTTGGGAGCAGTCTCTTTTGGCAAATTTTGATCAGGGAGGAATCCGGATTTCCAGATGGCAGCTTTATTGCGGTTTGGCGAAACCGCTCGATATAGTTTCTTGTCAGCTCTTTCTCCCCTTGGATGACGTCCATGAGGGTGGACATTGTGATGTCATGCCCTACTTCGTAGAATCTGTCCAAGAATATGTGCTTGAAGCCGGCGAAGGAGTGGATGCAGTTGTCTGGCAGGTTGCGGTACCAGTCGAAGGCGACCCCCTCCAATGCCCCGATGAATAATCGTATGAGAATGGCATCGTCATGGGGCAGATGGTCTGTGGTGACCTCGAAGTAAGTGATTTACCGATTTGCTGAGGTCTTGCCATCATAAGGATTGATATTGAACGACTTATATCTTAGTGGGAATGGAACATCCCTCCATGCAGCAGGGTATGGTTGCCGTATTCTGAGGTCTTGAGAGTTTTCTCGAGCGTGAAACATGGCTCGGAGCTCCTGGACCTCTCTTCTCGCTTCGCGGGCCTCATCCACAGCGGTGGGGGCCGTTACTTCAGGAGGATTGTTGCCCGGGTTTGGTGCTGCTGAATTTGAGTCCGCATTGACCGCATGACCCGTATTTGTTTGGCCAGGCGTCCCTCCTTACAGAGTTGGAAGGGCCGCTTTGATCTCGTCTACCGACTTGGCCAAGGCAAGCAATATGGCTTCGAGCGTGTCGATGCGTTGGCGATCACTGGAACCACCTTGGCTGCTGTCTGTCATGAACACCGTCTTTACGTGAGGAGAGATGGACGGAGCGGTGGAGGAAGCGTCCTCCGAGTTGTACCCCTGTAGTGAGAAGTCATCGGGGTATGTGGGAATGTTCTCCTCTGGTTCGAACTCAGAGGGAACAGTACCCCCAATTTCTGAGTTCGCCTCGTCTTGGAAATTGTGGACGTCCTCGGGGACGTCGGGGTTCGCTGCATCTGAGGGGAGGGTTGTTTCCCCCGGCTCGTCTTCTCGGAACATCGAATTATCGTGGAGGCTTGGAGGAGTGCTACCCCCAGTCCTAGCAACCCCCAGTGGTGTGGACGACGAATCTCCCACTGTTGCAGATTTCGTCTTAGAACGGGTACCTTGGAAAACTCCGGTGGCGGGCACCAGCTTAGACGACAGTCTCTTAGTCATAGTGGTTGATATCTTCGGGCTAGGAGCACTGGACTTCTTCCCTCTCCCATCGGCGGGGACTTTCTGAGCAGAGTTGCAGGAGACGACGGAAAGTGCCTCGTCTTCTGAAGATGGCTGTTGCAGTCTTTGAAAGACGGACTGCCGGTCTTTTCGTGCCGTCGCGTTGTTGCAGCAGCATTTGACGATAACTTGGGTGCAGTGACGTCCGTGGGAGGACTCTTTGCACCCCGATGCATCTTTTCTTTCCTTGCGTTTATGGAGGATGGCCTCACGCAAGTCAGATGGGTCTGGATCGACCATATTTGCTCCCGGGATTTTGGGAGACTTTTGCGAACCTCTCTGTCCGTCTGCCGCCGGGGGCTGGACTCGAGTGGTTCTGTACAACTTCCCATCCGAGGCCCGCGTAACAGTATGCGGGACGCTCGGATGGTCAGAGATCAGATCAGCGGACCGAGCTTGCCAAGCTCGCGCTGTCCTAGACTTCTTCGCTCTAGTGCGTAAGGGCACATAGTAGGAAGAGTCTAGGTGATGCTGGAGAGAGTCAGACATATCTTCTTGGGAGCACAAGAGATCAGGACCATAAGACAGGCGGTCGAAGACAGAGCCACGCGGAGTGGGTGTCATGCGGCTGGCAGATGTAGCCGCATAGGCGTTCTTCATGTGGCTGGGAGTCTCAGCCGCATGAGTTTTCTTCATGCGGCTGGATGATCTGGCCGCATAGACTTTCTTCATGCGGCTGGCAGATTCACCCGCATGAGCCTCCTGCATGGGGTTGGCAGATTTGGCCACAGGAGTGTCCGACTTCTTCTTGGGGCACATAGAGTCGCTCTTTGCCCCTGCAAGTCCCGCATCGTAGTGCTTTCCTCTGCCGGACTTGGGGACAGCAGAGTGCTCTACGGCTCGAAGTGGAGCCGTATGAAAATCGCCTTCGCCGTCTTGGATAGCAGAGAGTACCCCGTCCAGAGCTTGTGGAGGAGCAAATGATTTTGGCCTCCACTCGCAGCGGGCTTTCTTTGTGCGGGTTCGCTTCTGGATCGGACCAGTACTTCCTTCAGAGAGCATTTCTTCAAACGCATGTTGGTCGAAGCGGACGACCATCTTCTGTTACGTCGAGCCAAGCTTGGCTGCATCCGATTGCGTCACCAACTCCTTAGCCGTGGAGAAGTTTGTCCCCAGCAGAGTCGCCATCGTGTTTGCCATTTAATATAAAAGAGCAAAACAATTATCGGAGGATTAGACTTTTACTTCACAATACAAACTCGCTTGTACAAAGAAAGCCTAGGGACGAAAGCCTAGGTACAGCAATCTAAGTATAATTGTTTATTTTAGATTCTGGGAGGTGACGGTAGAGGCTCGGAAAAGCGACGGCAGCTCTGTCTTACTCCTTGGACGATCGGGTGCAGCTTTGGCTCTGTAGAAGAACTGCTAGGCGTTGATGAAGAAATGCTCTCTCTTCAGGCTTTCTGGCTCTCTATGTCTCTATGTGCGTCTGTCTCTCTCTCTGTATGTGTCTTTCTATATGTCCCTCTATATCTCTGTCTGTCTTCTCGTAAGGGAATGGCACCCTGCTATTTATAAGAGTGGGGGGCATCATTAGGGCTTACAATGATTGCCCCTTAAAGTGGCGGCGGCCTGTTGATTGATCAATCTGGGCCATTAGTTTTGAGTGTAATGAATCTGGACCATTAATGTAGATTGTGCCAAATCCTCTCAGTAATTAATGCTGATCGGAATAAATCTTCCTTATGATGATCCGCTGATGTCTGCGACTGAATGAATAAGTTTAATTTATTCTCCTGCCACGTGTCCCAGATTATTGGGATTTGACCCAATCTTTGATTGCAGTAAATCTGGAAAATTGATTGGCTTTATGACACGTGTCCTGGGAGCCACTGAGGGGATCTAAGCCGCATGAAGATTGAGCCGCATATGCCCGGCCACGTGTCCTCGAATCACATGATAATCTGGACCGCATGGACGTAGGTGGCCGCATAACGGGTAACCCCTTCGTGAGCCGCATGGGGAGCGTCTACTTGAGCCGCATGGGGGAGCGTCTACTTGAGCCGCATATGACAGTCCACGTGCCTAGGCTGCATGGTATTTTCTGGATCTCGGAGGATTATGTCAGGGATCTCCTTCGTTTCCCTAGGAGTCTGTCATTATGACAGAGTCATAATTACATTTTTGTGTCAGGGCTGTCGTCTTGTCAGAGCTGTCAGCCGTCAAGACAATTAATGCAGTAAGGGAAGAGTTGTTTGTATGCTACGTGGCACCCCTCTGAGCCGTATGGAACGTATCGAGCCGCATAGTTCCTTGTGCCGCATGAATCTCTGAGCTGTATGGGCTTTCTGAGCCGCATGGGGCTCTCTGGCCGCATGGATCTTTCTTTATTATTTTCCATGCTTCTACACTTGTAGACTTGTTAGAACTCCTACATCACTAGGAAGTATAACTTCGATACCCATCTCCTGAAGATCTTCTAAAATGTGCTTCTGTGTTGTCAATATAAATGTGCCGCCTCTTCTGCTGAGAGCGTCTGCTACCACATTAGCCTTGTCTGGATGATACTGAAGCTCCACGTCATAATCCTTGATCAGTTCTAACCATCTTCTCTGTCTCATGTTCAGCTCCTTCTGAGTAAAGATGTACTTCAGACTTTTGTGGTCTTTGTACATGTTCACTCGATCACCATATAAGTAATGCCTCCATAGCTTCAAAGCAAACACTACTGCTGCCAACTCCAAGTCATGAGTTGGATAATTCTTCTCGTGGTCCCGAAGCTGCCTAGATGCATATGCTATCACCTTTCCGTGCTGCATGAGGACACATCTAAGTCTTTTACCTGACGCATCACAATATACAGTAAAACCTCCGGGTCCAACTGGCAATGTAAGAATATGTGCGGATATCAACTTCTGTTTCAGATTCTCAAATGATGCCTGAAATTCTGCCGACCAGACGAATGGTATATCCTTCCGTGTCAAGCGGGTCATGGGTGCTGAAAGTCTTGCAAAGTCTGATACGAATCTCCTGTAATATCCTGTCAATCCCAAAAAACTCTGCACATCTGCTACGATCTTGGGTACTGGCCAACTCTCTACTGCTTCTACCTTCTTGGGATCCACTGCTACTCCAGCTCCTGATATGATATGACCTAAAAATAAAATGTGATCCGTCCAGAACTCACACTTACTAAGCTTGGCATACAACTGGTTCTCTCTCAGAACCTGCAACACTTTCCTGAGGTAGTCTTCATGCTCCTTCTCACTGGCAGAGTATACAAGAATGTCGTCGAGAAATACCATGACAAACTGATCTAAGTATGGCAAAAAGATGCGGTTCATCAAATCCATAAATATTGCTGGAACATTGGTCAAACCAAACGGCATTACTAAGAATTCATAATGCCCATACTTCGACCTGAATGCTGTCTTGGGAATGTCCTCCTTCCGAACCCTCACCTGATGGTACCCCGAACGAAGATCTATCTTGGAGAAAACTCTAGCCCTGCTCAACTGATCAAATAAGTCGTCGATCCTTGGTAGTGGGTACTTGTTCTTTACTGTTGCCGCGTTAAGCTTTCTGTAGTCGATACACAATCTGGATGATCCATCCTTCTTCCCCACAAGTACCACTGGTGCTGCCCATGGTAATATGCTAGCTTGGATGAACTTCTTCTCCTTCAGTTCCTCTATGTGCTGATATACCTTGGCCTGCTCCGAATCCGCCATTCTGTAAATCCGATCTGATATCGGTTTAGTTCCATGTGCCAATTCTATACTGAACTCAATATCTTTAACCGGTAGTAGACCTGGAAGTTCTTCGGGAAATACATTAAGAAACTCTTCAACTACCTTCGAAACTAGAACTTCTTCCATTGCCGTTATTACTCCCTGCTCTTGCTGAGTTGCCTCTGATCTGACTAAGGTGAATCTCTTCATGCCAGGAATATCAAAAGATACACTCCTACTATGACAATCTATTGTCGCATGACTGTCTTTCAGCCAGTCCATGCCTAAGATAATGTCAAAATTTCCAACAGAAAATTCTATCAACTGGATGGGTAAGGAATGCCCGTAAACTACAACACTACACGCTAGAATAACTCTACTAACTCCTACGAGCCCATTGCCAGTGAGTATATTCAACCTCCCTGGCAATGCCTCGAACTCCATTCCTAGCCGTGTCACAAATTGTGTAGATATAAATGAGTGTGATGCTCCCGAATCAAACAATGCTACTGCGGGATATGAGGCGACGAGAATGTTACCTGCCACAACATCTCCCGATGCTAATGCCTCTTCCAAGGACAGTGTGAATGCCTGCCCTCGACCTCCTTGCTGGTTCCCATGCGGTGGCCTAGCCTGGTGCTGCTGCTGGCCCCTTCCTTGATGATGCTGGGGTGGTCTATGCTGGTGTTGCTGCATCGGCGGTCCCTGCTGCCAAAACATCTGAGCCTGCGGCATTAACGGACGCTGGGCCAATGGTCTCACTGCCACTGCTGGTCCTCGATACTGTCCTGCCCCTGGTGCTGGCAGAGTAGGAAACTGCTGTACTGGTCCTCCTGACCTCGAATTCATGGGACTTGTGGTAACCCGATGATCTGGATTTCCACATACCAAACAAAATCCGTTCAATTCCCGACACACATCTCTAGTGTGCCCTATCTTCCCACAATAAGTGCAGCCCGATGGGGGTTGCTGGTTCTTCCTCTGTTGCTGCTGCTGCTGTCTGGGTGGTGGTGCTGGCCCTCGCATTGCTACATCGTGAATATGAATGCCAAGGGATGGTGCCGTTGTTCGGGGTACTGCTCCCCCTCCTCCTTCAATCTGACTGTGAGATCTCTTCTGACCTCCAGTCCTTGCTGTAATCCTCTGAATGGTGATCTCATGCCTTCGAGTTGTCGTCGATACTTCGTCAAAAGTCTGGTAGTTGTGCCCCTCTATCAATTGTAAGAGATCAAGATGAAACCCTTGCTGGAACCTCATAGCCCTCTGGCACTCCGTTGCTACAATCTCTGGGGCAAACCTACTCAATCTGCAGAACTCCGCTGCATAAGCATCTACTGTCTTGCCGGCCTGCTTGAGGTTGATAAACTTCTGTTGTAGCTCAAACTGTGCCACAACTCCATAGTACTTTGTCTTGAATCTTGCTGTAAAATCGTTCCAAGCAACGGGACGTCTGATACCTACTTCCTCTGATTCCCACCAATCACGTGCGAGATCCTGAAGTAGCAACTTCACCTGATCCACACGTTCTTCTGCCGGCACCTTAGCTGCTGTTAAAATAGCCTCAATATCCTTAAGCCATGCATCTGCTGAGATGACATCTTCTGTGCCCTCGAAACGGCGGGAGTTGAACTTGGAAAATCTGGTTGATGCTCCTGAATCTGACCTTGCCCCTCTTTCCAAAGCTGTCTGCAACCCTTGGTTGAGTAGTACGTTCTGCTCTTGCAACTGAGCATGCATGCGCTGCTGGGCTAACATCTGGTATTGCTGAGTAGCCATCATTCCTCTCATGATCTCCAGAAGGGCCGGTGTGTCCATTTCCGCAGGGGTAGGTGGAACTGTTGGTGGTGGTGGAACCTCTGGATCCTGCGATCCAGTTGCTGCTTCCACTATCACTTCTTCCTGGATAGTCTCTTGTCCATGCTATCCATGTTGTTGCTGTCCAGCTCTGACAGGTGCAGACGAGGTGCCCCTAAGAAAAGGGACAAGAGAACAATCAAACGACCGGACAGGAAAGATCAATGAAGTCAAAGGATACTGGAATGTCAAGCTAGAATTGAGAACACGAATCATGAGATCAAGAGGGAACATGTGTGATTGAGACACCCTATAAATCAAAGCACCCCACAAGTCTGAAATCAGACCTGCATGGGCCACCACTAAAACCTTGTCACGCCCCAGAACCAGAATACTGGAGAGCGAGGGAATGACTCAGCCAGCTACCTATTACGGGTAGATGAATACCGTATAATACGATCAATGCTGTCTACAAGACGAGGGGGGTGCATACTACATAAAAGTCTCCCTATGGTCCCTTCACATCTATTGTCTCAATCATTCGAATAAGAAACAGAAATAGAGAACATGTGAGATAAAGCAGTAAGGCGTCCCAAACCCTCAGTCAAAATGTTCTTGATATCTGGCTTTACAAAATACAGCCAGATGATGTAGTAAGTATACACAATTGTTATCAACTGCAGTCTGACTTAGTTACAATTATGCAAAAGTAGGTACAAGACAATCCGACTAACATGTCGGTGCCAAACGGCAAAGTTTAAAGTATTTAACAAAACGAGCGAGGAAGTAAGGAACCCACTCGAGTCCTCCTGCGATCATCCCTCTAGTATTGACCATCTTGGAGGTAGTAGTAAGCTGGATCCTCGGGGACCGGCTCTAAATCTGGCCATGCAAAACCAGAGAGGTTAGACCTCTAATAGCAAGTACCGCAAGGGAGCACGATATGAGGAATGAAACCAGTAATAGGAAACATAATAAATATATCTCTGCTGACTACTGGGATTCACATCACATCACGACACTTCGAACCAACCTCCCAACCAAACAAGGACAGAAGTCGACCCGTCATGTCCTGATATTTCGATCATCATAGTCAGTCATCAGAGTAGAGACAATACACAAACAAATCAGCTTAAACGGCCATGCAACTACTACGGCTTGCTACTGTAAGTTCCAGGTTATCCTGGATTTATGCAATAGAGGATTCCTCAGTTCTTACTATGTGCAAGCAAGGCTAGTTTACCCAGTCAATCAATTGCGCCAATCATGAATTAGACGAGTCCCAGCGGGACGTCCGTCATCAATATACAATATACAATAGATAATATAACCAGATACCGTTTCCTGCCCATGTGGCAGATTTGCAGTATCTGTGGGGACCAACCGGCCTGTCGGGCACTACTAGTCCCAAGAGGGCTGCCATGTAAGAACTCGGGAATCCATTCTCTCCATGCAATCATTATTTTATTTAACTTAATAGTCTCTACGTTGAGTGAAGTCCCATGCCGTGGGTCATGGTCATTCAAATGAGCACTTTCGTACGGGGTACGATATGCACAACTCTACAACGATACCAGTACGGTCAGGTTGTAGGTCTTACATAGCGTAATACAACAATCAAAACTAACCACGGAGTAATCATGCCTTGACCATAAAGTACACATGCTGTTTTTGTAAGATAAATAAATAACTAAATAAATAAATAAATTGAAGCCTGCATGTGCCTGTATGCCAATATTCGAGATTAGCCAGTCGATTGCAATAGTTCATAGTTAATATGAACGTGTCTCATTCATTCATTTCAATAAGACGACTAGCCAGTCTCTTAGTTCCAACTAGGAAGCATGATCAATTATTTAAATTAAGATATCAATCCTCGTTTATTAATGCCAATATAACAATCAATGTAATTTAATGTAAAGAAGCCAACTAATGCTAATAAATGCCAAGATAATTAATCAATGTCAATCAGTGTCAATTCAGGACAAGAATCAACCAAAAAGGCATTAGAGCCAGAGTTCATGCGGCTCGCGAGACTTGGGTTTCATGCAGCCGAGAATGAATAAGTTACATGCGGCTGGACAAGGATGATTCCATGCGGCCAAGTTAGCAAAGCCTTATGCGGCTAGAAACTAAAGGGGCCTCATGCGGCTAATTAAGTCAGGGTCCCTATGCGGCTAAGGTAAGTCATGCAGCTCATGCGGCTGAGAATGGTCAGCGCCATGCGGCTGAGAAGACACGCAGTACATGCGGCTGAGAATGGTCAGCGCCATGCGGCTGAAGGTTAAACTGAGTCCATGCGGCTGAGAGATCTCGTGCGCCATGCGGCTAATATATATATATATATATATATATATATATATATATATATATATATATATATATATATATAAACTTCATGCGGTTGGAAAATTGACGGTTCATGTGGCTAATTAAGCCCAAGCTTATGCGGCTAAGAATGTGACAATTCACATACGGCTACGGGATAAAATGCATATGCGGCAGATAAGCCTCATGCGACTGACTAAGACCATACGGCAAGCTAAGCTCATGCGGCCAGGATGACTTGCCGCATGAAGACTCATGCGGTCAAGTACTGGCATGCGGCCAGGATCTGTTCGTCTTCTCCGAATTTTCTAAGGACAGAACCATGAAAACCATTACTTCCAAGCTCTCTAAATCCTTCATTCCAGGCCCAAATCTGAACTTCCATAGGTCAAAATGGGGTAGAACAAAATTCTCTACAACATGGAACCATCAAAACTTAAAGATAATAAAGTTTACTAGATCAAAACCTAAGAAATCTGAAAATGCATTAGACTTAGATCTACAAGAAATGAACCATGGAAATTGAAAATGCTAAGTACTAAAGAGGCTCAAAATCAAGTAAGGAAGATGATGGAACGATAATAATGGTGATCCATCAAGAAGCAAGTTTGGCACTTGCCTTGGTGGCTGGTAGGTGGGGGAGGAGTTATGAGGAAAAAGAAGATTAATGGTGAAGTAATGAAGAGAGAGAAAGGGGATGGCTTTAAATGGAAGGGGTGGTGGTAGATGGGGGTTTGTGTTCGGTTCAAGATAAAACATCATACTAAACCAATCCAAGCCCAACCCAAAGTATAGCCAAAGAAGAGTATGAAAGCAAAAAATAAAATACAGAAATAAAATTGTAGAAAATTAATTAACATGAAATTAAAGGGATTTAAATACAGAACAATACATGATAAATATTAAATAAATATATTAAAGCAGAACATCTATTAAGAATACGTATTCTGGAAACGAAAAGTGACAATCCTCCGGGCTCCTCTATCAGATCTGGCCAAACAAAACCAGTGGGGTCAGACCCCCAATAGCAAGTACCACAAAGGAAGCCAAACTATGAACTAAAACCAGCATGCAAATCATAGCAACGGATAGAGACAGAAATAAGTAAAGAAAAATCGAGACTCGTGCGCTACCAATGCACTTATCCCGAGAATAGAAAAGACAATAAGTAAAGCAACATGTAGCATAAAGTAAAGGACATGTGACGTAATGTAAACTGTGTACATGTAAGGAAAAGGAAGCATGTGAACATGAAAGATAAACTAGAGTGAGCATGTTAAGTAGCCGGGACATGTGAGCATGTTAGGTAACTGGAACATGTAAGATAACTGGAACATGTGGGCATATTATGTAACTGGAGCATGTGAGCATGTTATGTAACTGGAGCATGTGAGCATATGGTGAAGTCGAGCATGTAGTAGGAAGAATAGTATATAAGGAATGACATGAAGCTAAGTACTACAATAAGATAAACTCGAGCAAGACTAGACTAGACAAGAACGGACTCCATCCATCAATCACGGCCAAGCAATGATTACGGCTTGATACTTTAGCTAACTAGGGTTGTCACAATCCTAATTACTAATAAATGCAAGTCTGAGAATTCCAAGTCAAGCACCTGTCTGCTACTACCTGAATGGTCCAAGCCAAAAAGAAAATAAGTATAGCAGACACACTGCAGTAAGATACATGTGTCCTAAAGAGGTGCCCCACTCGACGGTGTGCTGGAAGAGTGCTCATCATTACAGATAGCTCCAAATCCCAAGGATATATATATAATGCCAAGACCAAAGGGGCAACAGGTAATTGGAAAATTCTCAATGATCTAAGTAATCAAGCTAGTTGTTTAGTCCTTAACATTTTTTTGTTGGATTCCGGGTGTGGCATTCCGCAGAATCCATCCTAGACATGAGACATACGAGACTAGAAAATAACGAGAATGTGCACCATAACAAGCCACAATAAGAAAAATATAATAGACAAGAAGCCAGGAGTGCGCTACGACGAGCCACTATCAAGGAGCAAGACATGTACTGGAATCAAGAGTGCGCCATGACAGGCCACTATCATGTAAGCAAAGAAAGACATGTACAAGAGTGCACCACGACGGGTCACTATCTAGTAGACAAAGAAAGTATGGCAATAATTATCATAGCTTGTAAGAAAGAATCTATCAAAGACATATCATGGCATGTGGAAAAGAATAATTAAAGCTAAGTACATTTCATAGAAAAATGATTGAACATGTGCTAGTGTCAAGTGTATATAGGGTGCACAATCATTCTCTAACTATGCAAGATCATCTAATCATGTTAAGAAATCATTACAATCGAAGAAAATATCAAAAACGGACAAAAACGGGCAGAAACGGGCAAAAATAGACTAAAACAGCATAAAACGGCATACCGGCGGTATACCGGCCTAAAGACAGAAAATTTCTGGTGCAAAAAATGGCATACCGACGGTATACTGCGGCATACCGGCGGTATACCATTTTTCCAAACAGCAACAAAATCCAGATTTTTGCCAAAACTTATTTCGGCCATAAAAACTTCGTTTTAAATCGAAATTCGGATTTTCAAAAGTCAAAATTGTATAGAATTGAATTTTCTACAACATAGAACTATTAGATTTCACAAATTCAAAGATTTGATAGATCAATATCTCAAAATACTCTAAAATAGAGGTTCTCGGGACACCGAAACGAGTTTCGATTGCCACTAAACTCAAAACCCATGTATACTAGCTAGGTAAGGACCCCATATATATATATGTGACCAAGATCCATGATGATAACTCTAGTATCACTCTTGATACCAAGTTTTTACTAAGTCACTATTGGGTTTTAACAGAAAATCAAAACCTTGCTTAAACAAAATTTGGAAACGTGCATATATACGAGAATCATAAAGAAAACATATTTAACAAAATGAGTTTGGAAAAATTCTGAGCATTTAATACCAAGGAAAATAAAAATGACAACAAAACAATATAGTTCATGGATTTGGCAAGATGTACTTGCCTAGGTTAAGCTTTAAGCCTAATCTTCTACTCCACCACCAAGAGGGGCACGAAACCACACTCTAGACCTCCAGGTCGAGCTCTTGGCAAGCTCCAAGGGGGAGAGAAGGAAAGAAGAAATGAAAAGAGAGTGAAGAGAATGAAAAGAGAGAGGAGAGAAAAAGTGAAATGGTATATATAGAAGGGGAAATTAATCTTAGCCGTTGGATCGTGATCCATGTGAAGATCTAATTCAATTCTAACCATCTAAACAAAATCAAATATCCAATGGGTAATAGGGTGCATCTATACTATTCATGAAAATATCTAAATACTATTCATCAAAATATCTAAAATACTATTCATCAAAATATCGGAAATACTATTCATGAAAATATCTGAAATCGAAAATATCTAAAATGTGAAAAATCTGTCTGGACGGTATGCCGTCGGTATACTCCGGTATACTGGCAGTATGCCGGCCAAGGAAAAATCTATAAGTTAGAAAATTTTTGAAAGCATTACGAAAACCAAGAAAATACGAAATACACTACAAAATACGTATCCGTATATAAATACCGATACTGTGAGACGAGTCTCACATAATGCCCAATCTTACTCCTTATTGTCCTGCTATTCCATTGTTTGAAATTTACTTGTTTCAGTCTCCATGTTCCCCTATTAGTCTATTGGTAATGATCTAACCCATCCATAGAGCACCCTTGTCCTACAACATTCACTGCACTGGCATAACTTGCATTCTTTACTGCACGATAGAACATATACTGCATATGTATATATGCTTCCTACATAGTGTATAGCACTACCTCTTGCATGCCCTGCATCTTTCATTCATTCACTGCAAATTGGATAAGTTTTGCATATTACCTTCACATGCATCATAGCATATGCCATTCACTGCATTCCTTACAAATCTGTTCTGCATCCCTTGTTCAGACTTGCACAGGTGGGGCATAAGTGTACTCCATGTCATGCACTCATATAATGACCTGTATTTATCAAAATTATTGATACTCTAAGATACCAGTCACATTTCCTTTATATTTGTTCTGTCCCATTGCTCATTTGATCAGTATATATATATATATATAAATATATATATATATATATATAAAAAAAAAATATATATATATATATATATATATATATATATATATATATATATATATATATATTTATATATATATAAATATATATATATTTTAATCAGGAACAAAATCGAAGGTTGGCATAACGCCACCCTATCCCCAGGCGGCAAAATTATCCTCATCAAACATGTGCTCAACTCCATCCCCATCCACACCCTAGCAGCTTGCTCCCCAACTAAAAAGGTCCTCGCGTCGATCGAGCAGATCTTTTGCAAGTTCTTCTGGGGCCACAATGAGGGCCATGACAAACACCACTGGGCCAGCTGGGATACCATGGCCACCCCGATCGCGACTGGCGGGCTGGGATTCACCAAACTCAATCACATCGTCAAAGCCTTCTCTATGAAACTGTGGTGGAAATTACGCACGACCGAAAACCTATGGACCAGGTTCATGAAGGCCAGATACTACAAACACAGATACCCAGCGATGGCCAGAGCTAATAGCAGATCCTCCGCGGCTTGGCGCCGTATTTTACGGGGTCGCGATTTGGCTGAGCCGAAGATCAGGCTCCTTCTGGGAGACGGCAGAGCCAACCTCTTTCTGGAACGTTGGACCGGTGACAACCTCATCCCGAACATTTCTGGAGCTCCCAGCAACTGCAGGATCAAAGACCTGTGGAACCCCACCAATAACGACTGGAACTGGAACCAGATTCGTGCCTGGTCCGGCGACGAAACGATCGATAACATTCAACAGCTTGGCCTTTCCATAGGCCCCGATGCGGACGAGTGGAGATGGTCGCTGGAAGCTTCCGGTGTTTTCTCTGTGCGATCGGCAAGGGCTGTCATCCACGAGAATGGCCAAGAGCACTTCACCGTGCGATACTGGCAATCGTGCATCCCCAAGAAATGGTCTTTCCTCCTTTAGAGAACTACGAGAAAGAGATTGCCTACCGATGAGATCCTTACCACCATCGGGTTCAGCCTGGCGTCTGCTTGTAATTGTTGCGTTGATAGACAGACGGAGACAATCGACCACATCTTCCGGGAGGGATGCCTCCCCGGCAAAATATGGAGCCTCCTCAACCGCACCTACAATATCACTACAGGAGACGGGCGCTTTAACGATCTCCTGGCCCTCTGGGGAGTTGCGTCCCACGGCCACCAGATCGTCGCAGCGGCCGCCACCTGGGTAATTTGGAAGAATCGCAACAAAGCGAGATACGAGGGTCACCAATATTCCGTCGAGCAGCTTATTTGGGAAATCCAAAGGCAATGTCGCAAAAGGAGCTCACTGTGCTCCCACAGCCCTCCAGCGTTCTGGCAAACTTTCCTCAATTAGTTCTGGCAGGCGCGGTTGCCCCCTGCCTTTTTGGTGGCTTTTTGCGTTTTGTATTGTACTCCTTTTAGGCTTTTTGAGCCTTGATTAATAAAGAGTGCTGGTTAAAAAAAAAAATTAACCAGAAAGGAAATTTTATTGAATGAAAGTAACAGGAAATAAGGAAAATACACACAAATTAAAAGCTAAAGAAACTCGGAGGAACATGTAATATATATATATATATATATATATATATATATATATATATATATATATATATATATATATATATATATATATATATATATATATATAAGTTTTGTCCTGCATTTAAAGAAATGTTTAGACCTATAAGGCCCAGTTCCTTGCCATGGAGAGTATTCCCTGCATATCTTTGTTTTGTCTGCATTTGTTTGAGTCAAGGTATTAGTGTAGGATAGTGATTGTTCATCCTAGTGTCCTAATTCACTAAGTCTCAATCCTCTTTACCTTAGCATATACCTTAGTTGTTCAGTCCCTTGTTCACCTGAACCAACTTTTAGTATCAACTGCACTTCTTATATGGATGTATCAGTTGGTACATGTTGAATGTATGCAATCAACTCCTCTTTTTGTATCAGCCACATTGCATTGTTCAAACCCGTGAACCTTCATGTCCTGCATTCATAAGTTAGATAACCTTCACATGTTAGATATTATCCATTGCATGACCCCCCCAATACTTAGACCTTGACAAGGTATCAGTCAATAGACATCCATTCAAAACCATTTACAATATGTCCTGCCCTTCTTTCACATTTGCATACTCTACATTTGCCCTACCATACCCCACTTTGACCTTAGTACCTCTTTTGGTTCATTTGAGCATTGTGTATAAACACTTATATGTTGGGTGCCAATGTGGTCTGCATTAGGCTTATGATGTAATCTATGAGTTGACAGTTGAGTAGTAGCTGTTGTAATATAGAATTAAGGTAGTATGGGGTTGGCTGTGGTTGTTATTATCATGATATAGGTTATGAGGTTAAATTGAGATATGATATGCATTTGTACTCATACACTATAGACATGAGTTATAGAGTAGAAGTGGAATTGGTTCTAGATAGTCTAGTCTATGTTGGTTTTGACCCTTAGCTTAGGACTTCATGGCCCAATTTGGCAAACCCTAGAATTAGCCAAGTTGACCATTTGACCAAAGTTTGACCAATAGTTCAGGTTTGACTTAGTTGATCAGAGTTGACCAAGGGTTGACTTTCAACCTAGAGAGGTCTAACAGCATGTAGACATAATTATTTTAATCAATGAACACTCTGTAACTTGTAATTCTCATAATAGGTCTCTGTGACTCCAGTTCGGATATCGATACACATCAGTTGCTCAGGATATCAGACGAGTACATTCTCTATTAGTTTTTATTCATTATAGTATCTATATTGCCTACTTTAGACTACTTTACTTGATGCTGACACGTTGTTAACACGGATTAGTACTATATGGATCTTTTCATGAGATGCTATCCCCTCATCGGGTGCATCGGATATTTCATGTTCATGTACTTTACCATGTGCATCATTCTTGTACTCGTATTCTTCATGTACACTCATGTGCTCTTATGTACTCTCATGTGCTCACATGTGCTTCATGTATAACTAACAATCATGTACGTAACGTAACTTGACCAGATCCTTATGTATTGATTTGGGCAGGGAGAGTAGAAATAGTTATGTGATTAAATCCCTCTAGTGTAAAAATGTGCATGTCGATTATACCCTAACGTGTAATGGAGTTACTGTAGAATAAACATGTGCATCCTAAGCCAATCATATAACCATCTTGTACTCTGAAACACTTATATTTATTATAGTTCATAGATTCTTTAGTATATTTTATGTACTCAGTTTACTTATCCATATCTCCTATATTCATGTACTTATTTTATAGCACGTCATGTATTTTATTCTACTGTTAGCTCTATATTTTCTACCATATTTTGGAACTGCTTTCAGAGATATGTACTCGTTCCCATCCTGACTGGATACGTTGACAAAATTTTACAGAGAACTTGGATGATCCAGCTAAACTTAAGGAGACACCAGTAGTACTTGGAGTAGACTGCTACGACTGTTAGGTTATGTCTTTTAGTTTCTTGTTATGTATTTGATTTGTACTCTGTTTGGTGTTGATAACACTCAGCTCTTTTCAATTCTGGTTTTGTATTAAACTTTGAGATCTTTCTATCTATTCCATATCGTGTTGTTATCTCTCTTAGTTACTTTGTGATTGAGTTGTATCCTTCTGAGATTGTCCTCCGTTTGGAGAGTATATCTTTATTGGACAAATATATTATATTGTGTTAGATGTTGATTGAGACCTAGGACAACGTTCTACCGTCGACATTGCAGCGTAGGCTGGACGTACCCATAATCTCGTGCCCTTTAACTGGGTGTGGGTCAGGACACGGTTTGACGATATGAGCCCAACCGTATGTCCAAAGTTGAATTTTGGTGGGCCATGCACAAATTCGTCCGTTGGATCGGGTCACGGGCCCGCCAAAATAGCATTCCGGTCGACCTTCTCAGAATCGGACCAAACTTGGCATACAGGACCAAAAAAATGACACGGTCCTGCTGACGTAAGTTTCGTCTCCAGACGACGAACGTGTACGAAGTTATAGACTAGTTTACAAAGGAGCTGATACGAGGTATCTCGACGGATATGCCTCGATTTCGTTGCGCACAGCAAAATCGAGTTTCGTCGAATCCCACACGTTCGCAACATCCGTAGCGCCTTTCGATGCTTACGGGTTATGACCATGTCATCCGGTTTGTCGGTACGCATGCCGTATCGGAGATTTTTATTGAAATTCTACTCTTTTAAAAACTATTTTTCTCGTTTTTTAGAAACTATTTTCTGGTCACATAGTATATGAAAATAAAAAGTATAAAAAGGGTTTCGAAGCCCTACTAGTTATCTATAAGTTTGTTCAGACAAAAATTTTAAACTATTAATAGGTTGATAATGAGTGATCTTCAAACAGGGGCGCTTGGACAGTTGTTCTGTTCTTGATAATCCTAGAAAAACTATATTTTTCTCGAACTTCAGTTCGATTTTTCTTGAATTCTAAGTCATCTAAATCCAAACTACTTGAAAGGATTTAAAGAGGTATATGTTGTCTACAATATTGTTTAAACAAAATTCCTAAATTGCTAATGGTTTGTTAATAATTAGCCTTCCAAAACAGGTGATTGACACAGTTGGTTCTGATTTGCTATCCACAAAAATCGAGTTTTTTCGAGTTTTGTAACTCGAATCACCACCAACCTAGTACAAACTAAAATAATCTAATTGATAGGACTGGAAGAGGGTTAAGTTGTCTTCATACCAGCGAAATCGGTTCAACAATCGATCGAACAATGTAGGAGATACCATTCCACGAAGTTACATAGCTGCTGCCACTTTTGCAGCTCTGGCTGCTGTTGTTGCCATTTCTGTTGCTCCACGTGGCTGCGCACGGCCGGCGGCCACCGCGGCGGTGCGCGCACGCAGGAGAGAGGGTCGCGGCCAGGGTCGTGAGGCTGGGGTTTAGAGATTAGGTTAGGGTTTTAAGTCTCTCTCTCTCTCTCTCTCTCTCGATTTATATGTAGGCGCGGCTGCGGGTTGAAGTTTTGGGAGGGTTGGTTTGCAATACTGTTTCGCAAGGAACAATATTCATTCCTTTTTTCTTTTCTTTTTCTATTTTTTACTTTTTTTTTCTTTCTATTTCTTAAACAACTATATAGATAAATATATATATATATAAACATTCATATACATTTTTATTTACACTCAAGATTACCAAATAAATTTCTAAAGGATTTCCTACATATATACTAATTATTTCCTAAAGCAAGTATACCCATTATAATTAATGGTTAGCAATTTCTTGTTAGTTGCTTTTACCCAAAATCATCTAAAACTAAATTACTTAGCTACTATATATTATATATATATATATATATATATATATATATATATATATATATATATATATATATATATATATATATATATATAGTCTTGGGGGTTTACACTCTTTATTTGGCTCCCGAAAAATCATATAAATATTCTAAAAGTCATTTAATATTCATAATACCTATATTATACGTATAACAAATATTTATAAAATATTTGTCAATTCCCAAAAATAAATACAAAATATTTGTACATACATAAAATATGTCTACATGGGTCTTTGGATGCACTAATTGTCTACATGGGCTTTGGTTGGGTTCGGATCAAGTTCGGGCTAAACTAAGACAACCGGATTTCCTAAAAGTCAAAATATTAATAAATAACTAATTAAATCATTTACGGGGTCGAGTCACAACTTGGCCTGGTTTTTCTAGTTAGGACACAGCTATGGCTCGACCTTCCCTACCTTGGCTAAAACATTAGTCAAAGCACGCAACTGTACTATCCGTACCATGATTTCTAGTCGTCTAGCACTCCAAAACTTAACCATGACTTAGGCCTTTTGTAATAATAATTATTTATTTATTTATAAAATTCCAAAAATTACCATTTTAATTTAATTAAATAATAATAAAAAAGACATTTTCAAAATGTCGGAAAGAGGGGTTACATGAATTGCCTGAAAAGATAGCTTTGTATGGAAAGTATGACATGACCGTGCAGAAAAGAAAAGAAGAAGATGAAAATATTTACATGTTGCTAGTCTAGTGTATAGTAGTTTTATCTAATAGCTGCATTCGCATTTTTCTGGACAACTTGTGCACAAGAATGAAATCTCTCGACCGATTCTTGGGACACTGGGAATCGCTCGGCCTATGAGGGAACATGACACCCTGAGGCTAAAAGTCCACGCGATCAGGGGGTGTTAGTCTATTAGTGAGATGCGCTTGTACGTCCCAACTGCTAATCATGAGAATTTATCTATGGACCAACATGTATTTAAGACACATGCATATTTTTATGTTATTGCAAGCCTAACATAAATACAGAGACAGAACATAAGTTATTCACTACAACAAAAAACCCTTTTAATGACGGCTAAAAAGCGTCATTAATGACGAACCATGACGCTTTTTTTTTCACAGCAACCGTTATGAAAACGGGTGTTATAAATATTTTTTAAAAGCGTTATAAAAAAACCATCATGAATAGTTTCTATAAAAGCGTTATGAATAGTTAATATATAGTGCACAATTCAGAACAATTTTAAAACGTTATGAAAAGATAATATGTATAGGCTCAATGCAGCACATTTATAACACTTTATACTATTCAAATTAGCATATTTATAATGCTCTATACTGCACAGTATATATTATATTCCAAAAACTTAACATTATATATCACCATCTTTATTACAATTCTCAAAATAGAGTACATATCAGCATCTTCATTACATTGAATATCCAAATATATATATATATATATATATATATATATATATATATATATATATATATATATATATATTTACAACTACCAAAATTGTCCACATCAAAACTTGGTCACATCAAAACTGTCCACAGAACATATAGCAAACCAGCCCACAAGATCGCCCCGATGGTCCGATCATCCTTCACGAAGCTGACATCCACCGGACGTAGGTGCCACAGTTCACGTCCATTCCTGAAGAGAGAAAAAACCCAAGGTTCTTGAAGCTCGACTAGAATTTAAATCAATCAGAGGATTATGAAACTCTCTCATGTTAACTTGTAATATATTTTAATAGGCGATGAGAAATTTCAAAACCTAACTGTACAATACATTTTTATTTATCTCCTTCAGAATGTTAATGAGCTACTATATTAGTAATTTTGCATCATACAAAAAAATGCCAAATATTAACGTATGTAAAAATAAACAAAAGAAGAAGAAGTAGACATACAGCCTCAATCCAGTGCTGGAAAGCTAGCGTCAGCGCTTTCGAATCCTTGGACAAACCTTGGCCAACCTGTAAAACTTGCAAAGATAAACTTTTTTTGCGAAAAGATCCAACTTTGCAAACAAAAATTGCAAAGAATTGAAAAAAGAAGCAACCTTGGAAGCATTCAAGCTGATCCGGTACCACCGAGAGACCGCCGACTCCTGTTTCGAGAAGTTGAAGAAAGAAACAGTGCTATGGTTCAGCCGAGCGTACATCAATGTTTTGCACTTGTTATTTATGATTTTATTCTAAAAGGAAAAGAAAAAAGGTGTGCCTAGAGACTCTCTTATACAGAGACATGTACATCAATGTTGATTTAAATTATAACAAACAAATACTAATATGTGCCTAGAGACTCTCTTATACAAGGTCAAGCACAAAAAAATGGCTTAAACAAGGATTCAAAGTTGGCCCTCAATTATGGAAATGTATTAAAACAATAAAAGTATCATCAGTTTTCTAAATAAAGGAAATGAACACTTAACTTTGACACCCCCCCCTCCGAAGAACATTTAAAGTTAGGTGCATCAGCACATTTCTGACAGCGTGTCGTAATTGAAGCGAACAGTTATAATTTTACAACATTATAACTTATAACTAGCAAGGTTTTGAATTAGAAAATTTTGCATTCAAATTCATGTTCATAATACTTTGGCCATGTCATTCGAATTAAACAAAATAGTCAGAGAGATCATACCTTGTATCTAACAGCCATATTTATGGCATCTGAGGGCCGAAGATCAAAGCCGATACATTCTTTTTCATTTTCGACCTGCACACAGCAGCAATGTCTCAGAACCTGATCTACATTCTCTCTGTGTAAAGAAGTTGTTACCTTTGTAAGGTACAGCTGAGCAAAATATGCTCGTGCACTCTTTTGGTAACACGGACAAGTTTTACCTACAACAGAAAGGCACCATAAAATATATGAAGAAAATTGTATAGGTAAGTTTCAGCAGATACTGGTGTGGTAGATGAAGCAGGAAGTGTGTGCTTCAAGCATTCATTAACTAGTCAATAATACTACAGTGATATCTAAAATGTTCCAAGAATCCAACCTAATTATAGAAAAAAATGCAAGACTAGCTTCTATTCACCTGATATCCCATATTATCAATCATATCTTTCACAACCTGATATACAGTTGGTCTAGCCTGCCCAAGAGGAAAAGGTCGTTAAACCACTTTCTACATGAGCATTAAATGAACTTCCAGCAAGTACCGCAATCAAAACCCACAATTATTTTTATAACTTTAGAAAAGAAAAAAGAGGGTACAAGGGTTTACAATTTGAACATTGTGAACAGCAGCCATTAGCAAAATACTTGGCATCTCCACTACAGAATGGAAAAAGCAAAGGAAACATGAAATTATCCATGGAAATAGCATAGTATTCCACAAATAAATGAACTTCAGAATTTGTACATTACATACCGACAATGATAGGAAGAAGTAATCCACTTCCATCTTCCATCTTCAGTACAATTGCAGGGTGAGGAGCACAATCAGGCAGGTTCCCTCCTTGGGGGTTGTTGTGAACACATCTTAAACTTTTACCATCACGCATTTTTATCATGAAACCATCTGACCCACTTTTCACCTCAACTACATGGGAATTTCAGCCAACAAACAGTTGTCACAAATTCATTCAGAATTGAATAAAACGTGATATAACACGAGAAATTTACAAAGAAATACAAGCAGCAGCCTTAGTTTTAAAATGAATGCATACAAAGAACCAAAGCTAAATCATACTATCTCCAACAAATATAACACTGAGATTTTGATAGCTAAGATATATTACAACAACAAAATTTATGATCAATATTTAATTCTTAGGAGGGTTTAAAAGAACTTTTCAGAACCATCATTTGGACTCTTCTGGACAAGCAAAAAATAGGACAAATGCAGTTGGTAGCATACCAGCTTCAATCACACTGGAATTTACATAATATCCATCACTCTCACTGAAATTTCCGGCCATGCTATAATTTCCATCAGAAGATGAACTGAAACTACAATTAACGGACAAGCTTCTTCTTTCACGTTGATGAGAGAACAAAGGACCAACTCTGATTACAACTTTAGAGCCTCGAAATCCACTTCTAATAAGTGTTCCCTTTGTTGCTAAAGATGTGTTCACAAGCATGTTACCACCATTCCTAGCGTTAACAACAGGACGACAGATTATTGGTCCGTGTAGAGTTTCCATTCTGACTCGTCAACAAACAACAAAATATCAAAACTAACTCAAATGTAAACTATTGAAGAGAAGTTAGGGAAAATCAAGCATGCTTGTCAGATAAACATAAGTATCAAAATGTACGATTCCACCAGAGAACATGGGAATAACATATTATTTGAATTAAAATTCAATTGAATAAATAAGAGAGCAACTGAATAATAGTAACAGTATGATAAAAGCAAGCTTCTTCTTTCACGTTGATGAGAGAACAAAGGACCAACTCTGATTACAACTTTAGAGCCTCGAAATCCACTTCTAAGAAGGAGAACGGGCTCTAGGGTTAGGGTTTTGAAGTTGGGGGAAAGGAAGGAGAACGCTGCCGAAGTGGTGGCTCTGCACCGATAGCTCAATCGCCGAAGGGTTGCTGCGTAGTCGAGCCCATCGCCGGAGTAATTAAGGTTAGGGTTGAAAATTAGGGGAGAAGAGGTTTGAGGAGGAGAGAAGCTGCTCGGTTAGAAAATGGATGAGAAATGAATTTTCTCTCTCCCACTGAGCTTTTATACAGTGAAGAAATTACAAGTTTGCCACCGCTCTAAAATATTAATGACGTTTTGTTTTATAAACGTTATAAAAAGCCCAGAATTAGCCCAAACCGTCATAGAAAAAAGGTATTTCTCAACTTTGATAACGCTTATGTATCAGCCGTCATTAAAACTCCTTGTCGAGCGTCATTAATAGGTCTTTTTGTTGTAGTGATTTAACATATGTGCAAATTGTGCTAATCCTTATCTTGTGCATGGATGGACCGCTGACCGAGGTAAGATATGTATTATCAGTAATAGTTTTACATGTTTATGTTTTTTATTATGATTTGCTTAAAAAGAACCTAGATTAGTAGAAAGATCACTAATAATAGATACTAGCTTCACATGTTAATTTAGTACAGATTTATGTGAGTTCGGTCATAGTCGCTCACTAGTACTCATTGTGTACTGACCCACATTATGGGCAATATTTCAGATAGCAAGAGTCAGGAGGATATTCTGAGGCATTAGAAGCTTGTCCAATCCAGTTGACCATTGCTTGATCATCTCGAAGCTTTTTAAATTCAAGTCTAGTAGTTTTTCTGAAGGTGTCTTTATATTTTGTTTTTAGTAAAGGGATATGATGTATGGGTATTGTAGGTATTTTCAAAAAGTTTCCAAAAACAATAGTTGTAAGCCTACTATGGCATTTTGAGTCGCAGGTGATACTTTGTAATCTTGTTTCAAATTATCAATAAAAGAAAGTTATTTTAGTTCCTATATCTGTGTTCACTTTGGTTTTCTGCATTTAAAGTTCCATTATGTTGTTTGTTTAGTCTAGTTTGTGTTGTGCAAGTTATGGCCTTTGCAAGTGCAACTTAAACTTGTACGACATCACGTCCAAGCGAGGACGATTGGTTCTGCAGAGATCAAAGCGAGTACGAATGATTCTGTAGAATCGGGGCATGACATAGTTGTATTAGAGCATGGCTTTACGTCCTTCACTTCTTTCAAACATAATTTTCAAAAATTTATATATGTATTTTGATGTTTTTACAGTTCCTGATTTTTGAGTTATAAAAACTAATATCCCATACAGTAAGTCCATAATATTTTATGAGACTAATGAAAGTTACACTGTTTTCTAGAGTAATGGCGAGACAAAGTAATCAAGATGCTTCCCAAGCATCGGGCTCGACCGACCCGATAGAGAGAATGGTAGCCCTCATGGAGGCGCAAAGAAAATAGTTTGAATCCCAGTAGAAATAGGCTGAGGCTCGAAGCATTGTGCCACAGAAACAACTGGATACACTATCCCAAATAGTAACAACATTGACTGCCAACAATAGAGCCATTACGACAACTACACCCACAATGACAGCCGGAACAAGGACTCTGAATATTGGGCATGTGGAAGCCGATGAACCCCAACATACGCACAAGAAATCATCATTTGATCCATCTGACTTCTTGAATGCAAAACCTCTAGAATTCGAGGGCAGTACGTCACCCGATAAGGTAATGGACTGGATCAAGAAGATGGAGCATTTGTTTGTATTCATCGGAGTTCCTAGCAGCAAAAAGGTGGCGCATGCAGCTCTGCAGCTACAACTGCGAGCAGATGATTGGTAGAAAGCAAAGAAACCAGAACTGAGTGTTAAGACCAGAGACAGAAAGATTACTTGGACAATGTTTAAGCACGCGTTCTTGGAGCAATACCTTCCTCCAGTAGGCTATCAGAAAAAAGGAGGACAAATTTATGAGATTAAAGCAAGAGAGCATATCTGTGGAAAACTATGAGTCAGTACACCAAACTTGCAAAAATTATTGGCCTAGTATTGCCTAATGAGAGGACTCGCATGAATAGATTTATAAAGGATCTGAATGATGATATCTGAAGTGACATCCTGAATCGAGAATGCGAGTCGTATGCCAGGGCCTTTGAGGTGGCAGTATAAATGGAGGAATTCAGTCAGCAAAGTGCCCCAGAGAAACCGTCAGCTAATCGTAACAATCATAACAAGAGAAACCATGGCGGGAGAGAAAGGCAAACGTATTAGCCCAATGATTATATCATATTTTTGAATATGACTAATCAATTAAGTTTAACATAATGACGTTACTAATATTCATATAATCACTATCATGTTGCTACTTAAACTAAGCATTGTCCTAATATTCTATATCATATTTCTATGTTTGTATCATAATGCATCATACTGCTTTGTTCGTCTAACATGTACTTTCAGACATGCGGTAAGCATGATCAAACATGATCAAATCAGGATATATACAGTAGGCCAAAGACGGCGTTATATAAGAAACCGAAAGGTATTCAGATTTCCAGATCTATTTATCTTTGGACAACCGCCGCCAAAGAAAAAGGTATCTTCAGGTCTGCTCAAATATAAGAAGAAAGGCGTTATCACAGGGCTCTTGGTTTTTCTATTTTATCAATGTATTTTTTATATTTATTGAGTTTAGGAATACGATGTACACTGTATCGTACTGACAAATAGGCTACCTAAGAAACATTTTCAAAATACCCTTTTATTTTGAAAAAAAAACACACTTACTGTCACGCCCCAGATCCAGAATACCAGAGAGCGGGGGAATGACTCAGCCAGCTAGGTATTACGGGTAGATGAATACCGTATAATACGATCAATATTGTCTACAAGACAAGGGGGTGTATACTACATACAAGTCTCACTAGGGTTACTCAACCTCTATTGTCCCAATTATTCAATGAAAAGCAGTAAGTAGAGAAAATGTAAGAATAAGCAGTAAGGCGTCCCAAACACCCAGTCAAAATGTTCTTAAGATATGGCTTTACAAAACATAGCCAGATGATATAACAAGGTATACACAATCGTTATCAGCTGTAGTCTGACTTAGTTACAATTATATAAAAGTAAGTGCAAGACAGTCCGACTAATATGTCGGTGCCAAGTGACAAAAGTAAAGTAAGTAGCAAAACAAGCAGGGAAGCAAGGAACCCACTCGTTTCCTCCTGCGGTCATCCTTCTAGTACTGACCATCTTGCGGGTGGAAGTAAGCTGAGTCCTCGAGAGCTGGCTCTAAATCTGGCCATGCAAAACCAGAGAGGTTAGACCTCAAATAGCAAGTATCGCAAAGGAAGCACGACATGAAGAATTAGAACCAGTGATAAGAGTTAAGAATATGATAAATAAGTCTATGTTTGCTACTGGGATTCACACAACATCACGACACTTCAAGCCAACTTCCCAACCAAACAAGGACAAAAGTTGATCCGTCATGTCCTAATATTTTGCTCATCTCAGTAGTTAACAGAGTAGGTACAGTACACAAACAAATCAATTTAAACGGTAATACAACTACTACGGCTTGCTAATTATAAGTTCTAAGTTACCCTGGAAATATGTAATAAGGGATTCCTCAGTTCTTATAATGTACGAGCAAGACTAGTCTATCCAATAATCAATTGCGCCAATCATAAATTAGATGAGTCCCAACGGGACGTCCGTCATCAATATGCAGAAAAAATAAACAGATACCACTCCCTTCCCGTGTGGCAGGTTTACAGTATCCGTGGGAACCAGCCGGCATGTCGGGGCACTAATTGTCCCAAGATGGCTGCCATGTAAGAACTCAAAAATCCATTATCTCCATGCAATAGTTATTTTATTTAACTTAATAGTCCCTGCGTTAATTGAAATCTCATGCCGTGGATCATGATCATTCTGAATGAGAACTTCCGTACAGAGTACGATATGCATAACTCTACAATGACGCCCGTGCGGTTAGGTTGTAGGTCTTATATAGCGTAATACAACAATCAAACCTAGCCACAGGATAATCATGCCTTGACTGTAAGGTACACATGCTACTTTTGTAGAAAGAAGTTGAAGTCAGCACGTGTCCATATGCCAATGTTCGGGATCGGCTAGTCGATCGTAATGGTTCGTGGTTCATACATGAACATGTCTCATTCAATTCAATAAGACGACTAGCCAGTCTTTTAGTTCCAACTAGGAACGCATGATCAATCATTTAGTCAAGGTAACAATCAATGTCAATTCGTGACAAGGCATGAAAGTCAAACTAGTATTTAGTATGGTTGAGTCTATAACTCTCAGGGTTAAGTACCAGTGATACGGGATGCCCACAAGCCAATCAAGATACGAGGCACACTCCACACAATAATATGTATTAAAACACTAACATACATCAAGTGGCGCAATCCAACAAAATGCGCAAGATAGAACAAAACGCACAATCTAGACGGATGGTGCGAGATAAGACAAAAAAGCACAATCTCGACGATTGGTGCGAAATAAGACAAAA
The DNA here is from genome assembly GCA_029216955.1 of Iris pallida. Classification (NCBI taxonomy): domain Eukaryota; kingdom Viridiplantae; phylum Streptophyta; class Magnoliopsida; order Asparagales; family Iridaceae; genus Iris; species Iris pallida. The sequence continues at coordinate 12,561,669 of JANAVB010037020.1, forward strand.
CGCTCGAATTCGGCAAAACGCGCGAGATAAGACGAAATGCTCGAATTCGGCGAATCGTACTGGTTAAGACAAATGGCACGAATTCAGCGAAACGGGCGGACTGAAACGACTGTTATGCGCACACAGGTGGAAAATGTACTGATTCACTGTGGGCGCATAGCAGTCCCTTTGGGCGCATAGCAGTCCCTTTGGGTGCATAGTGCCTATTGGCGCATAGTGCCTTTGGGCGCATAGAATGCCTTTGGACGCATGGCCACTCAATTATGTGGGCGCATAGAATGCCTTTGGGCGCATGGCCACTCAATTATGTGGGCGCATGGCCACACAATTATGTGGGCGCATAGAATGCCTTTGGGCGCATGAACACTCAATTATGTGGGCGCATGGCCACACAATTATGTGGGCGCATAAAATGGATGCTTCTGCACCAGCAAGCTTCGGCCATGGAGTTTCAAAAACTTTCAATGTCCATAACTTGGGCTATCGAACTCGAAATTGGGCAAAATAAAGGTCAAAAGTGGCTAGAATTGAATTGTCTACAACATAGAATAACCTGTTTTTGAAAAAAAAACAAAGTTTGATAGATCGAAACCACAAAAACCCATAAAATTCGAAACTTAAAACCTAGATCTACACACAACCATCCATGGAAATAAAAAAAACTTCAAGACCTAAACTTGTAGAGAAAGAGGAGATGAACAACATGGACTAAAAATAAACGGGGATGCATAAAATCCCTCATGGTGTGCAAGATGTACTTGCTTCTCCAAATTGGGTTAGAGTTTTGGTGGAGAAAATAAAATAAGAGTTGTGAGGAGAGATGTCAGGACCCGCACCCGCTTTTCGGACGCGAGCTCATGAGCAAGCCAGCTACGCATCAAGCGGACTCCAGCCCGACTCGAATACGTTAACGCTGTCACGGCTAGGGTAAACTGCCAAATCATGGCAGAATATTCTATATCTCAATCCATAAAAAGTGTACAAAACATGAACGAATACTATGGGTCATGGTCGGCAGCCCACTAGCATATATGTCCGATAAGACTCTAAAGAAAGTAATAAGAGTCTAAAACTGAATCAAAAAACAGGATATCTCATGATAAGGTATGAAAGCACGAGCGGATAGTAAACATAATAACGATACCTGAATCCCGCAAGCGTATCATTCCATCTGCCATCCAGAACTACTAGCTAACTCCATGCAATCGCTAAACCTGAAGAGATCATCAGGTCCTCAGGGGACATAGCAAGATACATAAAAATATGCCTATCTAGCAGTTTATCATACAATAAAGAAAATATAGGAAATAAACAGAAAAAGACCAATCAACACAAAAACACGACTATACATGACTGGAAGAACCATTACGCATAAACGAACTGCTGGAGGAGAATAAGAGAATACGATGTCACGATGTCAACAGATAATCAGTGAAATACTCAAACCCTCGCCCCTATTGTGGACTCGCATGTTTGATCAACTACTAACCCTCGTCCCTGGTGTGGACTCGCAGGTTAGCTTCAAGAATCACCCTCGCCCCTAATGTGGACTCGCAAGTGCAGAAAGATAACTACTAACCCTCGTCCCTAGTGTGGACTCGCAGGCTAGCATCAAGAATCACCCTTGCCTCTAGTGTGGACTCGCAGGTGAACAACTACTAACCCTCGTCCCTAGTGTGGACTCGTAGGTTAGCTTCAAGGGAACACTCTCGCCCCTAATATGGACTCGCAGGTGCGGAACATATAACTACTAACCCTCGCCCCTAGTGTGGACTCGCAGGTTAGCTTCACGAAATCAAGATACAAATAACTACTAACCCTCGCCCCTAATGTGGACTCGCAGGTTAGCTTCAAGGAATCAAGGTACAGCAGTTCCGTTATGACTTATTCATCCTATGACATGATGTGACTCAGTCCAAGTACATGTGATGACATGACACGACCTAATCATGATACACAGGAGAACAGATCCAATATGAACTACAAAGCTAACTATGAACAAGGCTATATATATACTATCATGCACGATGTACAAATCACATGTCAATAATCAACCAGTAAAACTATATAATAATAGACATATGCATGTAAATAAACTACATAGGGAGGCAAGGTATCTTGCCTGGAGGTTGCACGCAGATCCCACAAAATATAGTCAACTGGTGAGCCATAAAGTCCAAATCATCATAACTGTCTCCAAAAGCTGAAATAGACATTGCCAATATTCTCAGAATAGTCAAATTAGCTAGGATTGTCTGTCCTTAAGTCCAATTCTGGACACAAGGGGTAAAACGGTAATTTCGGGCCAAAACGGTGTCCACCGTTGGACCCGCTTTGCACCGAAAAATGTGCCAGAGTCAGTGGTCTCTAAAGTCGCCAAACTATATGTCTACGAATTTTTTTGATGATACGAACCCAACGGTATATCCAATTTTGGATTCCGGTGGGCCGTGCACAAAATCGCCCGTTAAATCGGATCGTGGACCCGCAAAACGGCGATCCGATCAACTGTCTCAGAATTGGACCAAACTTGGCATACATGACCAAAAAAATAATACGGTCCTGTTGGCATAAGTTTCGTCTCGATCTGACGAACATGCACAAAGTAATTAAAAAACTTGCACATAGGTCAATACGGTAAATTTCGACGGATACGCATCAAATTCGTCGCGCACACGCGACCAATTCGAATTCCGTCAAAGCCCACACGTCTGCAATATTCGTATGCGCCTTTCAATGCTTACGGTGTATGACCACATCGCCCGGTTTGGTGGGACGCACGTCGTATCGGATAGTTTTTTCTAAAGTTTACTATTTTAGAAAATAATTTTTGGTCAACTTTTATCCCGATTTAAATAGAATACAATAGACAAATAAATAAACTAATTACTATGTTTTGATCACGGTTAGGTTGTCTATAAATCCCTTCAAGTGGATTTTTGAAACTGTCGAAGATTTTGCCGAAAACTGCCTTCCAAAACTAGTTCTTGGAATTGAATTTCTGTTCGGTTCGGAACAATTTTTCTGCCAAGTTGGCACCGATTTTCTGGGTAATCTAGCGCACTATAATTAAATCTATTTGAAGACACTTGAAGTTGTATAGGTTGGGTGTATACCTGCAAAACTGGTTCGAAGAATGGTCGACCGGGATGGCCGAACCCCCGTCGTAAACTCGGACGCCAACAACACTGCTGCTGTTTATTCTGTTCGTGCGCGTATGCGCGATCTGGGTTTAGCTGGCGGTTTTTGGCGAACGCCGTCGTCGTCCTCCGGCGTACAGATGCCGGAGTGGTCGCCCAGTATAGGGGGTCGGCGTGGCAGCGAGTTGGTTGGATCGAATTAGGGTTTTCCTCCTTTTTTTGCTTCCCGATCTCTCTATATATGCGTATACTTATCCGCTGGTTCTACTCGGCTGTGGGAAGGAAAGGTTGGGTCGGGTCTTCTTACTTGTGCTGGGTTTCATATATGATCATGAGGCCTGGCCCAACTGAGCTCGATTTTGCTTGGCTGATGAAATATTATTTCCATATCATTAAACAATCTTAATCCCTCTCCTATGGACAAAGAGGTCAGAGTATTAGCATTGAACTCTCTGCTACTATCTGGTACACTGTATCATAAGTAAATACTGGAAATCCAGCAGCTGATGTCTTGTATCCATATCTAGTAATAACATATCATAGGAGACGACTTTCAGAAGTTGATACAATTTATATACGTTCTTCTCTTAATCTGATCCATAGGATTTTCCCATATTACAACCTAAGTTTACCAAGAATTATATCATTAGTAAACTATACTGGACTTTTTTCACAAAAATAAAAAGCCCTTCTTTCTCATATATTTACCACAAACTCCACAACGACAATAATTATTTAAATATAATCAATATTCATAATATAGAATTATTCATTTATATATATATATATATATATATATATATATATATATATATATATATATATATATATATATAACCATAATTAAATAGCTATACATATATATATTTATATAAAGCATTTTTGTATATCAAGAATATACGCACAAATACATATATACATATATAGCCTACCTAAATCTCACATCCAAAATATATGTTTAAGGAAACATTCACTATAATTATCAAATAAAATATTTATTAAGATTTCTATATGACAATTATATTATTTATATATAAAACATTTACTAGACCACTACACAAATTACGAAGTATGCACATGCATACAACATATCTATGGTCGTGAACGTCTTTGGTCGCTCTACAACATTACATGGCCCGGGTTTGGTTCGGGTCAAGTCTGGACTAGTTTGGTACAACCGGGTCACTTAAACGTCAAATAATAATAATAATCAATAATTAAACTATTTAAAATGGTCATGTCATAACTTGGCCTGGTTTTCTTAGTTAGGACACTCCTATGGCTTGGCATTCTCCTACCATGGCTAAACACTAGTCAAAGTGCGCTACTGTACTATCCGTGCCATGATTCCTAGTCGTCTTGTACTTCAAAACTCTACCATGGCTAAAGTCATCTATCATAATAATAAACTAAATAATAATTTATAAAATCCAAAAATCACCATTCAAATAAAATAAATAATAATAAAAATATTTCTAAATTTTTGGGAAGGAGAGCTACAAGAGAGAAAAGAAAAGGTGTATAAATATCAAGTCAAGTTTGATCTCCACCCCCCATTCCTTCCCCATACAATCTAGGCCATCCACCCCTTATCATGATGAACCAAGCCAAACCAAGTTGGTTCAACATGAACAAAAATAAACCAAGAGCTAAGCAAAAGCAGAAAATAAAATACAGAAAAATAATTAGCATGTAATTAAAGAAATTAAATACAGAATAAATGCATGATAAATACTAAATAAATACAGTCAAGTAGTACACGTATTAAAAATACATATCCCGGAAACGAGGAGTAACATTTACAAAAGCCCAAACTACTTCATAACTGCCTAACTTTTCAAAAATTCCAAAAACTAATTTGCAAAAACCCTAACAAAATCCTAACAGAACTTGGCCAGAGTTCGACCAGAGTTCGGTTAGTGGACGTTGTATTTTGAACTTGATCCTTCTGTAGTTACGGATCTTGCCGAGATTTTCTCATAGAGTTCTGTCCGAATTCTGCCCGAATTCTGACAGAGTTCTGCCTTTGGAAAAGCTATAAATAGAGAAGGATTTTGATCATTTCAACTCACTCATTCACTTTCTTATCTCTTCTCTCTAAGTCTAATACGTTCTTCCAAAGTATTCTGAGCTATTCATTTTCAAATTCCAAGCCAGTTACAATCCTCTAGTCGATTTGCCAGTACGGTACGGTCTAGAAGTTTCAGAGTGATTGTAATCAATGACTTGATTAAAGAAAGTCACTTCACAATTGAAGTTGGTCGAGTACTTCGGATCAAAGCTCGCGTTGTAGAAGTTGCAAGAACTTCGGATGAAAACTTGTGGCATTTTTCCATAGTGGATTCAACTGGAAGATAGAGTTCTTCCGACTGGACTAGTCCTCACAAAAGAAAAACTAGTATACATCTTTGTGTTTGCGTTTGATTTTTGATCTCTGCTTTTCGTTTACTTACTTGTGATATATTATCTGTGATCTGGTTGCTAATATTTTTAATTAGCTAATTTTCGCTGCCTGCTTTATTCACCCCCTCTAGAGTTTTGTGCTTTACGATTCGTTCCTACAAGACGGAGATCAGCACACTGGAATGGAGTGCACCTTCTGCAGTCGATGGGGACACACAAAGGACTGCCAACGAAGAGTGTTTGTCAAAAGGGTCACTGTGCTATGAATTGTCAGAATAAGAGAGTTCTCCTACAAAACCGTAACAAAAATATGGAGCATAGACATAATCAGGACCAAGTGCCGCTGCGAGATAATCCGTACAATGAAATAGCTGTGGAGACCTCGAGTTTATAACCCGATGACGATTGAATGTAAGCAAGACCTCAATGGAGTTGAGATTATTCTTTAAGTTTTGAGAACAAAACTTTTTCTTAGTGGGTTATCATGTATTGCTCCACTCCTTGTCATTCACTATGTAATTGCCGTGGCTTGTTGACTCAGTCTTGACTGAGTATTAGGAAAATCTTTGTCGGTATCGATTGATCACGGACGAAATGCAATGAACATTTCCAACTCATGGATCGGATTTTATTGGAACGAGTCTAAGAGTTTTCGTTGGTTGTTTTCGATGCTTGATTTTGATGAATGCATTTTTTCGTTGGTTTTCAATGATTGGTTTTCATTGTTCGCTTTCATCGTATTTCGTATTCATTCTGAATCTTGGAGAAAGAAACTGTATTCGGTCTTAGAAAAAGCTGGAGGTTGTACATGTCAAAGTCTGACACAATATGACTCTACTTGAAGCAACAATTATATGGCCTGAGAATGAAGGCAGATGAAAATATACTGGAACATTTGAATGTGTTCAATGAAATTTTGAACCAACTTCACATTGTTAGTCTAAAAATAGAGGAAGAAGACAAGGACCTATTGCTTCTTACCTCGCTTTCCTCTTCGTATGAGCACATAACAACTATGCTTTCTATATGGGAAGGATACTGTAAAGCTGGAGGAAGTCACTAAATCACTTTTATCTAATCAATTGTTGAAAAGACTTACTTCTGAGAATGGATAACTGGCGGTGGTAGCTTACGAAAGAGGAAGGACTTGATAAGGGATCATGAGCAACACGATCTCGATCAACATCAAGGAAGAAAGGACAAGGAATTTGACCACATCAGAAGAAACTGCCCACAACGTGCGGAGAAGAAAAAGGATCCTGAAGATCCGACAGTAGTGGCGCAAGGGTGTGATAATACTTGGGACGATCTACTCACGGTCTCCCATGGTAAGGAAGCTACTACTACCTAAATATTGGATTCTGGTAGTTCGTTACATATTTGTTCAGATGTACCTTACTTTGCTTCTTTGGAGAAGAAGATTGGTACTATTCGCTTGGGTGATGACTCAATTTGTGAGGTCACTGGTGAAGGGACAGTAGATATTATGATGCATGATGCCATGATGTAGATGCTTGATAGGGTACGATATGTACCTAAAAATGCAAGAATCTCATATTGTCGGGTGTGTTAAACTCTGCGAGCTTTGATTTTTCAGCAGGAGGTGTAGTTTTAAGGGTGACACATAGTTGCACCATGCTCGTGAAGGGAGAGAAGTACAGTAATATTTACTGACTGATAGGAGATACTATTGAAGGCGGTGCTCCTATGATTTCTATGGTGATAGGGTTGGATATCCATAATGGTTCGTTTGCAATCAGATTTATTGATCTTGGCGTGATAATGGTTATTTTGAAATATTATAACGTGGGCAATTAACGTAGATGAAGTGTGAAATCAAGCAAAACTCAGAAACGAACACAGACAATTAACACACGGCATCACAGACACGATGCCAATTTTCTGGCCATCCTTGCTTTCCTTGGTCATACCACCTAAGTAAATTTCAGGACTATCATAATTCCTTACAAAACTTGTATTAATTTGATTGCGGACCAATAACAATCCATCAACATTACAAATCCTAATTTTCGTAAAATATAAGTAATCTCTCACATGAACTTCAAATTTAGAAAAATTACTAATTGTGGCGTAACTTATCACAAGAAAAAAAGTATACTTCTAGGCATACTTATTGATTTGTGAAAAGTATTTATTTAATAAATAGTTTTTTTATTACTCACACACACTCTAAATGGTCCTGAGCCTCAAACTCTACCGACCATGTCGAATGTCTGCTACGCTCCCACTGGAGCAATGATGCGTTGACATAAATGACTAATCTAATATATAGTTGTTGTTTTAATTAAAGATATCGACCCCACAAGTCTCTGTGAAAATATGTCAACCATTGAGTTATTCGACACTTATAAAACATTATATATTTATGGTCAAGTAAACAATGCATTTTGAATGGTTGGTATTCCAATAATCTATTTTAGATCATTAGGAATATAAAAATACTAGCTTTAAATGAGAAAATATTCCAATAATTTTTTTTATTGATTGGGATAAAAAAAATTAAATGAGAAAGTACCATAATTTTTTGTTTCCGTTATTTCTTCATCTTTTAAGTGTTTTTCCTTGTCTCACTTGAGAGTTATATAATCCTAACAATTTTCTTTTATTTACTATCAAATATTTTGTTATTACTGACACATCTTCTAAAATGAACAAAATTATTGTGTGATACATTTGGGTCTTTGTAGAAAACTTGCTCTATAGGAAAAGAAGAAGAAGGGCGTATCTTCCTAATAATTTAAGGTGTGTAATGGGCCAAGCGGTCCGAAATCCGGCCTGGGCCTGGCTCGGTCAAAGTCGATGTAGGCCGGCCCGGATTTGGTGAACGAACCGGCCCGACCCATACACTTAACGGGTCTGGTTTGGGACTGACCCGTTCGAAAATCGGTTCGAACCAGTTTATCCCCCATAACCCGGTCGACCCGACCTGGACCGGCCCGGTTTGTTGACTCGGTCGAAGCCCGTTCCAGGCTTGGTCTGAACCCATTTTTATTTTTTGACCATTTGGGCCCCATTTTAGTGACTATTTTCTATTCGTTTGAGGGGTATTTTGGTCGATAACAACTATATTTTAGGTATATTAGGGATGATTTTGAATCCAAAAATTTCTATAAATATGATATATATCATCAAAATTAACCAAAACAATTTTTCTTTACTCTCTTACAATATTTACGACCAATCTACTATGAATAAGCTATTATCATGAAAAATGATCAACCACCACATCAACCGCACGATCCGCAACCTCAACCCGCACCGCAACAAGATTTTGAATCGGTTGTTTGGCATTATTTTAGCGGAGTTTATAATGAACGCGATATCCAACCTAGTTCGGTCCGACCCGCCCTCGACTGGGTCATGGGTCTAGGCTAGATTTCCTCTTATTCCTTCCGGCCCGGCCCGACCCGACCCGACCCGACCCGACCCGACCCGACCGGTTTCCTCTCCCGGACTAAGCTCGGCCCGACCTGTCAAACAAGGTCGGTGTGGGCTCCGGGCCGGCACCCGCCCATTCGTTACACATCTTGACTAATAATGATGCATGCTCTTTGTAAGAAAAAAAAAATTCATTCACACAAAATTATTTTAATTCGGACGGGAAAAATTATCTCATGAATATTAGACCATTGTTCACCTCATGTTGTAGACTTCCTTAGATGCACATATTTTTTTCTTCTTCAAAACACCCATATTTGGGTGCCAACCAAAATGATTATTCCTACTCCGCTTTTCATCGCTCAACAAAATTTAATTACAACGCTCCAACGGTCACTCTCCCCTCCCTCCGCTCTCTCCTTCCTCTCCCCATTCTCCACCAGTCCACCAAAACCCACATTCTCCCACACGTTCCAGCAATGCTCGAAGCGCCCGGACCCGAACGCCGGCCGGGCAGCCCACGCCCGCATGCTCGCTTCGGGCTTCGTCCCAACCGCGTTCGTCACCAACTGCCTCATCCACATGTACATAACCCACTCGGACCTCGACTCCGCTCGCAGGGTGTTCGACCGAATGCCGCAAAGAGACACGGTGTCGTACAACGCGATGATCTCCGGCCACGCCAACAATGGCCGCATAGACATTGCCCGATCCCTCTTCCTCCAGATGCCCGTCAGGGACGCCATCTCCTGGAACTCGATCATATCCGGGCATCTGCACAACGGAGACCCGGATGAGTCTCTCTATCTGTTCTCGAAGATGGCGTCGAGCGGCTCTAGCCCGGATCGTGCTACATTCGCTATCGTACTTAAATCGTGCTCCTTGCTGGAAGAATACGAGGCCGGCGTGCAGGTTCACGGGATGGTGGTTAAGACGGGGATCGTGTCTGACGTTGTCACGGGTAGCGCTCTGGTTGATATGTACGCCAAGTGCAGGAAGTTGGGCGACTCTGTCAGTTTCTTTCGTGACATGCCTGAGAGGAACTGGGTATCATGGGGTGCGTTGATTGGTGGTTGTGTGCAGAATGAGCGGTTCGTTGATGGGCTGGAGCTGTTTTTGGAGATGCAGCGGGAGGGTGTTGGGGTGAGCCAGTCTCTGTATGCTAGCGTCTTTCGGGCTTGTGCCGGTTTGTCCTGCTTGAGGTTGGGTAGCCAGTTCCACGGGCATGCTTTGAAGAATAATTATAGTCGGGATGTCGTGGTCGGGACTGCGATTTTGGATATGTATGCCAAAGGTAACAACTTGGACGGTGCTATGAGGGTCTTTCAGTGGCTTCCAAAGCGTACTTTGCAGACTTGGAATGCTATTGTTGTTGGATTCGTTCGGAATGGTCAGGGGGAAGGAGCTATGGAGCTATTCCAAGCCATGAATAGATCTGATGTTGGCGTAGATGAGATTAGCTTATCAGGTGTTCTTAGTGCTTGTGCTGAGGCTAACGGGTACTTGCAAGGTCTGCAGCTTCATTGTTTGGCTATTAAAACTGGTATAATATTGAATATTTGTGTAAATAACGCAGTCTTGGATATGTATGGCAAGTGCGGAGCTTTGGCTGAAGCATGCAATGTCTTTGAGGAGATGAGACAAAGGGATGCAGTCTCTTGGAATGCCATTATTACTGCTCTTGAGCAGAATGAACAGTATGAAGAGACCTTGATGCATTTTAATCAGATGCTTCGCTGTGGCATGAAAGCTGATGATTTCACTTATGGCAGTGTTCTTAAAGCTTGTGCAGGGTTGTGCTCCTTGGATTTTGGAATAAAGGTCCACAGCAAGATCATCAAATCTGAACTTGGCCTGGATTCCTTTATTGGAAGTGCTCTTGTCGACATGTATTGTAAATGTGGAATGATGGAAGATGCACAGAAGCTTCATGATAGAATACAGAAGCGAACACTTGTATCGTGGAATGCTATTATCTCCGGGTTCTCCTTTCTGAAACAAAGTGAAGAAGCTCAGAGTTTCTTTTCTCGAATGCTCGGTATGGGGTTGAAGCCTGATAACTTTACATATGCCACGGTTCTTGATACTTGTGCGAATTTAGCCATGGCTGGGCTTGGGAAACAAATCCATGCTCAGATAATAAAGCTGAAGTTACAGAAGGATGTATTTATATCAAGCACCCTAGTGGACATGTATGCCAAGTGTGGGAACATGCAAGACTCTTTCTTGATGTTTGAAAAAATGGTTGAAAAAGACTTTGTGTCATGGAATGTATTGATATGTGGTTATGCTCAGCATGGCCTCGGAATGGAAGCACTTAAAGTATTTGAAAGGATGCAATTTGAAAAGGTTAGGCCAAACCATGCCACATTTGTAGGAGTTTTGCGGGCTTGTGCACATGTTGGTTTGGTCGACGAGGGCATATTCTACTTTAATTCAATGGTTCATAACTACCAATTAGAGCCACAGCTCGAGCACTACTCTTGTATGGTGGATATAGTTGGACGCTCCAAGGGTGTCTATGAAGCTTTGAATCTTATCAATGGCATGCCATATGAAGCTGATGCTGTTACATGGAGAACACTCCTCAGTGTATGCAAGATACATCGAAATGTGGATGTGGCAGAAGTAGCAGCAGCTAGGATACTGCAATTGGATCCTGAGGATTCCTCTGCTTATATTCTTTTATCAAATATATATGCAGATGCAGGAAGATGGGGAGAGGTTTCACAGTTGAGGAGGATCATGAGACAGAGTGGGCTCAAGAAAGAACCTGGTTGTAGCTGGATCGAAGTGATGAGTGAGATGCACGCTTTCCTTGTAGGGGACAAGGCTCATCCAAAATTTACGGAGATATACAATAGATTGGATGAGTTGTATGGGGAGATGAAGTTGGCTGGATATGTTCCTGATGTAGAGTTCTTTCGTGACGACGAGGAAGAGGAGAATCAGGAGCAGCAAGAAGAATTTGTTGCTGGAAATAGATAGGAGTAAGAGACACTGGGTTATTCCTCTTGCAATATGCGTATATTCTGAACCAGAAACAGGAGAGGATTTGAGGGACAAGTCCATCTCAAAAATCATTATGGACGATGGATAACAAGGTGTGGACCTTTTATGTTCTATAACTATGACCAAGCCCAAACCTATCAAGATGGGTAGAATAGAGCACAAAACTAAGCAAAGGACTCTCTATTAGGATCACAGAGGGTCGGGTTTTACACCTGTTTGAGGACTGGAACCGGTATTCTTATGCTTAATCAAGTTGGCAGGAAATATCAAATCTGCTAGAATACAGTTGTGTGAGATCGGAATGATTTTTCTCGAGGCCCCATTCTGCATACTTCCTATTTGGTGCAGAGATAATCTTATCTCCCAACATTTAAGAAGGTGATTAAGTCATACTTCATTTGCATGATGTTTCTTTGTATTTGAGTATTAAATCTGCTAGAATACAGTTGTGTGAGATCGGAATGATTTTTCTCGAGGCCCCATTCTGCATACTTCCTATTTGGTGCAGAGATAATCTTATCTCCCAACATTTAAGAAGGTGATTAAGTCATACTTCATTTGCATGATGTTTCTTTGTATTTGAGTGGGTGCTATTTTTTTTTTCTTATGAAAAGTAGGTTAATACTGCAACATTCTTGGTTCCTGCTATTCTACCATTGCACAGCATTTGTCAAGTTTCCTGATTCCTTGTGCATTTTTTATTACATTGTCGCAGATACTAAGACAAATAAGGCTCAAAGAATGTATCAGTACCTGATTTTGTAAGGCGTAATGGTAAGTATGCATTACCATCTCTAATTAATTGGTTTCAAGTGGGTATAGGATATTTGTTTCAGTTTTGATGAAAGAGCAAAAGAAGCTATCATGTTCTTGCTCATTAGAAGATTGAGCAATATGTCAGATTTGGAAAACAATTGTTACACAATGCATATTGTGATAGAAGTTACAAATTTTGTCTAGGTTTTTGAGTTTTATATATTGAGATTCCTAATTCGGTTTAAATTATATCTGGGAAAGATAGCACTGGGTTCCCATTCTTAGTTTAGAGTAGGCAGTTATATATGTAACACATACATAATATATCCCCAGCTACTGATATGAAAAGGTCATGCTAGTGATAGCTTCTCCATGGAGCAAATGAAATAGTTTCTTACTGAAGGTGAAGGTGCTAACGTACTTGATTTGGAGTGCATTTTGTGTGATTATCTATAGCAAGAATCAATTAGGGCAATGATAGTTTCAGCCTGGGGCAGGTTTTCATTATATATAACTAGTATATATGCACGTGCGTTGCACGTATTTTACAGATTATTATTAGAAAATTGTTATAGTTATTCTAATCTCTATTTAGGGCACTTAGGAAGACTAAAAGACAACTATCTTAATTATTCTAAATTTATTATTATATTAATATATCATGCAAGAGTATTTAGGAAGACCAAATGACACCTTCCATAATTACCTAACTGCCCTTATTATTTTTAATGAATAATATTAATTAATAAATATATCCAAGGGTATATTTGGAAGAAAAAAAAGTTTCACGGAGAATCTTAAGTTTTCTCATTATATAGTAGTATAGATTATCATATATTCAAGTATTGGTGTCACAATGATATTTGTCACCATACAACTGTTAACTGATTTATAGATATTCATACTATGGCAGGTGTTGCAGTTAATAAATTCTCAAAGATTTTAAAATGGAGAGAAAACAAAAGAGGCAGGTAACACAACTGCAGTGAGGCTGTTATACTAAATCCCGTGGAAGCACCGAGAAACAAGCCCCATGGTGAGCAAATTTGTTGCCAATCATTATCATGTGTGATTATTAATCATTAAGTATTCACTTGCAGCAATGCTTATGATTAGTTTTTTGTTCTTCTCATCTTGCCAATTTCCTGTTTCTCAATTATCAGTTAGCCATACATCTTATGCAAAGAGCTAAGATACTACTGCTAATAGGAAAACCTGACAGGCATGAATCTCATTGTTGAATCAGTGGAAGTAAAATGGTGGAAGTTTTAAAATCTTAGGAAAATTTGAACAGCTCGTGGCTTCATCTGTGTCAACTGCAGGGTTCTATTTGACTCAATTACACACGCCCACACACATAAATACTTTTCAATATACTGAAAAGTATATATTCTATTGTGGTCTTGAGTATTGAATATGGGGGTCTGTGCTTTTTGAGTCAAATAGAACTTGCAGATGGTGCGTTTGCAGCCACGGATTTGCAGCTATGATGACTTTAAGTCTGAAGCCACCTTCTCCTCTGCTTAAACTTCAAGTAATACGATTGCAACAGCTTTTCTTGCAGATGCAAACCTTTTCTTTTTTCCATTACAACATAATTGTCTATCTTGGCCAATGTTAGCTGTAGGTAGTCTCCCTAGTGCCCTAGTGCCACGAGGCTCCTGCTTACACAAGGTTTGGGGAGGCTCAAGATGTACACAACCTTACCCCCATATATGTGGAGAGGCTCTTCCGTGACGGGAACCTGCATTCTCCAGGATGCAAGTAGCAAGCCTTGCCGTCGCGACAGGCGACTTTATGTAGTAGAAAGAGAAAAAACGGCACTCTTCATGTCTATTTCACCCCATCTTCCTGCAGTACCAACTTGCTCAGTAACTTCCCATCTCAAAATTTGAGCATACATAGTATTTTTCCTTCTAAGGCCATGCACACAAAAAGATTCTTGAGAGTACCTTTTTCTATCTGCATATCAAATGTATATCTAGTACAGCAAGCTATAAATTGCAAAGCTTTTGAAGTGCAGATTACCGAAATATAATCTTCCACATAATATTCACCCCCACCCAGTCAAGAGTATGCACCATTCCATGAAACTTTTTAATTTTCAGTTCTCTTCATGCCCTTCTTACAAGTTGAATCATAAAATAAGGCTTCGTGCCCATTCTTACTAGTTGAATCTGTTGGATTTTTATTTGTTGTTTAAAAATGTTCACTTATTTTTAATTTGTCTTATAGATAACCATGCATTTTTTTATGTTAGTCTTGTTTATTATATCTAATAGAATCATCATCCAATCAAACAGTGACTTTCTTCTTAAAGCAAACAAACCAAGGTCAACAAGCATAGACACGAATGGATCACCCAAAATAAATCCACTAAGTAGACGAGTGCAAATATATATAGAGATGGGCACCATATGTGTTCTCACTAGTATCACACTGCTGCTTGCAGATAATTACATCCAAACTAATTTGCAGGTAGTCTGAACTGATTAAACTTCCTTGTAATAACCTGTCTTGGCTACTAGCACAATTCACTCATGTTCATGTTGTTAAGTATAGCAACAGTGCCCTAGTCACAATTTGCAGCTCTATTGTCTTTCATGCCCCCTTTTGTCCCATATTGGAAATGGATGCCTAAAGTGTAGTTTTCTTTATAGATAATTACATCCAAACTAATTTGCAGGTAGTCTGAACTGATTAAACTTGTAATAACCTGTCTTGGCTACTAGCACAATTCACTCGTGTTCATGTTGTTATGTATAGCAACAGTGCCCTAGTCACAATTTGCAGCTCTATTGTCTTTCATGCCCCCTTTTGTCCCATACTGGAAATGGATGCCTAAAGTGTAGTTTTCTTTATAGATAGCATTGGGCCAAATGAATGAAATTAACCCTTTCACAAACTCTAAGATGGTATCAAAGCTATGTTTTCGTTAAAACAAAAAATTCTTAAAGTTGTGGCGGCACTACCTCTATGGTGTGGCGTGCAAGATTTATACGGACCACAGGAGCCTCAAGTATCTCTTCATTCAAAATGAGCTGAACTTACGACAGAGGTGTTGAACTGATTAAAGATTACGACTTGATGATTGACTACATCCCGGACAAGAAAAATGTTGTGGCGGACGCACTGAGCCGGAAGTACATAGCCTCGCTATCCATCAACGGCAGGCTACTGCGCAACCTAGAAGATGTCACACCCCGATTTCGCAGAATCGTTCGTCCCCGCTTTGATCTTTGTGGAACCCATCGTCCTCGCTTGGGCATGATGCCGTGCAAGCCTAAGTTGCGCTTGCACAAGGCCATGACTTATACAATAACAAAAATAGACTATTTAGACAACAACACAACGTAACTTTAAATCACAGAGTATAAATGCAGCTAACAATATTGCAGAAAACCAAAGTGAACATAATGATATAAGAAACAAATTCTTTTATTGATAACTTGAAACAATTACAAGGCTCTCAATTTCGCTCTGATACACGCCTTACTTGTCTTACAATCTCTCATGAACTATACATAATTACAATGATATCGTTCCATACATTACATTCCTTTATATAGAAATCCGTTTCATTTGCATCTTCTTCTGATTTCCGGCTCCTGAGGATGAGGGCCTGGCTATCGCTTCGGACTATCAATTCGAACATCTCGCACCTGCGGGCAAACTGGTAGGAGATTAGTACATTAACTTATCGGTGAAAGACAAAGGCTATACCGTCTTAAACGATCACTAAGTATTCATGTGAGAAAACGTTACGTTATTAGTGATCTTGCTATCTTTTATCTACGTTCATTCCATGTAGTATAGGATCATAGTCAGATTACTTCTTTGGAAAACATTTTCGAGACCCCATTTCACATCCTTCGTTTAAGCAGACTATATAGGGACAATTACTCAAGCACGATATCAATTCTATCTATCTTGATGTGTGCAGCGTGGTTCAAGGGCCATATTTATTTCTTTCAGAACATTATCAGCAACATATCATTCTTAGGGACATAGCATTTCATTAATTCAGAATCTAATTCAAAAGTAGTTCATGATAAGAAACTTAACCAACACAGGTATTACTTATTCAGTGATTCTTACCCATAGCCGACGTTTCATCCCTGAACAAGACTGATTAGAGTAAACTGAATATATACACGAAAAGGTTCCCTGATTGTCTCTGCATTGTTAGACTGGCAATAACCATTTCTTATGCATGCCATTAAGCAGTTGTGACTCAAGGTTCAGCTCTGCAACACATGCGTATACGAGCAGCTGTGGCACATGGTTAAACTCTTTCACTAGCATTCACTCATACTAGCAGCTGTGACTCATGGTTTAGCTCTGTATTGATGTAGGGGTGAGCATTCGGTTAATTCGTTTCAAACCGAACCGAATAACTGAAAACCGAATTGGATCGAAAACCGAATAAGCAAAATCAAAACCGAACCGAGTTGGCCCATAACCAAATCAAACCGAGCCGAATTAAATCGGTTCGATTTTCGGTTTATTTAATTTTTCGATTTATTTGCGCTTTTTTTAAATATATATAGTAGCTAAATATACCTAAATTTATTTAGTATATACCTATAGTGTGTGTATATATATATAATTTTATTTTTATTTATATTTATAGTAATTAAATTATTAGTATTATTTGATAATCAATTTTATTAAGACAATTCTTATTATTAATCATAAATAATAGTTATTTGTAGTTCCACCAACCTTTTTCTACCCTCATGATCGAACCCAAAATCTTCCAAAAACTAAAATTTCATAAAATTTTGGAAGTTATCAGTTGTTTTGCATCAGTTAGTTTGGATAGTTATTATATCAGTATAGTCCAACACTACAAAGTATGCAACCAAATCTCTAAGTTTCACGATATTGAGGTATCTGATTGCTATCAGTATTATCTGAAGACAGGTGTTTGATTTTGTGAAAGTGAGAGAAGATAAAAAAGAATTAAAGTGTTCAATACAAAATTGATCAGAAATTTTCATATAAAGGGAGAAATTTAGTGATATTGCCACCAGACGGAAGAAGTTTAGAAAAATTGCATGTTTAGGAACAACTCGCCATGAGTGATGGTGGTGATGGCCAAAATAGAGAGGAGGGACCGCCATCAGTGATGGCGAGGGAAAGGGGGAACCGCCATCACTGATGGCGGGATGGAGGAGAGAGCTGCGGAGGGAGGGAGGAAGTGGAAGAGAGAAGAGAGAGGAGAGACTGCCATCAGAGATGTCGGTGAGGCATGGGGACCGTTTTCAAAAATATTATATCGTGATTGTGATTGTGAATTAATCTCAACAACAAAATACCATGCTTCGTCGCCATTTTCAAAAATATTATCAAATGTTGGTGATACTTGAATAACAAATATATTTATATATCGTAATTGTGAATTAATCTCAACAACAAAATTTCATGTTTCTTTGTCATCTATCAAAAAACATCTAGAACCAAAAACAGATTTTCAAATAAATTCATAACGAATAGAACAACGTTTAATAATAAGATTACGTAAATTTTCAAAAATAATATTCTGATAAGTAGAAAAAAATTTGGGTTTCTCCTCCTTCGTAATCTAAACCATTTACATTACTTCCATACGAGCATATTATTCTTAGACTACGATCCATGAAGGAAAAACTGTTGTTGGAGGAGGAGAAAAACTATTGCTCGAGTGCTGTAGGAGAGATGATATTGTTGGAGTGCTGGAGAAGAGGTGCTTTTGCTAGAGTGGCTGAAAGAGAGAAGTTTGTTAGAGTATTGGAGGCTTAAGATACGAGAGTGTGAGTGAATGTGATTGTGTTGAAGATGTGTATGTTTTAATAGGAGATAAAATGAACGTTGTGGTGTAACGTATCTAAGGTCGTCATCTAGTTTGGCGAGTTAGTTAACGTTACTGTCACTCTCCCTCTCTCTTCCTCTCCTCGAAATTTGGTCTCCCACCTCTTCCTCTTTCTTCCTGTCTCTCTTCCTGTCCTCTCTCTTCCCTTGTCCCTTTCTCTGTTCTTGCTCCCTCCCACAGCGCCATCAGAGATGGCGGTCCCCATGCCTTACCGCCATCTCTGATGGCGGTCCCTCCTCTCTTTTCTACTTCCTCCCTCCCTCCGTAGCTCTCTCTCCTCCTCTCTCTCCTTCATCCCGCCATCAGTAATGGCGGTCCCCCTTCCCCTCGCCATCACTGATGGTGGTCCCTCCTCTCTCCTCCTCACTTTGGCCATCACCGCCATCACTCATGGCGAGTCGTCCCTTCACATGCAATTTTTCTAAACTTCTCCTGTCAGGTGGCAATATCACTAAATTTTCTAAACTTCATTTATATATGGTTTTTTTTTCCGCTTTCTTGACAACCAAACACAATTGAAATGTGGTAAAATGCAAAATTTCAGCCTTGATTGGGTGGGGCTATCTCCCCTGTTGTTGACTGTGTTCGTCACACCGGACAGCCTTTGTGTTGCCATAACACAATAATTGTTCTCTCAAAGCAGCTGCAATATTGCAGACTCCAACTGTGGACCAATGACCAATGTGCATGCAACAGGTCTTCCATTTCCAAGCATTTTGTGGTCTTCTTCAGCTATGGCTCTTGTTCCACCATCCATTAATTCACACATCATCTTCCTCCCTCCAAGGAGATTAATTAGCCTCTTGCCACTTCCATTGAAATAATAAATCAAATACTAATTACAAAGTTGGTGATGGATGGTTTTTCTTCTTTTATGAATGCAGACCCGTTGACCAATTAATAACGGCAGCAGAACAGAGACAGCAGCTCTCTCAATGGATTAATGGTGTGATGTTGTCAATGTGTGTTTTCCCTAGGAATGTTGAATTGACTTTGAATGAACTCACACATGTCAAAAAAAGCATATGCAGATTTCCATGGCCTTCATTAATTCTGTGTTTTCATATGGACGAGTAAGGAGTCCATGATAATTAAGTCTAGAGAGTAGAGCAGTATCTATGTATTCATCTATATTGAGTATATATGACTTGGTGTTGGTGCATGCATAATCTTCATATACTCCACACTCCCTCTTCATACTCCCTCACTCAGGCCAGTTCAACGTATGGCAAAGTTGTTGTTACTCCTCTTGCTACTACTAGTTGTGTTCTCTTCTAAAGCCAGTGCTTCAAGGAAGTTGATGTGGGAGTCTGATGACAAGCTATCACC
Organism: Iris pallida; assembly: GCA_029216955.1. Taxonomy (NCBI): domain Eukaryota; kingdom Viridiplantae; phylum Streptophyta; class Magnoliopsida; order Asparagales; family Iridaceae; genus Iris; species Iris pallida. The sequence continues at coordinate 12,581,562 of JANAVB010037020.1, forward strand.
AGCTTCTTCCAATCCTCAAGTGAGCTCTCTCTCTCTCTCAATAGGCTAAAGTGATGACAAGCTATCACCAGCTTTTACAAGTATATACAATTGATGGATATGTATTATTCAAGACTAATGTCTTCGTTATCATCCAAAACTTCTCCAACCAAAATGTCAGTTGGCTATTGATCATAAGAAAGTTAAAAAAACGAATTGACAAAGTTTTTATGACCGACTGGAAACCATCTATATGCTGATATGAATTTTCTAGCCAATGTAGCACAGAACCATGCCATAAAACCTTAACGGCTGGTTACCAGATTGGTGAAGTACCAGTTTAGGCTCATGCAGGGAAGGCATGCATTCATCTGATATTACACTGATGTGTTGATCAATTTTGTTTTGTTTTCAGCAGCAAGTAGAAGGAAAATCTGAGGACAATGGATGTGGGGATGCGAAGCAGTTCGACACGGCGGACTGGTCGGAAGCCCACACGGACTATATCTACACCCAGGACATGAAAAATCCATGAGGAGTTGGCATGTGTTCGAGTAGCAAGGTTTGGGCAATGAAGGCCCCTCGTATTAGTTAGCAGTCTTTGCAATATATTTTGATGTTTTGGCAAATGACTCGTACCTTCAGTAGCTCCATGTGTGTATAGTATGTTAATTCTCGACTTTGACTTGACTTATATTGCCAGTGAAAGAGTGTTCTAAATGACTTTGGCTATAAAATGCCAGAAATTGCATATATAGCATTTGACTCGAGTGGAATTGTTCTGAGAGCATTTCTAAAATTATAACATAAAACACAAAACGTCTTTTAAAATGACATATTTAATGTTTATATTGAAAACGTCCTTTAAAGGACTTTTTTAGTATCCATGTACAGAAACGTCCTTCAAAAGAAGGTATTTTGGCAAATTGTTAATTATAATTAAGAAGGGGTAAGGCTGTCGTACGGTGTCGTAAGGACGTTGAGAAGATGTCGTAAAGACGTCGTGCGTATAGAACGGATGACTGTGCAGCTTCGGCTGTTGTAGGCGTCGGGGGCGTCTTTGGCGTCGTGGTGAAGTGAGACGTTGAGTTGCGGACGTTGAAAGACGTCACGGCCGTCTCGTGGAGCTCTGGAGTGTGCAGGTTGTGCGTGTGGGGGTGATGATGACAAAGCTAGTGCGGATAAAATTCGCATGAAGAGTCCGAAATGATATGACGTCCGGCTAAAAATTGTGTGGGGGGACACGATACTGAGCCCGCACGTGCTGGATTTAAAAAAAATTAGTTAGACTGCACGTGGATTAAACATCCTTTTAAAAGACGTTTTCAGTGCAAATGTTTAATACGCCATTTTAAAGGACTTTTTATGTCTTATGTTTTTAGTTTCGGGACTGCTATTTGGCCCGCGGGCGGGCCAGCCCGCCCGCCACGTGGCCCTCTCCCATTGGCCAGTCAATGGCGCGGACCCCATGCTAACAGGGGGGGCCAATGGGAGAGTGCCATGCAGGCGGACGGGCTGGCCCGCCTGCAGGCAAGAAAGCATTTCCGTTTTAGTTTCTATAACTTTGATGCACTCGGAACAATTTCAGTGAAGTCTGATGCTATATATATATACAATTCTCTAATTAATGCATGGATGCATCTTTTACTAGCAGAACTTGTAAGCAAAATCCTAGTCCACCCACCAGAGGATAAGAAGTAGCACATTTCTTCAAACACCACAATGCAGCAGCATCCTCTCCGTTAGATAAGCACCAGAAGAAATGCATGCCCACAGCACCAGCATTTTCCCAGCCCCATCCCCCTCCTCCTCCCCCTCCTCGCACGGCCGCCGCCGGCGTCAGCGTCAGCGTCAGCAGCTCTCGGCCGTCGTAAAATGCTCCGCTAGCAGCAGCAGCAGCGTCCCCTTCTCCATCTCGGACTCCGATCTCACCTCCCGGGGATTCAACCTCCACCGCACCGCGTCCAACCTCGACCCGGACGCGCTCAACGCCGTCTTCTCCCGGGTCGGGTTCCCCCGGCGCGAGCCCGCGCGCATCCGCCTGGCCCTCGAGCACACGCAGGCCGTCGTGTGGGTGGAGGACGGGCGGAGCGGCGCGCCGGTGGCCTTCGCGCGGGCGACGGGGGACGGGGTGTTCAACGCGGTCGTCTGGGACGTGGTGGTGGACCCTTCCTTCCAGGGGATGGGGCTCGGCAAGGCGGTGGTGGAGAGGCTGCTGTCCGACCTCCTCGCCACGGGGGTCACCAATATCGGGCTCTACTCGGAGCCCCGGGTCGTCGGGTTCTACCGCCCCTTGGGCTTTGCTGCTGATCCCGACGGGATCAAGGCCATGGTCTACTCCAGGAAGAAGAACAAGAAAAGATAGATGATGATGATGACTATGAAGCTTTCATCACTCAGCAAACTGTCTGTAATCAAGTTTTCGTCTTCTTTATAATAAACTGCCATTTTCAATTTTACATAATAGCTTTCTAACAATAGCAAGCGCAAGCTATGAAATTGTGCATAGAAGCTACAATCACAACTGGAACAAACTTAACCCTGGAGCAACAGCACACTGCCAAGTACTGAACATAGTATACTTGTTGATGAAACTCTCCAACCAATCGGCTAGATTGGAGGGTATCATGAGCCAACCATTAAGGGCTTTTTCTAAGGGCACCACACAAATTACTAGGAGCTATCCCAAAAAATTTGAAAAAAACTACAAGTTTGCCATCAAATTTTTTTACTTGGGACTAGCCCAAGAAATGGTATAAATACCAACTTCATTTTATTTCCCAACTCTTCTTCTCTCCCTCTACTCTTTCCTTCTCCTCTACTCTTTTCTTCTCCTCAAAATTTCTAGGTCATAAAATTGTAAACCCTAACCCAAATTTTCTTCCAACCAAGACATTGTGAAGATTTAGGGTGCAAATTTTTGTTATAGTGTCATCGACTTCTTCCGTTAATGGGTATGTCATCTAATTAATATATTTGTAGACTTTCCAACAATAATTTCACATATAAATTATGATTTATATGTGTTTAATTTAGAAAAAAGGAACATGGAAGAACCCGGGTCATCGAATGTAGTAGACTCTCGTCCCGATATGTCCGAAGAACACATTCTTACTTCGGATGCACTCTTGGTAAGCAAATTTTAACATTCATGTCGGGTGAAATTCGGGGATGTGACAGACAGGACTGCCACTACTCTGGTAGTCCACCTCTACATACAGGGCTGTCCAAATAGCTGCAGTCCTTTAAAACATAAGGACTGCCAGAGTGGTGGCAGTCCTGATTATTGCAAGGGCTGCCTTGCCCTCTGCAGTCCTACATTTTGGCAGCAGCTTACACATTTTTGGTGTTGTGTTATTTACTTTTATTAACTTTAAGTTATATTTTAGGACTTATCATCTTCCGGTATCGAGGTAGCTGCTCCAATTGACGTCGATGTAGGCCATTTATTCTGGACCGATATGTGTTTTGAATCAGGTGAAGGTGCGCTAAATTGGTGCCGAGAAGTTGGACGGGCAAACAACATAGTTCTTGTGATATCTAGATCGGCCCGAAACCGTACGGACAACAAACTACGGTGGTTTCATGTGAACGAGATGGTGTGTTCAGAAGCCATAAGAAAGATAAAGTTATCCAAAGTAAAGTTTCAAAAAGAAATGTTGGAACGAGAAAATGTGGTTGTCCATTAAAAATCTATATTAGAAAGGATGAAGAAGCGAAGTGGACAGTCCAAATCATGAATGGAATTCACAACCACGAGATTGCCGAAACACTATTGGGTCATTCGTATGTCGGACGGTTGAACAATACGGAGAAAAAGATAGTCGAAAACTTGTCCACTTCCGGAGTTGCACCGAGACAAATATATTCCGTCATACGACATGAAGATGAGAAGAACAAGTCTACAATGAAGTCAATATACAACGTCCTATCTTCTTCTAACGCCATTCGGTCGAAATCGAGAATGGCGATGCAAGAAGTGCTGAAGTTGCTTGGAGATAATCATTATGTTGAGTACCATAGAAGACATCCCCAGAGTAATGAAGTCATTTCAATCTTTTGGGCTCATCCCGATTGCACACATTTGGCTCGGTCTTTCGCCGACGTGTTAGTTCTTGATTGCACGTACAAGACTAATAAGTTCAAGATGCCTCTCTGTCATGTTGTCGGCTTCACCTCTACATGAAAAATATTTCCAGTTGCTTTTTGCTTCAAGAAGAGTGAGAAAGTTGAGACTACACATGGGCGTTGGAGAAACTGAAAACACTTTACACCGGTCAGAGAGAGTCCTCTGTTTTTGTTACCGACAGAGAGTATGCTCTAATTAATGCTATTCAGATTGTGTTTCCTCAAGCGGATACATTGCTATGCACTTTTCATGTAAATCGTATTATACAATCCTAATGTAAGTTGAAGTTCGGAAAAGTGGATGGTAAACTTGACATACAAGTTTTTGACGAATTCAACCATGACTGAAATTGTGTATGGCGAGCCAGTACGATAGACCGTTACGATGCCGCATGGTACTTGTTCAAGGAGAAGTGGGAGGGGAGGGAGCCGTCATGCATTTCTTACATCAAAGAGACATGGCTTGAACCGCACAAAGAATAATTCGTCTTAGCATGGACGAATGTGGTGAAGCATTACGGTACGACAACTACCAACCGTGTCGAAGGAGCACACTCAGTATTAAAGAGTCATTTAAAGTCATCCCAAGGCAACTTTGTTTCGGTTTGGCAAGCGATGCATCTATCAATAGATCGGACGGTGAACGAAATTAAGACATCATTTGAGATGAGCTTAAATATTGTCAAGCATGAGCATAGAAAGGAAGTCCTCTTGGATTCTTTAATGCGTGTCCTTTCTCACAAGGCGTTGGCATTCATATTTGAAGAGATTGATAAGTCAAAGTTTGTCGGCTTTGATCCTCAGGTTTGCGGGTGTGTACATCGACATACACTGGGCCTCCCTTGTGCCCATAAGATTAATGAATATCGTCGTCAGTCCATTCCTATTCTAGTAGTTGCTGTCAATGAACGTTGGAGGCAGTTGTCTATAATCTCCGTGGTGAAGACAGACGGTGATTTCTTCTCTTTGCCACAAGTAAAACTTCTCCACACACGGTGGTGTGCCTCAGTAGGAGCAGAGCGGGAGTGCATTGAGGTTAAAATCCAAGAAATTGCATGTCCGGTGACTACTAGAATACATGAGCCGTCCGTTATTTCCAATCCTAAGGGCAGGCCTCAAACAAGAATGAGTAGTTCACAGAAGAGAAGGCTTGAGTCAACTAAGAGAGATCCATCATCCTTTGAGCATATTGAACGAAGCTTAGAGCAAGCTTCGCCTGCACGGAAGAGCAAGCTTATCATTCGCCGGAAAAAGGAGAAAACGGATATTGCAAACGAAGATACTGTGGATAGACAAACGTTGGGTTTGTATATCCACATTTTTCATCCTGAGATTCGCAGTTACATCTGGTCTATTGTTGATGTCCCGGGGGATGACCATTGCGAATTTTATGTGCTTGCAATACATCTTGGTTATTCTGACAAAGACGGATGAAGGCAAGTGAGGCAGGAGCTGTACGAGGAATTAGAGAGTCATCTTCCATTATACTCCCGCATCCTAAGCAAAGAAACAGTTGCAAGTTTGTTGACAAGTATTCCTTGCACTGACAGTGTTACCGGGCCAGACCACTATATGTCCGTCCCGTCTGCCTTGTATTTATTTGCTAATCGGTACCGGATCCCTATTGTACTTTATTCGGTGGGGATTCGTAATACTTTTTTTTTTCTGATGTGCGCTCCTCCGACGGAGCATAGACAAACTAATCTATGTACTATAGGTCAAATCAAAGATCACTTTGTCATGCTAAGGATGATCGGTCATTCTCCGATTTCTCCACCTACAACAGTTTGGTACAAACTAGCACCGGGAGAAGCGAAGTCCTGGACCGAACCTTTTGATCATCAAATCAATCATTGTAGGAAACTGTTGAAGATGGAGGAGCCAAGAGACTTACCGGTTGGCCACTACGATGTCGAAATCGATTGATTGAAGTTTTCACATTTTGTATATGGATGACTCATTTTGTAAACATTAAAGTATATTATTTTGAAATGTGAAGTCAAATATATGTTTTTTATTTTTTACTTTTTTCTGTCTGCTATACGTGTGAAAAAATATCTACTTGTGTGCATTATGTGTGCAATATGTGTCCCTATTTGTGTGTAATATGTGAAAAAACTCACTCACACAGTCACTCTACTTGTGTGCATTATGTGATACAAACTCACTCACATTGAGTTTTGATCAGGACTGCCAAACTACTGACAGTCCTCATTCACATTAGGACTGCGTGAGTTTTGATCAGGACTGCCAGACCACTGGCAGTCCTCATTCACATTAGGACTGCCAGTGGTCTGGCAGTCCTGATCAAAACTCACTGTGAGTTTTGATCAGGACTGCTAGAGCACTGGCAGTCCTCATTCACATTAGGACTGCCAGTAGTCTGGCAGTCCTGATCAAAACTCACCGTGTGAGAGTTCAAAACTCTCACACAGTGAGTTTTGATCAGGATTGTCAGACCACTAGTAGTCCTGATTCACATTAGGACTGCCAGTGGTCTGGCAGTCCTCATTCACATTAGGACTGCCAGTGGTCCAGTGGTCTGGCAGTGAACTCTCACACAATGAGTTTTGATCAGGACTGCCAGACCACTGGCAGTCCTGATTCACATTAGGACTGCCAGTGGTCCGGCAGTCCTGATCAAAACTCACTGTGTGAGAGTTCAAAACTCTCACACAGTGAGTTTTGATCAGGACTGCCAGACCACTGGCAGTCCTGATTCACATTAGGATTGCCAGTGGTCCGACAGTCATGATAAAAACTCACTGTGTGAGTTTAGTGAGTTTTTATCATGACTGCCGGACCACTAGCAGTCCTCATTCACATTAGGACTGCCAGAAGTCTGGCAGTCCTGATCAAAACTCACTGTGAGGCAACAAATTTTTTCACATATTGCCAACAAGTAAACATCACAATTTAAACATAGAATTTACAATTTAAACAAGTTAAACATATTGCCAACAAGTTAAACATCACAATTTAAACATAGAATTTATAATTTAAGCAAGTTAAACATATTGCCAACAAGTTAAACATCACAAAACAAGTTAAACATCCAAGTTAAACATAATCTAGCCAAAAAGTTAAACATCCAAGTTAGACATCCATGTATCCAAAATACAATTTTCATAATGTACCCAACAAGTTAAACATCACAATTTTCAAAATATAATTTTCATAATACAAAACATAATCTAGCTGTGATCATGCCGGGCCTTCGTACGCGCCTCCCGATTTTGCATGAAAGGAAATTCGACAGTGTCGTCGGTGTGCTCCAACTGGTTCGCGATTGTCACGACCCGCATCCGCTTTTCGGACGCGAGTTCGTGAGCAAGCCATCTACGTATCGAGCAGACTCCAGCCCGACTCGAGTACGTATAAGCTGTCAAGGTCATGGTATCATATCTAGTCTAAACTATATCTCAATCCACATGATTCATATAAATAAGAATGAACAAGTATGGGTCATGGTCTGCAGCCCATTAGCATATTGTTCGATTAGACTCCAAGAATGATATGAGTCCATAAAGTGAGCAGAATATATCATGGTACTGAATATAAGGTACGAGAGGATAATAAAGAAGTATCACAAGCAAATACCTGTATCATAGATCGCACTCCTCTACCATCCTTCTCTGCTATCTAACTCCATGCAATCGCTAAACCTGAAGAGATCATCAGGTCCTCAGAGGACTAGCAAGATACATAAAACATGCCTATCTAACAGTATAATCATGCAATAAAATAGACATGGTATAAACAGGAACTAGACAGGAAACTGACATATGGCTACTGACAGGTAACTATGAACACGGATACAGGATCAAGTACACATAAATGAACTGCTGGTAGATCAATGGATAACCAACCCTCGCCCCGATTGTGGACTCGCAGGTCAGTTTCAAGACAAGTCACCCTCGCCCCGATTGTGGACTCGCAGGTGCAAAGGCAACCCTCGTCCCGTGTGTGGACTCGCAGGTTGTGGGAAAGACAAAGGAATAGCAGTTCACTCACTCATACTTACAGACACGACTCAGTCAAGACACGAGTGAAGACACGACACGACCCAATCACGATACACGAGTGAACCAATCCAATATGAACTAACAAGGCTAACCATGTATAAGGACTATAGCTATACTAGCATGTACGATATACAAATCACAAGTAATAACCAACTAGTAAAACTATATACTAATAGAAATATGCATGTAAATAAACTGTAGAGGGAGGCAAGGTATACTTGCCTGGTGGTAGCACGAAGAACCAATAAAATACCGTCAACTGGTACGCCATAAAGTCAAAGTCATCACCACTGTCTCCAAAAGCTGAAACAAACATTGCCAACATTCTCAGAATAGTCAATTTAGCTAGGATTGCCTATCCTTAAGTCCAATTCTGGACACAGGGGCAAAACGGTAATTTCAGGCAAAAACGGTGTCCGCCGTTGGACCCACTTTGCACCGAAAAGCGTGCCAGAGTCAATGGTCTCTAAAGTCATCAAACTACATGTCTACGGATCCAATTTTCCGATACGAACCCAACCGTATGTCCAAAGTTGGATTCCGGCGGGCCGTGCACAAAATCGCTCGTTGAGTGGGACCGTGGGGCCCGTAAAACGGTAATTTTATCAACGGTCTCAGAATCAGACCAAACTTGGCATACAGGACCAGAAAAACGATACGGTTCTGTTGGCACAAGTTTCGTCTCGATCTGACGAATATGCACAAAGTAATTAGAGAATTTGTACAAGGGTCGATACGGTGAATTTCGACGGATACACATCAAATTCGTCGCGCACACGCGACCAATTTGGATTCCGTCAAAGCCCACACGACCACGAAACCATTACGCACCTTTTGATGCTTTCGGTTCGCGACCACGTCGCCCGGTTTGGCGGGACGGACGTGGTATCGGAGTGTTTTCGATGTTTTGGAAAACAGTTTTAAACCTATTTTTCTTAAACTTTGAAAACTGATTTCTTTGCATACATTTAATAAAATTTAAAACTACAAATTAGGTTATGAAGCCCTATATGTTGTCTTCAAGTGTATCTAATTAGATTTTTGTCACTGTTGATGAATCGACCAGAATCGATCTCCCAACTGGGGTACTTGAACTGTCTGAAACAGTTTTCGAAACAGTTTTTCCTCTATGTTTGCATCGATCTTCTGGATCGATGGCTCGTCCCCGTCAGATTCGATTTATGGGGACTTCTTGAGGGTTATGTAGGCTTCTACTAGAAATTTACAGGTCGAAAACTTATCAAGTAGATGTGACAAAAACTGATGGGAAACATGGTACATGGTTATTAACGAAACAGAGCAATGCTCTGCTCTGTTGTCGGATTCGCCTGCCTCCCGACGGGGCGGCCGTCGGCGTCGACTTGTAGATGGTCAGGAAGGGTCATCTAGTCAGGGGAGGTGCTCTCCATCCTCGGACGAGTTCACAGGAGAGTCTTCGTAGGGTTTTTCCTATCGAAGAGTCGGTTACTCTGCATATCTATTCTTGATTTCTCTAATTGATTCGATTGTCAGATTGATTCTAGATTTAGTGTAATCTATTAAAGGATGGGGTCAGCTTGGATTAGGAGAAAATTCGATTTGAAATCGTGAAGAATCGATCAAAATCTATCCTTGCTGTCGCGGTCCCTCGACTGGGTTTAAGCAGCGTGCGGGATATTTCAGATTTGATAGCTCGCGAGATATTGACTTCAATATCTCGCGAGTTCATCTCGTTTATTTATATACATCTATTATACCCTTATTATATATAGATTTACCTATGGTTCTATGTATATTCAGTCGTATAAAAATCAACACTCTAATAGAAATACCATTTTACTATACAATATAACCCATCATGTGGGTACATATACTTGTATAATTTTGCACTACATATATATTTTTTTTTGCACTACATATATATGTTTATATATATATATATATATATATATATATATATATACATATATACATATATATATATATATATATATATATATATATATATATAAGGCCTAAATGTACATATTTTGTATGCTCCCATTCACACACATATGTATCCTAAAATTTCCAGAATCCCCAAGGATAAGAAATTAATATCAACAATAAACGAACTATAAATTAACATGTATCTCATATACCTCACACTCTATCTATCAAATTACGTACTATACTAAATTAGATGTCAAATACCTATACACATAGTAATTATCTGCGTAGATGTCTTTGGACATACCACATGACTACATGGGCTTGGGCTCAGTTCGTGTTCAGTTTGACTAGTTTGGTGCGACCGGGTCACCTAGACGTCAAATAATATTAATAATGAATAATTAACTATTTATAATGGTCATGTCACAACTTGGCCTGGTTTTCCTAGTTAGGACATCCCTATGGCTAGGTTTCCCCGGGCATGCCTAGTACACTAGTCAAGGCACACTGCTACATCTCCCGTGCCACAAATTCTAGTCGTCTAGTACTTCAAAACTCAACCATGGCTAAAATCATCTACCGTAATAATTAACTAAATAAATATTTATAAAAATTCTAAAATTCCCCATTTAAATCAAATAAATAAATAAATAAATATTTCAAAAAAAATTTCCGGGAAGGGGAGCTACAGCGATATTGACACATTCATCGTTCTGGCAGCCGGAGGGATTTTGCCAAAGCCTTCACCCGAGTAGCCTGTAAATGACAAAACGTCAATTAAGAGTGTTAATTTTGAAAATATTTACAAACTATAATTTATAAACTTACCATCTTGACCAATGAAGCATACAAGACATTTTTGGAAGGCAGAGGTCCTAGAGCTCCAACGGCAACAGACCCTGGATTGCTAGGGTTCGACAACTTAGGATGTCCGACTGCCAAGTAGTACGACATGTACTCGTCACTGCAGTCGTGCATCTCCTCCACCAGTTGTCGAAGTTCTTTCCCAAGCAAATGTCGTTGCCACTCGGAGTAGCAGTCGGTCACCCAGTCGAAATAGGGCGGCTTGTAGTTCAAAGGTTGGGTCCCGCACGGAGGCTCCAATAACCTTAATGTGTGCTGTGACACAGTTTATACGAGGCCAAACTGACGAAGTACTCTATCAGGCATGTAAGGCTCCGTAATATCATAGCATGTGATCATACCATGAAATAGAGATACTGGTTGCAGATGGCGATTTAACTGCCGGAAATCCTGGTATGGGTGCCAAACTATCTGTAGGACAAAAAGTTAAAAGAAAATAGTCAACAAATAAACATACCAAATAAATAGTCTACGCTATCTACGCGCTATCTACTAACCTCTTTTGGCACCAAATTATCCAAGCATCACAAATGGAAACCAGCGTTTCATAATTTTTAGTTTTTAGCTGAGTTGGCTTCCATTGACACACTCTAGAAAGGTGCTCCTCATAGCGTGGGTTCAGCTCACCCCCTTGAGCATCGGAAAGTGCTCGTATATCCATGCCTATATAATTTGTAAATAAATAGTCATTAAATTAACAACAAAATCTTGCTAGTATATTAGTTTAAAAGGTTAGAAATTTTCTTACATGGAGTAGAGTCTGGCATCCCGCCATGGTCTTGGTTCCGACACGGGATGCTATACCAAGCTCGCGGTAAAGATTAGCAAGTATACCGCTGCCTAGGATATGGCTCCTACGTCGTCTATAACAGATAGGTTCGCAAGATACCTAGCATGTATAGAGGTTTCCGACTTGTTTGGAATGGCGATCGATCCAAGTATGAAGAGCATGTATGCCGGGGCCACCCTCTCAACGGTTTCATCATCCGCCTCATGCGGGCCTTTGAAATTCTCCACCAACCATGACAAAAGAATTCCGTAGGACTTCTTGAAGCCCAGCAGGGTTGTAAAGGTAGTGGCCTCCACCCTAAGGTTATCTTCTACAAAATTAACTATACGATCGTACCACTCGAGATCCTTCTCAGTACATAAATATTCATTTGTCATGGCGTGCCCCTCCACCGGCAACTCCAGTATCTGATAGACGTCGTCCAGGGTAATGGTCAACTCCCCGGCTAGGAGATGAAATATGTTGGTCTCCGGATGCCATCTCTCCACAAAGGCCGATATGAGAGCACTGTCCTGCGTCTTGTAGGCATATTTAGCAAAATTATGTAAACCGGTAGGAAATATTTTGCTCTGGACGTCCTCGGGTAAATGGTTAAAAGACCAGGCAACGTACTTCCTCCCGTGGCTCATGGCCCTAAGAATACGATAGCTCTCCTGTATGTCGGACAACATAATAAAAATACGATTATGAAATATATATATATATATATATATATATATATATATATAAATGAAAACTTACAAACATAATGTACATACCGGGTTCTTTCATATTTCATAAGCAATGTGGTTGTCGAACGACAACAACATTGAGCAACCCGACGGACGGACAGGCTCCTCCTCCTCAGAAGGATCGACATCGGGCGAACGAACAGGATCCTCAGAAGGACCGGTACCGGGCATACAGACAGGATCCTCAGAAGGACCGGCACCAGAACCACCTCGTGCTAGAATTTGGCTGATAGGTACGTCGTCGTCGTCATCGGAAGAAGACGGCGGACTAGGAGTACCTCATTGCTTCGAACGAGTATGGGGGTGTGGTTGTTCCCGTTGTTGCTACGGTTCTGAAATTCTGATTGGTCTCTCAAGAGGATGAGGCTGCTCACTACGTTCCTTACGCAAGAATGCGGTGGGGGTCGCTTTCTTTTGGGAGCGGCTACAGGACTGCAGGACAACATAGGGTTAGTATTATAGGATTAGAGTCATTAAATAATGGATGTAAATGAAATTGTGAAGTTGGCCTTAAGGACTGCCATGATCCTGGCAGCCCATCATTCTTTCAGGACTGCTAGAGAGATGACAGTCCTGTTTTATAACAGGACTGCTAGGCTTCCTACAGTCCTGTTTTATAATAGGAATGTCTAATACATGGCAGTCCACTTTGGTAGTTGGACTGCCCGTTCCTCGGTAGTCCTCAGGGATGGCGATCAGCCGAACGGCCATTTCGTGTTCTAGGTTAGGTTTAAACGAAAAAAGAAGATTTTCGAGTTCGAAAAGTACTTTGAATTGTTCTAACCTAATTTATAATAACATTTAAGAGATTTCTCAAAGATTCTTTGAAATGTAAAATAAAATATACAATAATTTGGAAAAACATACCTTGCTTGTGATGAGGATTTCTTCTTTGGTGCCATTGATGAGCTTGGAAGAGTAGGGTTTTGGAGAGTAGGGTTTTGGAGAGAGAGAAATGTTTTATGAAAATGAAATGAAAGAGAGGGTTTGGGGGGGTAGGATAGTCCCAAGTAATTTTCGGGACGTCCCCAGTAAAAGTTTCTCAAACAAGGACTGTCCCCTAGTAAGTGATAGTCCCTAGTAATAGTTGGGGTGCCCTTAGAAAAAGCCTTAACTTGTGAGACGTACGCCGATCTTTTCACCAAATTTGGACCGGACACAAAGCTCACATCCAGGGCCAGCCTTTGGAAAAATTCGACAAGACTTCGAACTTAAACCCCCTCAGATCCAACATGACTGCAAGATATCGGAATCGACAGTGCTACATTGTCCGCGGGTTTGGACCGCAGTCCTAGCCTGCGGACCAAGTGTCACACAGTAAAAATATTTTGTTTAGGACAACCCCTCAGCTCGATGCAAGGTTGCCAAATACACTAGTTTGGCTGCATACAATTGTAAACCAATATTAAAAGCATCTGCGATCATATTTTCCAGGAAAAAAAAGGCTAATTCTAAAGGCACTCCAAGTTTTACTTGGGACTAGTCCAATTTTTTTTAAATTTACAAGTTTGCCACTCCCATTTGTTAGTTGAGGCTAACCCAATTGTAACGCCCGTAGTTCGTATTACGTATTTTGGTATACGTGTACGGAATCCCGACCCATAATTAGACTTGTCTTGCTTAGCTTGATCCTGGTTTAATCTTGCCTCGGTTTATTTTGGGTTCATCCTGGTTCGACTAGTCTTGACTGGCTAGTCTTGGGTTTTGCATTGGCATGGGTTAGTTAGCATTTCCTGGTTCATGTGGTTTATCCTGGCCTTGGCCTGTATTGGGTTTGGTTGGGTTCGGCTTGGTTGGCCTCGGTTTGGGTTGATATGCAAAACCCCTACCTACCACCATCCCTCATTTATTAACCCAACAACCATTCTCTTTCCTCATTCATTACTCATTTACTACTTCCTTTCTTCTTCCTAATTTCTTCTCCACCGAGCACCACCGTAGGCAAGTACAACTTGCTTCATGGAGGAACTCAAGTTTTATTGTTCCATTGTCTTCCTCATGAGATTCTAAGACACTTTAGTACTTAGCATTTTTAGTTTCATTGGTTCCTTCCATGTAGATCTAAGTTTGTTGTATTTTCGGATTTCTTGGTTTTGATCTACTAAGTTGGCTTGTTTTCGAAAACTAAGAGTTCTATGTAGAAGGCATTCTGATGTTACGCAAGTTTGGTTTTGGAATGGTAGGATTTTATCGAGTCTTGACCGAGATGGGGCTTCCTTGAGCTCTTGAGCTTTTACGCCTACTTGTCTTGGCCTTGGGGAGAAGATGAAGTTTTACGCACACGTTCTTACGTGCTAGCGTAATATTTAGTTTTATACCCCCGTTTAACGTGCCAGCGTAGCATTTCCTCTTTTACGCACACGTTTTAACGTGCTGGCGTAGTGTTTCCCCTTTTTACGCACACGTCTTAAACGTGCCAGCGTAGTGTCCCCTTTACGCACATGCATTGCGTGCCAGCGTGATCCTTTCTACGCCGAGTTCACTTGAACTCTACGCGGGGGCCACTCGTGCTCGCGTAGAGTCGTGCTCGCGTAGACTCTCCCTCGCTCGCTTAGAGCCTTGCGTGCGTAGAGTTTCACTTGGGTGCTCGTGCGCGTAAAGTTCCGCTTGCATATGGTGCTTGCTAGCGTAGAGTCTTGCCCGCGTAGAGTTCCCTCTCGCGTAGGGCTTCCGCTCGCGTAGAAGCGGTCTTTCCTTGGTCTTGCTCGCGTAAAGCCATTTTTACGCTTGGGGCCTCTTGGCTTAGCGTAGAGGTTCGCTAGCATAGAGTCTTGAGCTCCCTTTTGCGTACCCGATTGTCTTTATATCCTTGCACTTTTTATGAACTTGATAATCATGAATTGATTGACATGACTGGACTGATAATTGTACATGGCACGGTATAACAAGTGAATTGACATGACATGACATGACTTGACAAGACATGACGAGTAAGCCTGATAGGAGCTATTGAATGCTGTTGCGACAGCTAGCATGACATGACAAGAATGAATGGCCTGGACACCGTAGACGATTGTGTTTGTACAAGTGAACCAGTATTGTCTCGCATCATGTCTAGGGCAGGGACCCCTGAGTACCACGGTCAGGGGTACCTACTGAAATTGACTAAGGCTAATAACTAGAATAACCTAGTAGTCATGCAGAGATTTCCCAGCTACAGGCAATCCCGTTATCTGGGCACGCAAGTGGACTTGTAGCCTGCCGACGAGTATGGCACATTTCCAGCACACTATCATGTGTTGCACTCTTCATGAACGGATATTCGACCTGGATAACCTGGATGGTCTGCAGGGCTTGTGGCTGTTAGAATAATCTCATTGCAATTTGCTAGTAACTAGGACTGTGATAACCCTAGTTAGTTAAAGTATCAAGCCGTACTCATTGCTTGGCCGTGATTGATTGGATGGAGTCTAACCCAGTCTAATCTTGTCCTGATCCTGTTTAAGATTGTAACATGACCTGATTTCTTGTGCTTTATTTTATCAATAAATGGTGGAAAACCAAGTTCCGTTCAGATGAAGGGTTACAACCCCGGTCTTTGTTTGGTTTAAGGGTTGTAACTTGGTTATCGGAATAGTCCTATGGTTATCTTATCGTATATCATCATGATTTTGCATATCTCCAGTTTTATTGTATAATTATGTTTTGTGCTAATTGCTGGTTTTAGTTCTTAAGTGAAGCCTCCTTTGTGGCACTTGCTCTTTCTGGGATCTGACCCAGATGGTTTTGTATGGCCAGATACCGGAGTAGCTCTAGAGGATCTCTCTACCTTCCAGCCAAATGGTGACCACCAGGCATAACCAAGGTGTCACGCCCCAGAACCAAAATGCTGGACGGAGGCGGACACAGCCAGCTATGCAATCCTAAAGTACGTTAATACTCTGAAATCACGTATAAGCTGTCAAGACATGGGGGTTACTCTACAAGCCATCAGTCAATCCTATGGTTTAACAATCCTAGGTATCTCAATCACAGGCAATTATACAAGAGAAAGGAGTATGATCATCATACATACAATAGTAAGGCGTCCCGAACCATATATACATGACTGATCATGAAGCCAGTACCACAGAACTGAGGACTAGCTAAAGTATTAGTCGTACATGATAAGGACTAGCTATAGTCTAGAATACACATATCATGTTCATGCCCATAGGCTACAATGTCAAGAAAAATACCAAAACACGAGCTAAACACGTGCTCGGGGCTAAAAGTTACAAGAGGAGAATTTACATATCAGTGGGAGAATGAAGAAGAATCCCACTGAGGCACTCTAGTGCTCCGGCTGGTCACCGTCGAGTAGATGGTGCGGTAGATCCTTCGGGCTCTTCTATTGGAACCTGGCCATGCAAAACCAGTGGGGTCAGACCCCAAATAGCAAGTACCACAAAGGAGGCCGAACTATAAACTTAAAACCAGCAATCATTAGCATTCAACAAGGAGAGAAAGCAATAAGTAAGGGAGGATCGAGATTCGTGCAGTACCAATGCACTCATCCCGATCATAGAAAGACTAAGTAAATCATCATCATTTGACATAACCTAAACTGGAGAACGTGTTAAATAAATAGAACTGGGAAGGTGATATACGATGAGATAACCATGGGACTATTCAGATAACCAGGTTACAACCCGTAAACCAAACAAGGACCGGGGTTGTAACCCTTCGTCTAAACAGAACTTGGTTTCTCCCACCATTTATCGGCAGGATAAAATAAGAAATCAGGACATGTAACGATCATGTACAGGACAGGGCGAATATGAAAAATCAGGTCATGTGACAATCTTGTGCAGGATCAAGTCAAGACTAGACTGAGTTAGACTCCATTCAATCAATCACGACCAAGTAATAAGTACGACTTGATACTTTAACTAACTAGGGTTATCACAGGCCTAGTTACTAGCAAAATGCAATAAGATTCTTCCAAGTCCGATTACCTGTTTGTTACTACCTGAATGACCCCAGCAAAGAAAAGGAAAAGATAGCATGATATAGCAGACACACTGTAGTAAGATACATGTGTCCTAAGGTACCACGCTCGACGGCGGGCTGGAAGTGCGCTCATCTCGACGGATAGCAACAAATCCCATGTATATATATATATATAAGGCCAGGATCAAAGGGGCAACAGGTAACTGGGAAAGTCTCTCCATGAACTACTGGATTATTCTAGTAATTAGCCTTAGTCCATTTTAGTATGAATCCCTGACCGTGGGAAACCAGGGATTCATGTCCTAGACATGATGCAAGACTAGACGGTTCATTTGTACAAACACAATCACCCACGGTGTCCAAGCCATTCATACTGGTCATGTCAGGTTAGCCGTCGCAACAACATTTCAAGGAGTATCATGTCAGGTTTATCATGTCAAGAGTGCGCCACGGCGGGCCACTATCATGTCATTATCATGTCAAGTTTACTGGTCAAGAGTGCGCCACGACGGGCCACTATCAGGTCATTATCATGTCAAGTTTACTGGTCAAGAGTGCGCCACGACGGGCCACTATCAGGTCATGTCAGGTCAAGTTTACTGGTCAAGAGTGCGCCACGACGGGCCACTATCAGGTCATGTCAGGTCATTAATCAGGAGTGCACCACTACGGGTCACTGTCGTGTTTAGGGTACATGTGCCGGACAGTATAGTGCAAGCATTCAATCAGAAGACTCAAGTTATGCTGAGGTTACAAGACACAAGTCATCATTAAAGATCAAATAACAATAGAGAATTAATAATAATAACAACAATTAAATAGCAGGGCAAGGCACAGGAATGAGCCCTGCGGCTCAGGGTCACTATCAAGTCATGTGTAGCAGGTCAAGTTATCAGGTCAAGTTATCATGCATGTCAGTTCTTGGTCACACCATGCCAGGTACAATTGTCATTTCAATCATGTCAATCAAATCGGGATTTTCAAGTTCGGAAAAAAGGCGTAAGGATATAAAATAGGCGTAAAAATATACAATAAAGGGGTTACAAGACATGGGTAAATAGTAATAAAATAATAGTACACAGGGTTATGGAAAAGTCATGCGGCTAAAGCATATGCGGCCAGGAATGATCTCATGCGGCTATGAAGAGAACAGCCCATGCGGCTGAATTCATCAGGGCGCATGCGGCTAAAGGAGTCGGGTTTATGCGGCTCAATTAGGGGCTCATGCGGCCAGGATCACTGGGTCCCATGCGGCCAGGGCAAAGAGGGCGCATGCGGCTCAGGAAATGAAGGGGGTTCATGCGGCTGGACCAATGCGGGTCATGCGGCCAGGATGTAAATGTTCATGTGGCTCAGGAAGCACAGGTATATGTGGCTCGGGTGTCTCATGCGGCTCCGCCAGGGTAGGTCATGCGGCTCAGTCCCACGTAAGGCCATGCGGCCAGAAAGGGGCGGGTCTCCATGCGGTTCGGGTAGAAGTCCATGTGGCTAGTCGTAAGTCCTATGCCATGCGGCTCGATCTAATCAGGGTCATGCGGCCCAGGAATCAAAAGTCCATGCGGCTGGATGGATCAAATCTTCATGCGGCTGGGAGTAAGTTCCTGCAGCATAGGCCATGCAGCCAAGTCATGCAGTAAGCTTATGCGGCTAGGAAGGATAACTGGCCGCATAAGAGCTATACGGCTCAGTTCTTGCGGCTGTGAACTGTTCTTCTTCTCCATTCTCCCGAAAAAAAGAACCACTCAAGCCATGGCTCCCAAGCTCCATGAATCTTTCATCCAGAGTCCAAATCCGAACTTCCTTGGGTCAAAATGGGGCAGAATAAAATTCTCTACAACATGGAACCATCAGTTGACATAAATATACAAGTTTGACAGATCAAAACCCATGAAAACCGAAAATACCACAAGCTAGATCTACAACAATCCACCCGGTAAAACCGAAAACTCCAAGTTCTAAACATGCTTAGAATGTAATAAGGAAGAGAATGGAACAAACGAAATAGAAATCGTTCAACATTCGGCAAGGTGTACTTGCCTCTCTCTAATGGCTAGGGTTTGGTGGAAAAAGAAAATGAATGATGGTGAATGAGGAGGGAGAGAGAAAAGTGGCTTATATAATAAGCTCAAGTGATCTCCACCATTCATTCCTCTCCACTCAATCTAAGCCATACACCTCATCTCATAAAGAACCAACTAACCAAACCAAGTCCAAGCCAAACCAAACCAAGTCAAAGTGGAACCGAACCAAATAAAACCAAATCCAAGTTAAACCAAGTCATGAAATCCTACACTTTAGGAAAATTCTAAAATATCACGCAAATCGATAAATACGAAATACGGCTCAAATAAACACGTATCCGTATAAAATACCGATACAGTGAGACAGGTCTCACAACTCTCCACACCTTAGAAAAATTCCGTCCTCGGAATTTCCTGAGGCTAGTCGAGCAAGATAACAAAACAAAAGCTCCAGGAAACTCAACAATCTCAATAAATCAAGCACGACATATAAGTAAAGTAAAACAATCAGTAATGTAAATAAATGCGTAAGCGGTAAATAAATACACAAGAACAATTACAATCATGATCAAGAAGGGTTGGAGGCATATGGATCAATATGTCTCCTGAGACAGTTGTGTAGAAACCAACGTCCTCGCTGGCCTAAGCTGACTCCCAAAAATGGATAAAGTCAAGCCTCAAGATAAGTCGCTACCAATGACTTAGTTAAAGACATGACTCTACCCAGGATGTGTCATCGTAGTTAAAACAGATGCATGAACTCTATCACCTGTCTCAAGATACGAAGACAGAAGCGACTGGCTGATTGGGATGGACTGACCTCTCTGTCTGCATGCTGAGACTGATCTCCATAACTGGCCTGGCTGAAGAATGCTGAGCTGCCCTCGGCAAAACACGAACAAGATAATCAGAAGGATCAAGAACAATGCCCTTGAAAGTTAAAGGACACAAGATCAAATCATGGGAACAGGAATGATCAATGATCAAAACAGATATCAAGTCAAGTATCAGAGGTAGAGAATAATCTGAAGGAGATCAATAAGGATAATCGTGATTGAGATATCTAAACATGGTAACCCCCATAAATCTGAAAATCGAGATTCAGACCTGCATGGCGCCACCACTAAAACCATGTCACGCCCCAGAACCAGAATGCTGGATGGAGGCGGACACAGCCAGCTACGCAATCCTAAAGTACGTTAATACTCTGAAATCACGTATAAGCTGTCAAGACATGGGGGTTACTCTACAAGCCATCAGTCAATCCTATGGTTTAACAATCCTAGGTATCTCAATCACAGGCAATTATACAAGAGCAAGGAGTATGATCATCATACATACAATAGTAAGGCGTCCTGAACCATATATACATGACTGATCATGAAGCCAGTACCACAGAACTGAGGACTAGCTAAAGTATTAGTCGTACATGATAAGGACTAGCTATAGTCTAGAATACACATATCATGTTCATGCCCGTAGGCTACAATATCAAGGAAAATACCAAAATACGAGCTAAACACGTGCTCGGAGCTAAACGTTACAAGAGGAGAATTTACATATCAGTGGGAGAATAAAGAAGAATCCCACTGAGGCACTCTGGTGCTCCGGCTGGTCACCGTCGAGTAGATGGTGCGGTAGATCCTTCGGGCTCTTCTATTAGAACCTGGCTATGCAAAACCAGTGGGGTCAGACCCCAAATAGCAAGTACCACAAAGGAGGCCGAACTATGAACTTAAAACCAGCAATCATTAGCATTCAACAAGGAGAGAAAGCAATAAGTAAGGGAGGATCGAGATTCGTGCAGTACCAATGCACTCATCCCGATCATAGAAAGACTGTAAGTAAATCATCATCATTTGACATAAACTAAACTGGAGAACGTGTTAAATAAATAGAACTGGGAAGGTGATATACGATGAGATAACCATGGGACTATTCAGATAACCAGGTTACAACCCGTAAACCAAACAAGGACCGGGGTTGTAACCCTTCGTCTGAACAGAACTTGGTTTCTCCCACCATTTATCGGCAGGATAAAATAAGAAATCAGGACATGTAACGATCATGTACAGGACAGGGCGAATATGAACAATCAGGTCATGTGACAATCTTGTGCAGGATCAAGTCAAGACTAGACTGAGTTAGACTTCATTCAATCAATCACGGCCAAGCAATAAGTACGGCTTGATACTTTAACTAACTAGGGTTATCACAGGCCTAGTTACTAGCAAGATGCAATGAGATTCTTCCAAGTCCGGTTACCTGTTTGTTACTACCTGAATGATCCCAGCAAAGAAAAAGAAAAGATAGCATGATATAGCAGACACACTGTAGTAAGATACATGTGTCCTAAGGTACCACGCTCGACGACGGGCTGGAAATGCGCTCATCTCGACGGAAAGCAACAAATCCCATGTATATATATATATAAGACCGGGATCAAAGGGGCAACAGGTAACTGGAAAAGTCTCTCCATGAACTACTGGATTATTCTAGTAATTGGCCTTAGTCCATTTCAGTATGAATCCCTGACCGTGGAAAACCAGGGATTCATGTCCTAGACATGATGCAAGACAAGACGGTTCATTTGTACAAACACAATCACCCACGGTGTCCAAGCCATTCATACTGGTCATGTCAGGTTAGCCGTCGCAACAGCATTTTAAGGAGTATCATGTCAGGTTTATCATGTCAAGAGTGCGCCACGGCGGGCCACTATCATGTCATTATCATGTCAAGTTTACTGGTCAAGAGTGCGCCACGACGGGCCACTATCAGGTCATTATCATATCAAGTTTACTGGTCAAGAGTGCGCCACGACGGGCCACTATCAGGTCATGTCAGGTCAAGTTTACTGGTCAAGAGTGCGCCACGACGGACCACTATCAGGTCATGTCTGGTCATTAATCAGGAGTGCACCACTACAGGTCACTGTCGTGTTTAAGGTACATGTGTCGGACAGTATAGTGCAAGCATTCAATCAGAAGACTCAAGTTATGCTGAGGTTAAAAGACACAAGTCATCATTAAAGATCAAATAACAATTGAGAATTAATAATAATAACAACAATTAAATAGCAGGGCAAGGCACAGGAAGGAGCCCTGCGGCTCAGGGTCACTATCAAGTCATGTGTAGCAGGTCAAGTTATCAGGTCAAGTTATCATGTATGTCAGTTCTTGGTCACACCATGCCAGGTACAATTGTTATTTCAATCATGTCAATCAAATCGGGATTTTCAAGTTCGGGAAAAAGGCGTAAGGATATAAAATGGGCGTAAAAATATACAATAAAGGGGTTACAAGACATGGGTAAATAGTAATAAAATAATAGTACACAGGGTTATGGAAAAGTCATGCGGCTAAAGCATATACGGCCAGGAATGATCTCATGCGGCTATGAAGAGAACAACCCATGCGGCTGAATTCATCAGGGCGCATGCGGCTAAAGGAGTCGGGTTCATGCGGCTCAATTAGGGGATCATGCGGCCAGGATCACTGGGTCCAATGCGGCCAGGACAAAGAGGGCGCATGCGGCTCAGGAAATAAAGGGGGTTCATGCGGCTGGACCAATGCGGGTCATGCGGCCAGGATGTAAATGTTCATGTGGCTCAGGAAGCACAGGTATATGTGGCTCGGAAGTCTCATACGGCTCCGCCAGGGTAGGTCATGCGGCTCAGCCCCACGTAAGGCCATGTGGCCAGAAAGGGGCGGGTCTCCATGCGGTTCGGGTAGAAGTCCATACGGCTAGTCGTAAGTCCTATGCCATGCGGCTTGATCTAATCAGGGTCATACGGCCCAGGAATCAAAAGTCCATGCGGCTGGATGGATCAAATCTTCATGCAGCTGGGAGTAAGTTCCTGCAGCATAGGCCATGCAGCCAAGTCATGCAGTAAGCTTATGCGGCTAGAAAGGATAACTGGCCGCATAAGAGCTATACGGCTCAGTTCTTGCGGCTGTGAACTGTTCTTCTTCTCCATTCTCCCGAGAAGAAGAACCACTCAAGCCATGGCTCCCAAGCTCCATGAATCTTTCATCCAGAGTCCAAATTCGAACTTCCTTGGGTCAAAATGGGGCAGAACAAAATTTTCTACAACATGGAACCATCAGTTGACAAAAATATACAAGTTTGACAGATCAAAACCCATGAAAACCGAAAATACCACAAGCTAGATCTACAACAATCCATCCGGTAAAACCAAAAACTCCAAGTTCTAAACATGCTTAGAATGTAACAAGGAAGAGAATGGAACAAACGAAATAGAAATCGTTCAACATTCGGCAAGGTGTACTTGTCTCTCTCTAATGGCTAGGGTTTGGTGGAAAAAGAAAATGAATGATGGTGAATGAGGAGGGAGAGAGAAAAGTGGCTTATATAATAAGCTCAAGTGATCTCCACCATTCATTCCTCTCCACTCAATCTAAGCCATACACCTCATCTCATAAAGAACCAACTAACCAAACCAAGTCCAAGCCAAACCAAACCAAGTCAAAGTGGAACCGAACCAAATAAAACCAAATCCAAGTTAAACCAAGTCATGAAATCCTACACTTTAGGAAAATTCTAAAATATCATGCAAATCGATAAATACGAAATACGGCTCAAATAAACACGTATCCGTATAAAATACCGATCCAGTGAGACGGGTCTCACACAAGGCAACGAGTGGGTTTCCCTTTTGTTCTCCCACTTTATTGTAAAAATATTCTTTTGAGACATTTAGCCGACGAGCACATGTTAGCTCATATTGCACTTTACTTACTGTCTGCCTACGGGCGGTAACATGATTGACGAATCCTAGGGTTGATCATGTATGACTAAAACTCTTGCTAGTCTTCATATTTTGTACGACTAGCTTCATGATCATCCAAATATATAATGTATGAGACACCTTACTATTGTATATTTGATGCTCTAACATCTTGTAACTGCTATTTCTTGCACGAGATTGAGACAATAGACTTGTTCATGACCATAAGAGACCGATGGCTTGTAGTTAAACCCTCATGTATCTAGACAGCCGTGACCGTATAGCGAGATGGATTCCATTTCAATATACGTAGCTGGCTATGTATGCCCCCGCTCTCCAGTATTCTGGTTTTGAGGCGTTACATGGTTTAAGAGGTGGCCCATGTAGGTCTTGTGAATCAAGTTATGTGAGGGTTACCGAATAGATATCTCAATCAGTACTCGCCCTTGATCTGTGCTCGTATCCTTTGAATCCCTGAATTCTTGACCTGATCACATGCTTGTATCTTTGATCTGTCCTGGTCCTTTCTTATTGTTTCCTGTGTCGTCTTCTTCAGCGATATTGTTCCTGATCCTACCGATCGGCTAGGCAGAGCACCTCCCGTGGGCCAGCAGCAACCTGGAGATCAAGCCCAGCATTTAGGAGTAGTCTCCAGAGTCATGCCTACTGGGGTCAAAAGCCACCAGTTCAGCCAGTCCAGTCTACAGAGCCTGATGATGGCACCTTGGTGGGTCTCATCAGGACATTGCTAGCATCTCAAGATCGTCGGGGCGATGTCCTACACCAGGCAGTACAAGATGCTCTGAGCAGAGGTGGTCATCAAGGTAACAGTACGGCCAACAGCTTCAAGCGTTTGAACCCTCCCTTCTTCAACGGCAGTGACGTTGTAATTGCCGCAGATGCTGCAGGATACAGAAGTGATTCTAGAAGCGACGAAGATGCCCGAGAACGAGAAGGTGGCGGTAGTACACCTACAGTTATTGGATCTTGCCCGCAGCTGGTGGGCAGCGCAGGCCGTTGAATTAGTGGTACCTGTTGTATGGACAGTATTTCGTGAGAGATTCCAGACCAAGTACTTCGATGCTGTAGCTCGGTACGATCGACAGACGAGGTTCACCAATCTGAAGCAGATGGGCAGGACGGTCGACGGATATGCGGCTGAGTTTTTGAGACTTAGTCGGTTTGCTCCCACCTTGGTAACGACTGAGTTCGACAGAGCCCAGCGGTTCCAACAGGGGCTCCATCTAGAGATCTCATTGGCAGTGGAGCAGTTTGAGCATCAAACTTTTGATGTGGTATTGAGAGCGGCCAGGAGGTAGGAGTATACCTCCCAGAGGATCGTGGACAGGACCAGAGGTCGGAAGCGATCTCATGGCCATATGAATCAGTCTTGAACACCAGCCCCGACAGCTAGGGCTTTGACAATTAGAACTCGGAGGCGGGCGGCCTCAGTGACGTCGATTCAGCATTCGACCCCAGCATTTTCCCAGTAGCAGAAGCAGAAGCAGTCTTCCGTAATGGGTTGCACTCATTACGGGAAGCCAGGACATATGGTGGCAAAATGTCGTAGGGCGCAGGAATTGTGCCTGGCTTGTGGGGCAGCGGATCACAAGATAGGATTCTGCCCGAATATGGGTAGTTCGTTATCGTCCAACTTTACTAGTCCTTCGGTGAGAGGACCAACACCAGTCCAGCAGCAATAACAGTTTTTGAGGCCCTTGTCGCCTCAGTCCCAAGCATTCCAGCAGCAAAACCCTCAGCAGTATGCACAAGCCCAAGCCATGATTCAGAGCAGACAGAGAGGTTTTCAGCAGAGGGGACCCGCACCCAGATGACATGGTCAGGCGATGGCGATGACCGTAGAAGAAGGATTGGCACCAGGTGAGGTAGTGGCAGGTACTATTCTCGTCAACTTCTCTCCATCATCAGTATTATTTGATTCTGGTGTATCACATTTATTCATGTCTGCACGATTCGCGACACGGATAGGACTGGAGCCCGAGTCATTATCAGTATGGCTCTATATACTTACTGGTAACGGTCTTGTAGGAGTAGATAGAGTGTTTTCCGAGTGTCGAATCGTAGTTAGCGGTAGAGAGTTCCCCGCTAGATTGATAGAGTTCCCGATGGCCGATTATGATGTGGTCTTAGGGATAGATTGGTTAAGGAACCAGTATGCTAGGATAGACTGCCATGTTGGCAGGGTTATTTTTAGCATTCCAGGCGAGCCAGAGTTTTTCTTTTCCCGAGACAAAGTTGAACCTTCTCCTCCAGTATTGCGGATGGCAGTAGCGACAGTACAGTTACCCCGGATAGTCGAAGAGTTTTTAGATATTTTTCCAGAGGAGCTTCCAGGAATGCCGTCAGAGCGAGAGATCGAGTTTACTATCGACTTGATCCCAGGGACAGCCCCAGTGTCGGAGAGAGTCTATAGGATGGCTCCGTCAGAGTTAGAGATATTGTACAAGATGATTGAAGAACTCAGAACCAAGGAATTCATTCGTGCAAGTGGATCGCCTTGGGGAGTCCCGATGCTTTTTGTGAAAAAGAAGGATGGTACGTCCAGATTATGTGTAGATTATCGTACCTTAAACTCAGTGACAATCAAGAACAGATATCCTCTCCCGAGGATAGATGACTTGTTTGATCAACTTAAGGGGGCCACAGTATTCTTGAAGATTGACTTGTGGTCAGGATACCATCAGATCAGAGTCAGAGAGCAGGACATCTCGAAGAAAGCTTTTAGATCTAGATATGGGCATTGGGAGTTCCTTGTTATGCTATTTAGAGCAACCAATGCGCCAGCTATATTCATGGACCTCATGAATCGTATCTTCATGCCTTATTTGGATCAGTTCGTGATTGTGTTCATAGACGACATCCTGGTCTACAACAAGTGTGAAGCAGAGCATAAGCAGCATCTCAAAGTTGTCCTCCAGATTCTCAGAGAGCACCAATTATATGCCAAGTTTAGTAAATGCGATGTTCTGGCTCAATCGCATTTCATACTTGGGTCATATCATCACCAGAGGAGGAGTAAAGGTGGATCCCCAGAAGATAGTGGCCATTAAGACATGGCCAGTATCCAGTACCGTTGCAGAAGTTCGCAGTTTTCTTTGCTTGACCGACTACTACCGGCGATTTGTTTCGGACTTTGCACGGATTTCAGCACCTATAACCCAGTCGACCCACAAGGATGTGCAGTTTGCTTGGACAACAGAATGTCAAAAATCTTTTGAGAAGTTGAAGCCAGGCTTGATGACGGCACCCATTCTTACGCTTCCAGATGGGACCGAAGAATTTTTAGTATATTGTGATGCTTCAGGCAGAGGTTTAGGATGTGTTTTGATGCAGCATGGGAAGGTAATAGCTTATGCGTCACGTCAACTTTGTGATCATGAGAAGAATTACTCGACCCATGACTTGGAGTTGGTAGCAGTAGTGTTTGCACTTAAGCTTTGGAGACACAACTTGTATGGAGATAGGATAGAGATTTTTATCGACCACAAGAGCCTGAAGTATGTGTTCACCCAGAAGGATCTCAACATGCGTCAGAGGAGATGGCTAGAGCTTCTTTTGGATTATGATATCAACCTGCAGTATCATCCTGGGAAGGCCAACGTTGTTACAGATGCATTGAGCAGGAGAGTTGGAGTTTATTTTCTAATAGCGCAGCCAGAGTTATTGGCAGATCTTCAGAAGATGGGCATAGAAGTTGTCCTTCATACCAGTGTGGTATTGATGGCCAGAATGCAAGTTTAGTCCAGTATAGTTGAGAGGATCAGGTAAGCTCAGCCATCAGATTCTAAGCTTCAGCGGCTTAGGACAGAATGTATAGTAGGACGAAGACCAGAGTTATGTATTCATGAGGACGGTACACTTCGACATGGAAAGCGTCTATGTGTATCTAGAGGTGATATCAGACAGGAAGTCATGGCAGAAGCTTACCATTCGCAGTATTCCATTCATCCCGGTGGCACGAAGATGTACCATGATATCCGTCAGCACTTTTGGTGGAATGGCATAAAGAGGGAGGTAGTCCGATTTGTCTCTCGATGTTTGGTTTGCCAACAAGTTAAAGCTGAGCATCAGAGACCGGCTGGACTTCTTCAGTCCTTGCCGATTCCAGAATGGAAGTGGAAGCATATAACTATGGATTTTGTAACTGGATTACCTAGGTCCCCGACCAATAGAGATGCTATTTGGGTTATAGTCGACAGACTCACGAAGGTGGCTCACTTTCTTCCGTTCAGAGTTGGTCAGTCGACGGCTCAGCTGGCTGAGATGTACCTCAGGCAGATTGTCAGATTTTACGATATTCCAGTCAGTATTACCTCGGACAGAGATTTAAGATTTACGTCGTACTTTTGGCGCAGTCTGCAAAAGAGTTTGGGAACTCACCTCCAGTTCAACTCAGCTTATCATCCGCAGACAGATGGTCAGTCAGAGCGTACCATACGAACCTTGGAAGATATATTGAAATCTTGTACACTCGACTTCGATGGTTCATGGGAGGATCACCTGCACCTGGTGGAGTTCTCGTACAATAATAGTTTCTAAGCCAGTATCCAGATGGCACCGTTCGAGGTACTGTATGGTAGGAAGTGCAGATCCCTGCTAGCATAGGACGATGTTGGAGAGAGGCAGATGCTTGGTCCGAAAATAATTACTCAGACAGTTGAGGTGGTCAGAAGAGTCAGAGATCATCTTCGCGTCGCACAAGATCGCCAGCGCCATTGGGCCGATTCTCATCGGTGCCCCTTGAATTTTCTGTCGGCAACCATGTATTCTTTAGGATCTCGTATAACTGTGGCATCATTCGTTTTGGCGTACGGGGAAAGCTTATTACTAGGTATATAGGGCCGTTCGATATCTTCGAACGAGTATGAGATGTGTCCTATCGTCTTGCTCTTCCACTGTCGTTGCGTGAGGTGCATGATGTCTTCCATGTATCCCAATTACGACGGTATATCCCAGATCCGAGTCATGTCCTTGATCATTCGGAATTGGTTGTTGGTACCAACCTTTCGTACGAGGAGAGACCCGTATCCATATTGGATCGAAGAGAGAAGATACTCAAGAACAAGACAATCAAGTTAGTCCGTATTGCTTGGGGTCATCACTCTTTGGGTGAGTCAACATGGAAGCGTGAAGATGATATCCGATCGCAATATCTCAACCTGTTTGACTCATGAGATATAATGTCTTCCTTATGCCTCATGCCTTCGATTCCTTGCTTGCATGATTGATTGTTTGATTGATTGATTAATATAGCTTGTCCTTGCCTCTCTAGCCTCTTAATTAAATTCCGAGGACGGAATTCTTTTAAGGTGGGTAGAGTTGTAATGTCCATAGTTCGTATTATGTATTTTGGTATACGTGTACGGAATTCTGACCCGTAATTAGACTTATCTTGTTTAGCTTGATCCTGGTTTAATCTTGCCTCGGTTTATTTTAGGTTCATCCTGGTTCGACTTGTCTTGACTAGCTAGTCTTGGGTTTTGTATTGGTATGGGTTAGTTAGCATTTTCTGGTTCATGTGGTTTATCCTGGCCTTGGCCTGCATTGGGTTTGGTTGGGTTCGGCTTGGTTGGGCTCGGTTTGGGTTGATATTCAAAACCCCTACCTACCACCATTTCTCATTTATTAACCCAAGAACCATTCTCTCTCCTCATTCATTACTCATTTACTACTTCCTTTCTTCTTCCTTATTTCTTCTCCACCGAGCACCACCGTAGGCAAGTGCAACTTGCTTCATAGAGGAACTCAAATTTTATTGTTCCATTGTCTTCCTCATGAGATTCTAAGACACTTTAGTACTTAGCATTTTTAGTTTCATTGGTTCATTCCATGTAGATCTAAGTTTGTTATATTTTTGGATTTCTCGGTTTTGATCTACTAAGCTGGCTTGTATTCGAAGACTAAGAGTTCTACGAAGAAGGCATTCTGATGTTATACAAGTTTGGTTTTGGAATGGTTGGATTTTATCGAGTCTTGACCGAGATGGGGCTTCCTTGAGCTCTTGAGCTTTTACGCCTGCTTGTCTTGGCCTTGGGGAGAAGATGAAGTTTTACGCACACGTTCTTACGTGCTAGCGTAGTATTTAGTTTTACGCCCCCGTTTAACGTGCCAGCGTAGCATTTCTTCCTTTACGGACACGTTTTAACGTGCTAGCGTAGTGTTTCTCCTTTTTACGCACATGTCTTAAACGTGCCAGCGTAGTGTCCCCTTTACGCACACGCATTGCGTGCCAGCTTGATCCTTTCTACACCGAGTTCACTTGAACTCTACGCGGGGGCCACTCGTACTCGCGTAGAGTCGTGCTCACGTAGACTCTCCCTCGCTCGCGTAGAGCCTTGCGTGCGTAGAGTTTCACTTGGGTGCTCGTGCGCGTAAAGTTCCACTTGTATAGGGTGCTTGCTAGCGTAGAGTCTTGCCCGCGTAGAGTTCCCTCTCGCGTAGGGCTCCCGCTCGCGTAGAAGCGGTCTTTCCTTGGTCTTGCTCGCGTAAAGCCATTTTTACACTTGGGGCCTCTTGGCCTAGCCTAGAGGTTCGCTAGCGTAGAGTCTTGAGCTCCTTTTTGCATACCCAATTGTCTTTATGTCCTTGTACTTTTCATGAACTTGATAATCACGAATTGATTGACATGACTGGACTGATAATTGTACATGGCACGGTATAACAAGTGAATTGATATGACATGACATGACATGACTTGACAAGACATGACGAGTAAGCCTGATGTGAGCTATTGAATGCTGTTGCGACAGCTAGCAAGACATGACAAGAATGAATGGCCTGGACACCGTGGACGATTGTGTTTGTACAAGTGAACCAGTATTGTCTTGCATCATATCTAGGGCAGGGACCCCTGAGTACCACGGTCAGGGGTACCTATTGAAATTGACTAAGACTAATAACTAGAATAGCCCAGTAGTCATGAAGAGATTTCCCAGCTACAGGCAATCCCGTTATCTGGGCGCATAAGTAGAATTGTAGCCTGCCGACGAGTAGGGCACATTTCCAGCACAGTGTCATGTGTTGCACCCTTCATGAACGGATTTCGACCTGGATAACCTGGATGGTCTGCAGGGCTTGTGGCTGTTGGAATAATCTCATTGCATCTTGCTAGTAACTAGGCCTGTGATAATCCTAGTTAGTTAAAGTATCAAGCCATACTCATTGCTTGGCCGTGATTGATTGGATGGAGTCTAACCCAGTCTAATCTTGTCCTGATCCTGTACAAGATTGTAACATCATCTAATTTCTTGTGCTTTATTTCATCGATAAATGGTGGGAAACCAAGTTCCGTTCAGATGAAGGGTTACAACCCCGGTCTTTGTTTGGTTTAAGGATTGTAACTTGGTTATCGGAATAGTCCCATGGTTATCTTATCGTATATCATCATGATTTTTCATATCTCCAGTTTTATTGTATAATTATGTTTTGTGCTAATTGCTGGTTTTAGTTCTTAAGTGAAGCCTCCTTTGTGGCACTTGCTCTTTCTGGGATCTGACCCAGCTGGTTTTGTATGGCCAGATACCGGAGTAGCTCCAGAGGATCTCCCTACCTTCCAGTCAAATGGTGACCATCAGACGTAACCAAGGCAACGCGTGGATTTCCCTTTTGTTCTTCCACTTTATTGTAAAAATATTCTTTTAAGGCGTTTAGCCGGCGAGCACGTGTTAGCTCGTATTGCACTTTACTTACTGTCTGCCTACGGGCGGTAACATGATTAACGAATCCTAGGGTTGATCATGTATGACTAAAACTCTTGCTAGTCTTCATATTTTGTACGACTAGCTTCATGATCATCCAAATATGTAATGTATGGGACGCCTTACTATTGTATATTTGATGCTCTAACATCTTGTAACTGCTATTTCTTGCACGAGATTAAGACAATAGGCTTGTTCATGACCATAAGAGACTGATGGCTTGTAGTTAAACCCTCATGTATCTAGACAGCCGTGACCGTATAGCGAGGTAGATTCCATTTCAATATACGTAGCTGGCTATGTATGCCCCCGCTCTCCAGTATTCTGGTTTCGGGGCGTTACACCAATTTCTTTCAGGACTGCCATACTTGTTAGCTATCTTTACACCTAGTAGAAAACTGTCAACAAAGTTGACATTCCTACTTTATGTTAGGACTGTTAACCTTGTTGGCAGTCCTAACATAAAGTAGGACTGTCAACTTTGTTGCAATCCTACTTGGTGTAAAGTTGACAGTCACTACACCAAAAGAAGGATTTTCCAACACAATAATTTTCCAATTACTAATGGTTTTTTACCGTTACGAATTACTAACAGTGGAAAACTTTCAGGAATTCAAAAAATTATTAGTAAAAATGGCAGAAAATAAATTATAATATTAGTAACGCACAATATTTATTTGGTAACACTTAAAAATCATTAGCTAAATTGATAAAAATTAAAAGAAAATAAAAAATATGATCATGTGCCATTTACATGATAGAAATGTGTTATTAAGACATCACACTTTTTCCAATTCTCATTTCCATCCTATGCCCTCCCCGAGCCCTAGCCTCTCCTCTCTGCCTCTGGCGATGGCGCTCTCCTCTCTTCCACCTCGATCGAGGTGACAAGTAATATATCTCTCTCTCTCCCTCTCATCTTCATTCCATCTCAGTCACCGATTGTGACATCGTGTTTTTTTCTTCCTTTTTCGGAGGAGTTAGAGGAGTGAAGCCTTTGTAGGGATTTGCAAAATTTGGAAAAATTAGGGTTTTAAATAAATTTGAAAAAATTGGGTTTAGAGAAATTTGGGATTGCCTCGATATAACGTCACTTACAAGTCCTGAAGTTCCACATGAAATTCTTATTTACTCCTTTAATATATTTTTTATTTAAGAAAAGTTAATATAAATCAAATAAGCTTTTTAATTGAAGCAGCGGATTTCCGTCAGTTATGCTCATTCTGAGTATCGAGCCTTTCAGTTTAAACAACAGATTGGGGATACAAAAGGAGAGCTTCGTGCTTTTCACAAAAGTCTGTGGGAAGTTGACAAAAGTCTTGTCTTAAATGTCCTTATCATGTGAGTTTCTACATGTTAGAATGCTGGTTAGTGATTATGTGCTCTTATCATAGTTCTGATTTGTTTAATTGCTTCTCATAGACATCTTTCTAAACCTATCAATTCTGGTATTAGCCAATTAATTGTTGCTTGCGAAAAATGCAGTTGCTCATTTGGATGCTTAAAGTGCTTAATGTTTAGCTTTTTTCTTCTTAGCGGTGGACATATGGGTTAGATGGAGCACTCTTGAGGACAACTAGAATCACATGAATTAAGAATTTTAGTAAACATGTATGTTTAGCTTTCATATTAACATAATTCATCCATTATTCTTATTTTTCTGACAATGAGATGTTATCAATAATCTTTCCATGGAGCACAACATTTTTGGCTTATACCACTTAATGTGGTTATTTTGGGACGAAATCATCCTGCCTCAGCATCTTGAAGCTAAAGAGACGGTAGAAAATGAACCGCTTGGGAGTGCTTCAAATTTTACAGTAGCAATGGTTTTGATTCTTCACCAAGGCTTGTTTGCCGACGAGAATATACCAATAAGTGAAATTGGAAGGTTTTAAATTATTGAGATGTCAAGTTATGAGGATCGGTGCTCTATTGTATGGGTATAATAATTCGTAAAAAGCAATTTATTGTCTACATGTTATCTAGGTCTTCTGTCACAACTACTTAGCTGGTGGCTACCACGTTTCATATGCCCCTGGATGTCTTGCTTCCAGCCTTAAACTTGATTCCTAATGTATGCTTTCTTGATCTTGTTTTCATACTCAAATTGTTCTGTCAAAGTTGGCATTATGAGAATTGTACGGAATGTCTACTTTGATAATCACCCAAAAACTAAACTTTTATTTATGAACAACATGTCTCAATGTAGGTTGAAGATTATTTGTTGTGGAAGATATCCCTACTTAACATGATTTGTTCATTTTCTTTATATTTACCTTCCTTTACCTTCTAATTAACCAAATACTTTCTTCTTTCCAGCAAAAATTATACAATTGGTTTTATTAATACTTCTCTACCAATTGCTATGCTATTTTTTTGTACCTGACCGCTTCTATGGGGTTATATAAGGTAGAGATACGATTTGTGACATATATTGTTGTTTGTATACTTTACGACTTACTATATTTTCTGTGTTAGATTTATGAGAAGGTCAATATTCAGTATTGTGAAAGTGGTTCCACAGAAGGAAGCTATTTTGACAAGCTTGGTTCAATAGCTTTGTATGCTTTTATTTCCCTAACTTCATGATGATTAACAGGTAAGACATTATTAAATTTATTTCTTTTATATATATATATATATATATATATATTTTATATATATATATATATATATATATATATATATATATATATATATATATATATATATATATATATATTTTTATACATATTTTTTTTTTATATATATATATATATATATATATATATATATATATATATATATATATATATATATATATATATATATATATACAATTAAAGGTCTCATAAAGTCATAGATTTGATATTAATTTCTGTTTTTTCTACGTATGGTCCACGAGTGGATACTAATTCAGTTCTTCAAATGCCAATGAGCTTTCTTCTTCCATCCTTGAAGGAAACTAATGTGTTTTATGTTGGCCTTTGCGAGAAAGAAATACTAGGATAACTATCAAATGCAAATGAGCTTTCAAATACCGAAATGTATTTTGTCTCGTCTTTCATATGCAATTTTCTGACGAAATATTTGCATATTGGTAACTACAAATAGAATTGAAGAGAATTGATGGAGAAGTTGGGAAGATAGGACAAAGACTAAGGAAATATATGACATAATATAAACTAAAATCCAATCAACCCCATGCACAAAAGCAGTACAATGATGTATAGAAGCAACAATCAACACATCAACATCTACTCAAGGTAAAATTATGGTCGACTTGCAAATTCCTAAGGATGTGCTCGTGGAATGGATATCATATAAATTATTGCCGATTAGAGTGCAGAGTTTCACATCTCATATCTAGCAGGATATTTTTTTGTATCTTCTATTTTCATATTGATTCACTGTTTAATTTAGTTGTCCTTATAGTTTTTGTGTTCATGTTATTTATTAATATGTCAGATTTTAGAGTTTTGAACTATTTATGGTAGATTTGATTCATTTTTGGTTATAGGATAGAGAGTTTTTGTTTCGTTTTGGGGATTTAAATTGAATCCCTACTTGTGGTTTCAATACGGTTTGTAAATTCAATTTATGGGCTCAATTTTATTGATTTTGCTATATAATTAGGGATTTGAGATTTATATATGATCTAGCAGAAGTGAATAGTGTGTTGTCGGATCGAAGTATTTGCGGTGGATTTGGCTAGTTAAAACTTAAAATGATTTAATGTTTGAATTGTTCCAATCTTTTTCGATTCTGCTTTCGATTCATGATAAATATAGGTCTCGTTGTTGTTGTGTGGTTTTTGGTTGGCTGTTACAACCCTTATATGCCTTTATTTTGCCTGGCCTTATCTGTAGTTTTATGTATCAGATTCAATGGACATGATGATAACAACCATGGATCAGGATGCCGAGTTTTCAGAATTTGATGCAGACAATGTGGTGTTTTTGCCTTTGGACTATAAAAGATAGTCCCACATCGGCTACACCAAATGGTGTGTATCTCAATATAATGCATTGCTTGTGTTGAGGTGTGCACATGAGGTGTAGTGGGGCACAAGCTTGTGCCATGTGGGAGTATTTTTCTAGAAGAAAAAAGGATTAATTCCAACAAGGATGCAAGTTGATTTTTGTTGTGCGGACTCGGACTCAGACACGGACTCCAGGATATCTCGTGCATGTACGGAAGTGTTCGGGGGGTAGGCGTGGACTGGCACACTTCTATGCTGATTGTGGGATGATCTAAAATATCAAACTCTATTTTTGAGTATTGGTATTTTAGACCCACATCGGATAGAAGAAGAGGTGAAGTCTCAACTCCACTCTATAAATAGAGCCCCTTGGCCTCCTTTGAAAGATGCACCAAGAAGAGAGTTAAGGGAGTCTGTAAAGTCCAGGAAGCCCGTTCAAGTCTCAAATATTGACTTACGAGCGTTCCAGAAGTTCTTCGTGAACTTGCTGGTTCCTGGAAGCAGATCGTGGTGGGGCGAATCTTGCTTTGAGTAACGGTGATCTTAATCACCCCAGCAAAAACCTTTCCTCTTCTTCTTTCTTCTTTCTTCTCCTTCATCTGAGTTGTAACTCAGTTCTGTCCATCAGCAACTGCGATTGCGAGGAAGAACATGAGATTTATTTTTTGAACTCAGTTCTGTCCGTCAGCAACTGCGATTGCGAGGAAGAACGTGAGATTTATTTTCTGATTATTATTGCTTTTGTAATCAGATTTATATTATAGTGTTCCTATTGGATCTCGAGAATAATCAGAAGGGGAACATTTTTTTGAACCTCTGATCTCGACATTGAGTCTACCATCTTTGATCAAGCCCCGGGACTAACAATCTCAAAGTAAGATCCTTGTAGATGGAGAACTCTCGTGCTTCTCTCATCGATACCAGCTTTAACAAGTTAGAGAAATTCGACGGATAACATTTCCAAATCTGGAAGAGAAAGTTTACCCTTAATCTTTAACTCGTGGACGTAGACCATGTGTTGATTGAGGATGAACTGACGATTCCAGAAGGAGGAACTGCCGATGCTATTGCTGCTACACTCGTCAAGCAGAGCAAATGGAAGAGAGAAAACAGCATCTGTAAACTGCTGATTCTCAATTCTATGGAAGACTCTCTGGCAGAGTCATATTCCAAGAATATGAAAGCCAAAGAGATCTGGGATTCTTTGGGTAAGCTATATGAAGATGATGAGAACAGATCCAAAATCTTCATCGTCGAGAAGTACCACAAGTGGCTCTTCGAAGACGAGATGGCGATGCTGCCTCAAGTGAAGGAATTTCTGAAGTTGTGCCAGAAGTTAGATGACAAGAAGATGTCCCTCGTCGACAAGTTTGTCATTGGAGGGATAGTCTCAAAACTTCCTGCTGGTTGGAACAACTTCTATGATAGAATGCATCGGAAGAAGCTGGACATTAGCTTGGAAGATCTTCTACAAGAGATCCACGTTGAGGACGAAATGCGATCTCAACAGAAGATGGACTCTCTGTCCAACCAACTGGCTAAGGCCAACTTGGTGCAGACAAGAGAGTTCAAGGGGAAACAGGTGGCTTCTCATCACAAGAAGAAGGACTCCACTAATCTAAAAGTGAACGGTCCTTCGTTCAAGCAACAGAAGTTCAAGTCCCACGTGACTTGCTTCAACTATGACAAGAATGACCACTACATGATGAATGCAAATCCAAGCCCAAACCAAAATAGCAGGTATAGATAAACTTGGTTATTTTGATTACTTAACTTGGTTGCTATTGTTGCACAGGTTAAGTTATCTAGCGTGATAGCTGACTAGTGGTCTGACACTAGTGCATCTGACCACGTGTGCTCTCAAAGGAGCTGTTCACCAAGGACGAGCCATGTTATGACGAAGGTCTCGATGGCGAACATATATCTAGCAGAAGTTTTGAAGATCGAGACAGTGGTTATTAACCACCGACAAGGACACTGGAATGTGTGTTGCACGTACCAGAGATTTTTTGGCGATCTGATCTCAGAAAGTGTGTTATCTGATGACTTGAAAGATGGACATTCGTACTAGCCAGATGGTAATTTTTTGGTGAGGAACATGCTTCAAAAAGATGTTCGGTGCTGAAGGAATGTTCGAACTTCTGCTGATGGCAATAAAGTTACTTCATTGAGTGGACTGAGAGTTGTTCTATGACAGAAGAAGACTCAAACTGTCCTACCGAGACCTTATCTTCGGAATGTGGGGATAAGGAGGTGGAGGAGTTTAAGGTCTGTGCAGATACAAGATTGTTAGGAAGCTGCTCAGACGATTAAACTAAAGTACTGATCATCTGGAGTTAGTACACTCAGATATCTGTGACTTTTATCAATTCTCCACAGAGGCTGGTTCGAAGTGTTTCTCGAAGTGCACGTTCGCATGACTTCTCA
This sequence comes from Iris pallida, assembly GCA_029216955.1. Classification (NCBI taxonomy): domain Eukaryota; kingdom Viridiplantae; phylum Streptophyta; class Magnoliopsida; order Asparagales; family Iridaceae; genus Iris; species Iris pallida. The sequence goes on from JANAVB010037020.1 coordinate 12,619,802, forward strand.
AGTAGAAGGATGCAGCATTCGAGTAGTTCAGAGACTTCAGGACTGAAGCTGAACGTTAAACCAATCTACAACTACTCAGAAGTGATCGAGATGTAGAGTATAGGTCTCATGAATTCACATCGTTCCGTAAAGAACATGGAATCATCAATGAGACTACTGCTCCGTATTCTCCTCAATCTAACGGGATAGCAGAGAGAAAGAACAGAACATTGACAGAAATGATGAACTCAATGCTGCTAACTACGGGTCTTCCTAAATGCTAATGGGGAGAAGCTGCATTGACGACCACTTTTATTCTAAATAGAGTGCCGTATGCAAATTCGGACGTAACTCATGAATACTGGTTCAAAGTCAGACCTAACTTGAATGTCATTTGAGTGTGGGGGTCTCTGGCTTATGTGAAGCTCCCCGATCTGAAGATTCAGAAGCTGGGGACTAAGACTACGAAGATGATCTTCTTGGGGTATGCCGAGAAGAGTGATGCTCGGAGATTTCTTGATATTGAGTCAAATCATATCATCGAATCTCGTGAAGAGAATTTATAAGGCATAAGAATATTGTTCTTACGGATAAACCGGAGAACAATAAGGGTGTGCAAGAAACTGAAGTTTTCAATAAAGAAGTAGTCCAAGAAGATGTTGTTGTTGAAACAACTGTTGAACCAGAACTCGCTGAGCCGTCATCGAAGCGAGCGAGAAGGCCGAACAACTTCGGAGATGACTTCTTCACCTATCATGTGAAAGCATATCCGCTTACCTATGATGAGGCGATGAAGACCAGATATGATGTTTTCTGGAAGGAGGCGATTGACAATAAAATTGATTCCATCATCTCAAATAACACTTGGGTGTTGGTTGATCTTCCTGAAGGAGCGAAACCCATCGAATGCAAATGGATCTTCAAGAAGAAGGTGAATTAAAGTAGATGGAACTATTGACAAGTTCAAGGCCAGGTTAGTGGCCAAGGGGTTTTCTCAGAAGCAGGGGATCGACTACTTTGACACGTATGCTCCAGTAGCCCGGATGACTACCATCAGAATGTTGATTGCTCTCGCAGCGATACATAATATGGTGATACATCAGATGGATGTGAAAACGGCATTCCTGAATGGCGAGCTGACCGAAGAGATCTACATACAACAACCAGAAGAGTTTGTCATCAAAGGTCTTGAAGACAAAGTCTGCAAGTTGGTGAAATCTCTGTACGGTTTAAAGCAAGCTCACAAAATGTAGCATGAGAAGTTTGACAAAGCATAAGGTCAAATGGCTACAGGGTCAGTGAATCAGACAAGTGTGTCTATACAAAATTTGCTGACGGAAGAGGAGTCATTGTTTGTCTATACGTGGACGACATGTTAATCCTAGGTACGGATATAAGCTGTGTCACGGAGACAAAGAAGTTCCTCTCGACGAAGTTCAGTATGAAGGACTTGGGGGATGCTGATGTTATCTTGGGACTCAAGATCATCCGGACAGACACTGGACTAGCGCTGTCACAGTCTCATTATGTTGAGAAGATGATCCCTCGTTACGGATATTAGGATCTTCCAGGGATCGATATGCCATACAAGTGTGATCTGAAACTGAAGCCTAATTCAAGGGAAAGCGTCAGGCAGCTGGAGTATGCAAGCGTAATCGGAAGTTTGATGTATGCTACTACTGACACAAGGCCTGACATAGCTTTCGCTGTGGGAATGCTGAGTCATTTCACGAGCAACCCATGCATTGAGCATTGGAAAGCTGTGAAACGGGTTATGAGATATCTCAAGAAGACTCAGACATATGCACTGCACTACAGCGGAGATCCGCCGGTAGTGGAAGGCTTCAGTGATGCCAGTTGGTGCTCAGAAATGGAGAGCGAGAGGTCCACAGGTGGATACATTTTCACAATAGGTGGAGCTTCTATATCGTGGAAATCGAAGAAGCAGACTATGCTCTCGCGGTCATCCATGAAATCTGAGTTCTTTGCACTTGATACCGCAGCGGAGGAAGCAGAACAGCTTCGGGAGCTTATATATGATCTTCCAGTGGTTGGGGCGCAAATACCGGGGATACCGATATATTGCGACAACCAGGCGACTGCGGCGGTGGCATCAAATGACCTCTTCAACGTGAAGAAGAGGACTGTGCGGTTGAAGCACATGACAATACATGATCTCATCAAGAGGGGTGTTATTGCAGTGATTGATGTTCGGAGTCAGGAGAACCTGGCGGATCCATTCACCAAGGGCCTCAAGCGCCAGCTGGTCGATGACACAACTTGTAAAATAGGCTTGAAGGCATTCTGATATTGTGTTATTACAATCCTACCATAAAGTTTTATGCTATTAGTTCAAAGAGAAATCTACTAGGCATCTAGCTTTTGGTTCAAGGGAGGACTATTAACCAGAAGAATATCAAGAACGGTGGGTACTTGTCCTCTGTGACATGGAGAGGTTACGGACCTACAACCACTGTTGTCTACTGTTGTTTTCTGCGGAAAACGAATCCTGTGGAAAGGTTGGCTTAAATGCCTTAATGAGTTTTCAGGCAGAGTGAATGCCTGGAGTACTTTACAGGAAGCACGATAGCGCAACACTATAAGGAGTGTAACTCTATGCTATAGTAGGGTGACTCCACCATGAGGTTCCCAGGTAGGGGTAATGCCTCGGCTTTGTAAGCCAAGTCACAGCGGAGTAGCACCACAAATAGGTAGGTAGCCTAATGCTGTATGATAATCGTAATAAAGAGAGGTAGACAGCACTACAAAGAGGACGATGTCCTCATGTTACAGTGGCATGACACCACGAAGAGGTACCTGGTAGGGTAAAGCCTCGGCTTTGTGAGCCATGTCATAGCGGCGTAACACCGTACGGAAGCGCAAGGCTTCATGCTGGGTAGTTTGGCACTACAAAGAGGCCTATGAACTCATGCTACAGTAGTATGACACTATGATAAGGTACCCAGGTGGGGTAAAGCCTCGGCTTTAAGCCATATCATAGCGGCGTAGCACCGCAAAGAAGCACAATGCTTCATGCCACGACTCTTTATAAAGAACTCACCTATAGTGTATGGACAGAGATATCAGGCCGTCTCTTGAGGGTAAACTTGTAGACGCCTAAAAATTATACACTGAAACCAGGCTGGCACAAGGCCTTCAATGTGCAGCCAGAAGCACAGTTGATGTCATTATATGAGTAGAAAGAATTACAGTTATGGTACAAAATTCAAGGCTTAGTTCATTCTTGTATCATGCTGTTATTTAACCTATGCGGGAAGATTCAAGTCGTAGCGACATCTCTCCTAATGCATGGTGGACAGTCACTGTGGGGAACGCTCAACCCATATATTGAGATATGTGGGGGATTGTTGGTGTTTTTGCCTTTGGACTAGAAAAGATAGTCCCACATCGGCTACACCAAATGGTGAGTATCTCAATATAATGCATTGCTTGTGTTGAGGTGTGCACATGAGGTGTAGTGGGGCACAAGCTTGTGCCATGTGGGAGTATTTTTCTAGAAGAAAAAAGGATTAATTCCAACAAGGATGCAAGTTGATTTTTGTTGTGCGGACTCGGACTCGGACACGGACTCCAGGATATCTCGTACATGCACGGGAGTGTTCGGGGGGTAGGCGTGGACTGGCACACTTCTATGCTGTTTGTGGGATGATCTAAAATATCAAACTCTATTTTTGAGTATTGGTATTTTAGTCCCACATCGGATAGAAGAAGAGGTGAAGTCTCAACTCCACTCTATAAATAGAGCCCCTTGGCCTCCTTTGAAAGATGCACCAAGAAGAGAGTTAAGGGAGTCTGTAAAGTCCAGGAAGCCCGTTCAAGTCTCAAATATTGACTTACGAGCGTTCCAGAAGTTTTTCGTGAACTTGCTGGTTCCTGGAAGCAGATCGTGGTGGGGCGAATCTTGCTTTGAGCAACGGTGATCTTAATCACCCCAGCAAGAACCTTTCCTCTTCTTCTTTCTTCTTTCTTCTCCTTCATCTTAGTTGTAACTCAGTTCTGTCCATCAGCAACTGCGATTGCGAGGAAGAACATGAGATTTATTTTCTGAACTCAGTTCTGTCCGTCAGCAACTGCGATTGCGAGGAAGAACGTGAGATTTATTTTCTGATTATTGTTGCTTTTGTAATCAGATTTATATTATAGTGTTCCTATTGGATCTCAAGAATAATCAGAAGGGGAACATTTGTTTGAACCTCTGATCTCGACATTGAGTCTACCATCTTTGATCAATCCCCGGGACTAACAGACAAAGTCATAAGACCAAAATCCCTGGTACGTAAATAGCTCTCCCTTATGAAATCTGTAATCAAGTTAATGATGAATCTATATAGAAATTGTAAATGTTTCATTTTCGTTGCTTTGATGTAGAATTGAACATGTATCTTGACAAAAGTGACAGATAGACTAATTGTGAAGAGCCAATGGGCGCATATTCTCAAACTGATGACAATGCACCAATTCAAACAATTGTGCACGTTGCAACTAAACTTGTCACCTTCTTGTTTTTAAAAGAATTGGATATAGGGAACTCACATGCTTGACATTATCTATCCAATGCTTCGTTTTCATATACCATAGACTTGTTATAAACATATAATATATGAATGCCAAATGTAACTTTGTCAACTATCGAGTTAAGATATTTAATTAATAAAATTGGTCTTAATAATGAAATAATTCCAGTAAAGTTTTTAAAATCCAATTAAAAGATATCCAGTAAACAAGATGATTTTTGGACATCAAACGGATAACAATAAACACCAGCCAGGTAACCATGTGAAATTGTTGCTTACTGATAATGGAATGATTCAAACAATTGGAAACTTAGAAGTGAAAACATGCTTGATCATCAAAACAGGTATAGCAATTTTTTGGGAGTATCGTAATGAATTTTTATATGTTGAACAATTAAGGACTTGGATATGGATAACGATACGATATACGAATACGGGATATAGTAATTTTCAAATGGGTAAAATAGTACTTATCTATTTTGCATTAATACAGACACCAATAAGGATAAGGATACGACATGGATACAGACATAATTTTCATGTGTCTGTACAGCATATTTATACTAATATTAGTTTGTTTACTCATATGAAGGTAATGATATTTGGAGGCACTGACAACACAACACTCTATATGGCATTGACCTTAGCAGCATTACTGAGCAACCCAGATGTGCTAAAGAAAGTCCAAGATCAGTTGGAAATCCACGTTGGTAAGAACCGAGTAGTCGAGTATTCTGACATCGAAAACCTTACTTACCTTCAAGATGTCATCAAGGAGGTATTTCGCCTATACCCATCGGCACAGCTGAATGTGCCACACGAAGCCACAGGGGATTGCCAGATACAAGGATTCAATGTACCAGATACAAGGATTCACTAGAGAATGCGACGAACGTCGTTCGAGGAGTCAGAGGATTCAATGTACCAGATACAAGTATTCTATCATGGAATGAAGAACACTATTCCAAAGAGAGAGCCAAAGAAGAAGACTACTCACTCAACTAGAGAGAAGTGCTCTGAAGTGCATAAAGCTTGGAGGAGTCTACTTGATCTCTATTTGCTCTCATCATGTGTATCAGATTCATTTTCTAGGAGTCACATTACGATTTTGAGAGGACATTATTTGTGTTATTAATACTTCACATGTGAGAGATTTGTTACAAAAATTACATATTTGTTTCTTTCTTGGTGCTTGCAATTATTTTAGAAGCATAATTATCTTGTTATTACGAGATTGTGTAGACTTTGTTTTGTGTGTGACTATTGAATTTTGTATTTGAGAGCTGAAAGCATTAATTGTGTTGCGGCTTAGTTGGTATTTGAGAGCAGGAACGTTAGGCTCAATAGAGCTACCAAATTTTTTAATATTTTTTTATCATTTTTAATGGTAAGAAGTCGTTGGGAGTAAGAAATTTATAACGGTAAAAAATCGTTACAAATGAGAACATCTAATCGATAAAAAACCTTTGGGAAATTCTATTTCCCAACGGTTTTTTACCGTTAGGAAATTCTATTTCCCAACGGTTTTACCGTTAGGAAATTTTATTTCCCAACGGTTTTTTGCCGTTAGAAAAAATTCCCACGCCGTACTACCAAAGGTAAAAAAAATGTTAGAATTTTTTTCCTAACGCTTATAGTCATTAGGAAATGACTGTTTTGGTCTAGTGGTCCAAACTGAGAGTTTAGATAGGACTATCAGCTTTGTTGGTAGTCCTAACATGAAGTAGGACTGCCTACTACTTCATGTTAGGACTGCCAACAAAATCTGCTAGTCGTTCGCTCCCCATGCCCCCGCAGGCGTCCACGCCCTCGCGCCACCGCCAGTACGTAGAAGACAGAGGGTGAAAATAAAAAAGAGAACTATGGTTTAGGGTTTAAGAATGTAGAAGAGAGAGATAGTGAAAATGACCAAATGAACTGTTGGTTGAGGGTTTGGGGGGAGGGGACATCCCAAAGTAAAATTGGGGTTATCATGAGTAAAAGTTCCACCAAAGTGGGCTGTCCTGTAGTAAGGCTAGCCCCAAGTAAAACTTGGAGTGCCATTAGAATTAGCCAAAAATATGGTGCTCCTGAAGGCCCCTGCGCGAGCCCTTCTACGCGATTTGAGAATCCATCTCCTCTATGACCTTGGAGACGCGCGCTGCCCCCTCCATGTATGGTGGCTACATCCGGCTACCACCGTTGTCGTTGGGCCCGAGTCCTCCGAACCCCTTCCCTTTTCCTTCTTATCATGTCCAACCTCATGTCCTTTCCAGCTGTTCCCTCGACGACGGTTGGACGACGGTGGAGTGTTGTTGTTGGAAAGGTTAGAAATCTGTGGCTCCTATGACCTCGCCTAGGAGAACTCGTCCCACCGTGGGTCAGTTCGATAGCCCCCACCGCCAATCGGCTACTATTTTTTGAAATACTTGCGTGGCCCCTAAGCCCATATATATATATATATATATATATATATATATATATATATATATATATATATATATATATATATATATATATTCGGAGGGATCCACATCCTCGATTTTTTGCATCCCCATGCTATCCACCGTTGGATGTTGTTTACGTTATCTAATCTTAACTATTAATTTGAATGGTTCAAATCAACGGTTAAGATTAGATGACTTAAACAACATCCAACGGTTGTTAACGGGAATGTTTGTATATATATATATATATATATATATATATATATATATGAGGAGGAATCCATATCTCCTCACAATTGCATCCACTCTTTCACATCCATTGGATCTTATTTAAGTCATCTAATCTTGACCATTGAAAAATCAATGGTCAAGATTAGATGACTTAAACAAGATCCAACGGGTGTTATCATGGGGATGCCTGGGAGATGCAAAATTGAGGGGATGTGGATCCCTCTTATATATATATATATATATATATATATATATATATATATATATATATAGAGAGAGAGAGAGAGAGAGAGAGAGAGAGGAGAGATCCACATCCTCTCATTTTTGCATACCCCATGCATCCCCATCATAATACTCGTTGGATCTTGTTTAAATCATCTAATCTTTGCCATTAAAAAATCAACGGTTAAAATTAAATGACTTAAATAAGATCCAATGGATGTGAAATATGGGATGCATGGGGGATGCAAAAGTGAGGGAATGTAAAAAAAAAAAAAAAAAAAATATATATATATATATATATATATATATATATATATCGGAACACCCCTATATTATTCATAAAGGCGCAAAATGCCGAAGCCTTTACAAGTATACCCAATAGGCACAAAATGTCGAAGCCTATACAAGTATACAATCAAAACCAAGAAGAAAAACAAAAAAGTAGGGTGGGGCCTCCTGATATGGTCATGGGGGCAGAGCCTGCCAAAAGTCCGTCTGGCCGTGGGAGCAATGGTTTCAGATCTTGCAGCTCTGCCGGAGGATCTCCCAAATGAGCTGATCGGCAGAGTACTATTGGCCTTCATATCTAGTTTTGTTGCGGTTTTTCCAAATAACCCATGTGGCGGCTGCTGTAATGATCCGGTGGCCATGAGAAGCGTTGGCCAAGGATGCCATAAGATCGTTGAAGCTCCCTCCACCCTGAGCCTGTCTGCAACATTGGGACAGAATGTTCCAAACGCTGGCGGCTAAGACCTCGTGGCAGAAAATGTGATCAACCATTTTGGACTGTCGCTCTGAGCAGCAAGTGCACGCAGATGCTAAACTGATTTCGATGGTGATGAGAATGTCGTCAGTGGGCAGTTTCTTGCGGAGAGCTCTCCAAAGCAGGAAAGACCATTTTTTGGGATGCAGGACTGCCAGAAGGGGCCAATGATGGGGTTAGGAGAGCCGTAGCTGCGGATCGCTCTTCTGGCGGAAGATACCGTAAACGAGCCATTTGCCACAGTCGACCATCTCAGCACGTTCGACTCGTCTCCTAGCCTCAGCTCGAAACTGCGGATGCGATCTGCAGCCTCGACTCCGACCCAATCACGGATCCTGCTCCAGTTCCAATCATTACCAGTAGAATCCCATATGTCGCTAATTTTGCTATTTTTCGAAGCTACCAGGAGGCTAGGGAACAATTCGTCGTCGACCCAACGTTCGCGAACGATCGAGGATTCTTCTGAACCCAGTTGGAGGCATATCACGAGTTCAGCAAGGGTGCGCCCGTGAAGGATGTGACGCTAAGCCGCGAAGGATCTGCTGTTAGAGATGGCTAGCGTCGGATGAATGTGTTTGTAGTACCTGGCCTTCATGAATCTAGCCCATATGTTCTGGCTGGTACGAAGCTTCCACCACAGCTTCATCGAGAAGGCGTCCACTATGTGTGACAGCTTCGAAAATCCCAGACCCCTCCTCGTCCGTGGGGGTGGCCATGGTATCCCAGCTGGCCCAATGATGCTTGTCTAGACCGCCGCTGTGACCCCATAAGAAATCGTTGAAGATGCTTTCAATCGAAGTGAGAATCCTTTTAAGAGGGGAGCACACGAGAAGGGTGTATATGGGGATGGACGAAAGCACATGTTTAATCAGAATCATCTTCCCTCCAGGGATAAGGTAGCGTTATGCCACCATTCTAATTTTTTCCTGATTCTGTTCACCAACTCGTCAAAAATTCTTGTGTTAGATCTGCCGTACACAAGGGGGCACTCGAGGTAGTGGAATGGAGGATACGCGACGAAAAAGAAAGTAATATTGGAGAGGGTAGCTGCGTGTTCTCTATTGATTTTGTGGTGGGCGTATATAACACTCTTGGCTGGATTGTCCTTTTGCCCAGAGCACCTGGCGTATCTTTGCAGCGTGTTGTGAACCACTTCCACCGACTCGACATCTCCAGAGAAGGAAATGAGGATGTCGTCAGCGTACACCAGATGAGTGATGATAGGACAACCGTTGGCCGTATAAAAATGGTAGAAGTTTGGGGCGCTAGTCAGATTGTTCAGATTCCTACTCAAGGCTTCCGCCGTATTGATGAAGATGGTAGAGGATAAGGGGTCTCCTTGCTTGACCCCACGGGTGGATTTGAAAAAACTTTCGGCTTGCCCGTTGATAACCGTAGAGAACTATAAGTTACTAATCGATCTCCACACAATGTTGGTCCAAGTTTTCAAAAAAACCGAAAGCTCTGAATACCAAGATCATGAATTGCCAATCCAGTCTGTCGTAGGCTTTCTCCATGTCTAATTTGATTGCAATGTTACCACCCCTGGTTGGTAATTTTAAGCAGGTAATTAATTCGTGAGCCAGCATAATGTTATCCTGGACGTTTCTGTCCCGGACGAAGCCACTCTGTTCCTCCGAAATAATTTTAGGGAGGATCTCTGCCATGCGAGAGGCAATAACCTTAGAGATGATCTTGTTAGTGAAGGTGCAAAGGCTGATAGGACAGAAATCTCGAAATGTCTCCGGTGTCCTTCTTGGGGATGAGGATGAGGTTAGCACATGAAATGGCTCTGGGGTATCTAGCTCCTTAAAAGAAGGCAATGACTGCGTCCTGGATGTCCGACTTGATGATATCCCAGCAAGAACGAAAAAACACATCCGTAAATCCGTCGGGTCCAGGCGCACTATGGACTTCGAGGGCCCAAACAACGTCTCTCACCTCTTTCTCGGAAGGAAGGAGCTCCAGCTTGCTGTTGTCGATGTTATTAATGAGGTATGGGATTTTGGCCAGGAAACGGGGATCCCTGTGCACAGTTTCTTTGGTGAACAACCGAGAGTAGAAGTTCGTGGCCTCCAATTGAATGCCATGATGATTATTGATGATATTCCCTGCCTCGTCTGCAATCTAATGGAGGTTGAGCTTCTGTCTGCATCCCTTGACACAGGCATGGAAGTAGGAAGTGTTTTATCACCGTCGCTGTCCCATTTCAGCCTGGCTTTCTGTTTCCAAAAATTGGTTTCAAATTTGAGGCAGAATTTAAGAATAACTTTGGTGAAGTGCCGGGCGGTCCTGGCCACTGGCAATCTGTCAGTCGCATAAAGAGCTTCCGCGCGAGTGACGTCGTCCTCGGCAATGCGGACAGCCTAAAAAATGTCCCCATACGCCTGTTTACTCCAAGCCGTGAGTGCTTTCCTCGTGGCTTTGAGCTTGTTGGCCACCCGAGTGAGAGGGTCAGGGGAGTCTGCACGGTTCCACGCGTCCGCAATGATACTCTTGAACTGTGGGTGTTCGCTCCAGAAGTCGAGGAACCATAAACTTTTTTTAATTTGGCTGGAGTTGCATTTAACTTCTACCACCAGGGGGTTGTGATCAGACTCGGTAGCATTAAGATGAGTGAGGTTGGATATGATTCCCATATCCGACCAGTGGGAGTTGATGAGAGCTCTATCAAGACGGGAGTATTGCCGACGGTCGCCTTCCTGTATGTTGTACCAGGTAAATGCATTATCGGTGAACTGGAGGTGGGAAAGGTGGGCGCTAAAGATAAAGTTGTTGAAGTCCTGCATGGCCGTCTGGGGAGGTGGTCAGCCGCCAATCTTCTCCTCTCTATAGGTAATAGCATTGAATTCCCCAATACAAAGCCAAGGGAGGTTGATGAGATTAAGGTGGATGTCCAGAAGGTCAGTCCATAGTTCTTTTCGCTCAGAGATGTCACAACTGCCATGAACCGCGGACAAAAGGAAGCACTTCGGGAGCATGAGATGTTCAACCCAATACGTGAGGGCCTGCTTAGAATCGTGCAGGATACCGATCTTCACGTCCGACGTATAAAGGATCCAGATGTCGTGACGGCTGGCAATGGCAGAGGAGAAGCCTAACTGCAACTGAGTGGATTTAAGTCTCTTGGGAGGGATTTTAGGTTCTACAATGACTAAGATGTCTATCTTGTGGATTTTTTTGAGGCTGATAAGTCTCCTCGTAGTCGGTTTGTTCGCCAGGCCGCGAATATTCCAAGTGAGGATGTTAAGCATTGGGATTGCTAGGAGGGGTTGTTTGGATTGCTTGGAGGCAGACCTTGTGTACATGGCCGTCGTCTCCTTAACTCCTATCTTTTTTGATTTTTTGGTGGAGGTGGTTCACTCCGAAAGATGAGAGTTGGTTCTGTTAGGGATTGGCTCCTCAGATGAGGGAGAGTGTGTTTCTTCGATACTATTGATTAATTCTCCTGTGGTCTGTAGGAGGAATCCTGCGGTGATGACCTGCTGGCTACGGAGGACCTGCTCTGGGCCCAGGATGGCTAGGGCATCTGTGCTAATGATTTCGTAGTCGGAGGAGTGGTCACCATAGAACTTGGGGTCGGCGGTTTGGAGGTCTTGTGGAGGCGGCACGGGCGTACTCGGAGTGAGATCTCAGGGGCTCTCAATCTCTGTACCCGGACTAAGGGGCTCGGGGGGGGAGGGGTTCTTCGTGGATAGCAATCTCCTGAGTAGAGTCGGAAGCTTCCGTATCAAGGGCATTGAACTGGTTGGAGAGGTGTAGAGCTGGAGGATTATAGGGGACCAAGGCTTTGTCGGGGAATGCTTCATTGCCTGGATTGCCCTCACTGGGTTCAAATCTGATGTGGGAGTTTGGAAGCGGAAGCAGGGTGATTGTGAATAAGATTGTTGTTTCCTTCCCGCGTTAGCTGGGGGGTCTTTACGGTCAGTTTTCTTCTTAAGCTCTGGATGTAGATGAAAACAGTGCTCGGTGAGGTGTCCGTGCAAATGATAATGTTTGCAGAAGTTGATGTTGTTGTCGTAGACAATTTGCTGGGTGTGCGTTCTGTGCCCAAGCTCGACGAGGATGTGGTTGGGGGGTCGTTGGAGAGGTCTAGCTCTACGCAGATTCTTGCGTAGTATGCTTTAGATAGGTTGCTTGTTTCTTCGGCTGTTGCCACGTACGTGCTGAAGGAATTAGCGATGCACTTAAGAGCTGCTGGGATGAAGCAAATAAGAGGGAGGTTGGGGAGAGTCACCCAGGCCGATACCATTATTTAGTCTTCTTTGGTGTTGAAGTTCGCAGACCATCTAATGATTTTCATCTGGTGGGAGCCAATCTTGCTGGTGCCCTTGGACCACACAGTCTTGTGATCTTGCTCAGAGGATAAGTGGAGGAGTATATGTTTGGGGTCCAGGGGAGCCACTCGGTAAGTCGCGGATAGTCTCCAACTGGCGATGACTTCCTGGACTCTCTGAATCTTCGGACTACCGGAGGAAAATTTAAGAATGAAGGTGTGCGGAAAGGAGGCTTTCATTGAAATCAATTCCACGACGGAGAAGGGCACTTTGGGCACGGATGATTCCCTCGGATAATCTACATCGGGGAGGTCAACATCGGGGAACAGTAAGCCCTGCTTGGCTGCCCGGTCAGGGTGGAGCTTGTTCGCATACGACGGTACCAGGATGGAAGACGGGGAGGGGGCATCAGGGTCTCTACAGTGCGCGATTAGCGCGGGTGGTCAGGGAAGGAAGGGGGATGCTGCGGGGAGTCCGATGGAGAGGGGCCTCATCGAAAGACTCGGCGCCAACGCCAGTAGGTCGGTGGGAAGAGCATTACCTAGAGGGGTAGGTGGGGCCGACCAAGAGAACGATGCCACCTTGGAGGGCATGGCGCATGCGGCAGCAGGGAAGCATGCGCCTGCCGGACGGGGAGTCACGCCCAGGATATATGCGCCTACGCCAGGGTGGGGAGCATTAGGAAGGCATGCACCCCCAACAGCAAGGGGCACGGGCAGGGAGCAGAGGTCCCCATAAGGGAGGCACGCAGCGATACATGCGCCCACAGGAGATGGGAGCGCATGAGAAGGAGCGGGGGGAGGGGGGCGTAGAGTAGTGGTATGTGCCCAGTGGGGAAGCACAGGTGCCCAGGAGAGGGGGGGCGCATGGGAGAGGTATGCGCCTACTGGGGGAGGGTGCTCGGAAGCACATGTGCCCACAACGGGGGGGGGGGGGGGGTACGCACGAAAGTGGTATGCGCCCACTGAGGACGGAGCCACAGAAGTATTGGGCCCAACTGGAGAGCGCTCACCGGCAGAGCTCTGAGCAACTGAGCGGGAAGGTGCCCCTCCCGAGGAGCAGGCCAAGGGTTTCGAAATTTGAAACTGCCCAAACAGAGGGGAAAGGCGGTAGACGGCTGGCGAAGCAGGCGAGGGGGCCAGAGGCTGCCCGTGCTCGCAGTGCTGGAGAAGCGAACACTGCACCTGGCCACGACCGGAGGGCGAGGAGGGGATTTCGGTCTGCACCGAGCGCGAAGGGGGAGATGCAGACATGGTGGCCTATAGGACCGTTGAGCACCTCTAGAGGGGGATAAATAGAGTGAGTGCAAGCGCAGCAAAAAATAATCACCAATTTAAAAATAAAAACAGATAACTATGGTAGTAAATAAGAGATATTTAATAAATATAGCAAGAGATAGAGAAATCAAACTCAGTGACACATCGATGTATACTGGTATCCCTCTGAGAGGACTAATCCAGTCTCGAGTACTCTTACTCGATGTTAATCCACTAAGGCACAAGCTAATTGAGAGCTTGCAGTCTCTTACAACACCGTGCTTGGTGATAAGTGCACGACCGACTTCAAAATACCGTGCTTGGCGACGAGCGCACGACCGGCTCCACAACAAAGATAGTTTTTGAACTTTGAACAACCTCTTTACAACTCTTGAGAACCAAAAGACTCTAGATCAAATAGATATTACTGGCTTTTGGCTAAGAGATGTGTAGGTGAAATATTAAAGCTTTTGATCAGATGAAAATACTTATTAAAGAGAGAAGAGAAGATGAATTGATTGAGTGATTTGGAATGAGAAATATTCTTCTATTTATAGGTGTTTTCGAGGACCGAATTTGGGAAGAATTCGGGCAGAGTTCTGATGCAAAGATTTTGCAAATGAACATTGCATGCAGATTTGGAGGCAACAAATATTTAAATTGAAACTGACCGAACTCGGTCAGAGTTCGGACCGAACTCGGGCCGAACTCGGCTTGAGTTCTGTCTCAGTAAAAATGTAAGACATTTGTCAAATTTTGTTGCAGAAGGAAAATAAAATTTTTGGTAGGTGGACTATGGATGGGTAGGCTGTATAGGAAAGTGGACTATGATTAACCTAAGCTAGTATTATCCAGTCAATCTTACAATTTATTTCCTAGACTCAATAAAGATAAAAATACATAATAAATTATAAAAATGACTCGGACTAGATTCCAATGAAAATAAGCTTCAGAATAATGATTTACGTGCTTGCTGATGTAGTAGTATGCTTTTTGATATTGATTTCACAAGACCTGAAATGATTAGCAGCAGTTCGTATATTTTATGTATTGACTTAAGTTAATGTCGATTGTTAAAATCGGGTATGACCATGGAATGGGCCAACAATCTCTCCCATTTTGATAATTGACAAACTTAAGTCTATACTAAAATATATCTAAATAGAACAAAATAAAAATACCTGAAAAAGAGTATATGATGGTGGTGTTCTTTCTTTGATTGTTAAATTTTGGTTTTGGTATTACGCTTTTTCTCCCCCTTTGTCAATGAAAAATGGTTTTGACTCCCCCGTAATGTGTGAAGCCAACAATGTTCATCAAAAAGACAAAGTAATACTAGAGAGATAACCACAAATAACAACATTGTCACAAATAATAAGTGCATAAAAGAAATAACTAGTAGTGGAATACTAAAAGTCATACAAAGTGAAAGATACAACCATCACAATCTGCTAATAAATGTCTAACTGTAAAGTTTAGATATAAAAAAAACTACATAAGATCATCATCTATCAGACTCCACCCAAAATCCACTAGCTCAAGTCCTCATCACATCGACGTGTCGTCACCTCCAGGAGCATCCGGTGGAAAATATGCAGCAGTAGGATCGAAGTGAAGAAATATCGTCTCATCATCGAACTTAGGTCCAGGGAAGCTGGGGTGATGAAGTATGGTAACTGGATGTGTGGGGTCATGGGAGAGACTCCAGTGAAGATCATCAATGCTGTTCCGCAACACCTGAGCCTGGGTGATATGGCGAAACTCTGAATCAAGATAGCCTTGATGTCGTTACGCTGAGAGGACAACGAAATCATCAAAGCGCTGATAGAAGCCAGGGTCAAAACCCGGAGCAGGGGCTGGAGCAGCAGCAGCAGGAGGAGCCTCGGGATTATCATCGTGAACAGGCTCAACACCAGGAGGCAAAGGAGGAGTTGGATAAAACCTAGACCTACTGAGTTCAATGGTAGTGGAGGAGTAAGGATAGGTTTGAAGATTAATTTCAAACCTCCTAAAGATAGAAGCCGAATGCATAGGGTAGACAAGGTTGCGTCCTGCATTTCTGCAATTAAGCATCCGTGCCATAACAATCTTCGGAACAGAAAATGGAATGCCAAAGTGAATATGGTACATGGCTGACAATTCCGTGAAGGTAATCTCATCAGAAGATCCCTTCTTTGGAAGAAGAACATAGAATATAAACCTATAGAGTTCATAGAAGTTTTGATTTAGATGCTCGGAGTAAACTCTTCTATGAACAGGTTTAGGATGACACAAAAGTTATTTGAAGGAATCAAGGGTGACACCTTCAGGGAATTGAATATGATGAATGTCTACTAAAGCTTCACCTACATCAGGAATATGAAAATATTCACTGATGTCGGTGGCATTGAACTCTAGTTCCTGCCCGGCTACACATGAATAGAAGTTGCTGTTATCTTTTACTTCTAGATTGCAGTAAAACATACGGACAACATTATCATAAATGTTCTCAGCAACTTCGAAAAAATCACAAAAACCGAGACGGTTGAAAGTTGGAGCATATTCAGAAAAGATGTTAAAGTTAACATGTGCTCCAACACAAATTTTACGACCCGAAAATGAGGTCGAAAAATTCCCTATCGGGAAAGAGTCCGGAGTCGTAATCATTAGATCCAGTAGGACGGGCTGGACTGAAGACATTTGTAGGAACATAGTCAAAGGAGGATGATCCTGCTTGAGAGGAATCAACCTTTCTCTTTTGGTGTTTAGGTGCCATGGATGAGAAGGAAGGAAGTAGAATACCTTAAAGAAAGAATAAAGATGGCGGAGAGGATGGCCCACTCGACTCCGAGAAAGCTCGAAAGGAAGGAGGAGGAGAAGCTCTATAGGGTTTTTGTGGATTAATTTCAGTAGAAGAATGAAGAAAACTAAAGAAAGATGAAGAATTTATAAA
This sequence comes from Iris pallida, assembly GCA_029216955.1. Lineage (NCBI taxonomy): Eukaryota > Viridiplantae > Streptophyta > Magnoliopsida > Asparagales > Iridaceae > Iris > Iris pallida. The sequence continues at coordinate 12,636,423 of JANAVB010037020.1, forward strand.
GCTAGGGCCGGCTGTTCGGTTCTGGAAATCCGCACAACGCCGACCGAACTCGGTCCGAACTCGATCAGAGTTCGGTCCGAGTTCGGCTGCTTGTATTTCCAATGTCATAAATACAGTATTTGTTTAGAATTTGAATTTATAACTGTTATACTTCTTCATTTAATAACTTCTATTACTTTGGGTTAGCTGTAGGGGCCGGATCCCAGCTAGCGGTAGTCCGAAGACTAGTGCACCGTGTCGCTTCAGGCTATTTACACCGGTATGACAGAAGGACCCTTTCGACTTGTACCCAAAATAATTTTCGTTAATAAATTACAAAGTTTCGAGTTATAAAAATAAATTTAATAAACATACTATATTAGGAATATGAAAATTCAAGTATGCCGAGCTCTCGCTGCATAACATTTACTACAAAAAAGTGACCTTTTGGGACAACCAAAAACTGTTTCAAAAAGAGCATTTACCGTCCTAAATATTATTTGGGACGATAATTGGGACGGATCTAAACGGTGCTATTAGGGTGGCGTGGCAAAAACTTAAAGGATGAATTTTGTCATCCTAATTATTATTAAAGGACGGTTAAACCAATTGTCCCAAAAGCTTACGAATTTTTATTTTTGAATGACGGTTCATTAATCCATCCCAAAAGGTAAGTATTTGTAACGGATTGAAATCATCATAATAGTTTAGGATGGATTGAAAAGAGTCTCAAAAGAATATAGCTGCTCAACCCTGGTATGCATATAAAATATACAATTAAAATACATATATTGAAAAAAAACCATATAGTACCCATTTTTTAAAACAAAAATCATTTAGAGTTCTCCCATCATTTATAAAATGAACCCGAAATCATTTTCCATAGTTTACAAAATTGACCCAAAGTATCTTACATCATTTAGATTGCTTTACATCATCAAGCGTTCACTCCATCGTTTATAAAATAAAATCTAAAACGTTTTAAATCATTAACATCATCTACCATTTACAGAATGAACCCAAAATGAACCCGAAATCATTTTCCATCAAGCAACATCTCCTATCATTTGCAAAATCAGTCCAAAGTTCATTTGAAGTACCTGCAAATATAAGTAAAAAGAACTAGTTTAAAAAAGACCATACATACCAAATGAACTGCAAATAAAAGTAAAAAAAATGTTAAAAAAGCTTTAGGTACAACAAAATGAATACTTCAGAAACCTTCCCATCATGTACCAGGTCACCCACAACAATGAATAGACATGAAATAGAATGCTAATTCACTGCAGGCTATGTACGAAATGGAACATTCACAGAGTATTGCTCATGATGTCGCTATGTTGTGTTTAATTTTCATCATTTGAGATTGCCCAAAATCCTCAGATAAGTAAAATATGATGTGGAATCAACCTCTGAACTGAAGCTAATAAAAATCTACTGAGTTAACCTTGCATGCATGTATGCTTCATGTTGAACAGTCAGAAGGTTGTCTATATATGCAGTTCTTATAGATGTAGTTGAGCGTGTTGTTGGTTATATATATATATATATATATATATATATATATATATGTATATAAAATATATAAAATATATAAAATATAATATATATATATATATATATATATATATATATATATATATATATATATATATATATATATATATATTTTATATACATATATATATATATATATATATATATATATATATATATATATATATATATATATATATATATATATATATATAATTTTTTTTAAGGGAAAAAAACGATTTATTGAAAACGAAGGTGAGCTCGCGAAGAGCTATACAGGTGGAGGGCTGGATCGCACAAAAAAGCCCTGATAAGCTAGTGAAATAAAACAACAAGTAGTAAATCTAAAATTAGGATTTTACGGAATTTGGATGACCAAAATTCCGAAAACCTACTTTCGAATTTTTGAAAAGCCAAATTTCAAAAAAATTCGAAAGAACAAAACCGCCGCATTGGCGGGGTAAGGCCCGGCACACAACCCGAGATGGACAGCTGGGCGCGGGGATCAAGGAGGGTAGCTGGGCGTGGGGCCCAAGGAGTTATGATGGGCGCGGGGCCCTAGGGACGGGTGCGCTGACCCAAGCGACCGCGCGCTGCACGAGGCTGGCGAGAGCCTCGGGCCCCCGCCTGCTGGATGCACAGAGGAAGACGAGCGCCGGCGGTGGGGGGCCGTCTGCCGGCGAGACGGATGGATGAACGCTGCATGCGGATGAGGGCGCGGCCCGAGGAGCCTCGGGCCTCTCCCCGAGCGGTGACCGGAACCAGGAGAGCCGGCGGCGGGGGACAGGATCCTCGGGGCAACGACCTCCAGAGAGGGGGGCGGGAGACCCAAGGGGGAGGAGGAGGAGGAGGAGGAGGAGGGGAAGGAGGGGGAGGGCGACGGCTACCAGCCGGGAGGGGGAGGGCCCTCCGGCCTGAGGCGGAGAGGGCGTCGGAGGGGGGTGGAGAGGTTGGGAGGGAGAGAGAGGGGGGCCGTCGACAGCGGTGCCGTCGAGAGCTCCTTCGCCGGGGGGGGGAAACAGAGAGGGGGGCCAGCCCCGGGCCGCCGGGAGGCGCTGCCGGGGGGCAGAGGGATGAAGACGCCGAGTTGGGCCACCGCGCCGAGAGGGAAGACGACGACGAGGACGGGAGGGCGGGGAAGGCCCAGGAGGCGGGAGCCGACAGGGGGGCCGCCACGGGGGCGCCGAACTCGGGGGAAGGGGGAGAGTCCGAGGCGGAGGGACGCCGGAGGGGGAGAGAAGCGGAGGGAGGGGCCACGGCCGAGGGAGAGGACGGCGACGGCGGGAACGAGAAGCGACCAGCCGGCGCCGAGGAGGGGGGGGATCGAGGCAACTCGAGCCCAGGAGAGCGGCTCGGCTCCCGAGGGTGGAGGACCTGGCGACGGCAGAGGAAGGGCGGGAGCACCGGTAGGCTCGGCCGGACTAAACCGGAGGGGGAGAGCCGGAGCGGGGGGGTCGGGCGGCGAGGTGAGCGAGCGGTTGACATCATCCGCGGGGGGAGGGGGGGGGGGGGGGCGTCACCGCATAGGCGTCGGCGGGCGGAGGCGGCACGACGGGCGGAAAGGCACGAGATCTCGGCGGAGGCCCGAGGATGGAGGGAGCCGGGGAGGAGGCGAGGGGCCCAGCCGGGGGGACGGGCGGGCGCCGCCGACGGTGAGAATGCGGGCGACGACGGCGGCGAGGGGAGAAGTGGCCGCACTGCTGACCGGCGGCGGCGAGGGTGGAGAAGAACCACGCGAGGGCGGAGGGGACGACCACGAAAGCCTTGCGGGGGTGGCGAAACTGGGGGTAACCACCGAGGAAGGGGAGGGGGCCCCGCGGCCATCCGGCCGATCCGCCGGAGAAGAGAACCGGCTCCGCCCACTACCCGAGGAAGGGGGCGGAGAGAGGGAACCTAGGGCCGGCAGGGTGTCTCCCCATAATATATATATATATATATATATATATATATATATTTATATATATATATATATATATATATATATATATATATATATATATATATATATATATATATATATATATATATATATATATATATATATATATGATCTTCTTAACTTCTTGTAAAATTGCAGCTTATTGTTTCTATATTGGTGTTGCAAATGGGTATATTACTTAATATAAGTAATTTACAGTGGATCCTTTTAATTCCTAAACTTAAGAGAATGTTTCAAATTTCTACTTATAAATTCCATAAAATAGTTATATTGTATGCCATTATAAGCATTCATCCAAGACTTACAGTCCAAATATAAATCTTAATCCTAATATAAAACAATTAAACATAACGATTGTTAGGATAATATGAATGTAGAATCAAACTGTAGCTAAATTATTTTACCATCAATTATGTTACCATACTAGTTTAGTTACTTATCTATGAAGTATCAATTGTAACCCGTCGATCTATCTATAAAAAGCTAAACCAAATGTAGTCTGGTAATAATCTTCTAGATGTAAACTGCCAACCTAACTCTCAAAGCTATTCTTCAAGAAGCAATGTAATGCAGTAGTGTAACCTTCAACTTCAAGAAGCAAGAAACACAACATTCATTAGTTGAATGTATGTTACTTCATGAAGGTGTTTAAGGTTGCACTAATTGATAGTTACTGGTAGTATTGTCTTCAACAATCCTCAAAAGCTCTTTGGTGGGATTATGAGAATACAAACCTTGTTTTGTTTGCACTTTCCTCCTCGAGACCAAAAATAGAATATCCTGCCCTTGTGAGGTGAATTCATCCATGAGAGTATCTAGAATGGCATCCCATTTCCTGGAGAACATCTAGTAGAAAGTAACACACACACACACACACACACACACACACACACACACACATACTTGGAAAATATCTCTTTATACCTCCTGGAACAGGCATCTTAAGGTAATCTTCAACTTACTCAAATACCATTTAAGGTCATTAGTACTGGCATTTTACCATCATGGAAGCACAACTAAATATTACAAAGTGAAAGGACAACATAACAAGTTTTACACAACCTATTAAACTGACAAATTATGGGACATACATTCAAATTGTATATAAATAGAAGTATCTACATTCACTTGTGCAAATAGAGCATAGAAATCTTTTTTAATAAATAGAAATCATATAAATCATAAACAGGGTATGCAAGTTACGTCGTATAAATTCTGAAGAGCTCGATTACAACTCACTATAGATGTGCCATATTGCACAAAACTCCTCAAGAAATGTGTTTAGACGTGCTTTTAGATTTGGTGTTCTGAAGCTGACATGGGGTAATGTTGATGCCAAAGAAATAAACCAGTCATGCTTGTCAACAAGTGCTAACAAATATAAAAGCAACTAGAGCAATATGTAAGACAACTACCTTGATCACATATAATTAGCAACTGTTTTTGAAGATTTTTCTTTAACTTTATCAGATGGAACATCTTCAAGATCATCTGAAAATGGAGTAAAGGAAAATAAAAGATATAATATCTTGCACAATTCCTTATATACATATATATATGTTAGAGGACTTGCTATTTTCTTTATGAAGTAGAACTGAGAAAAGTTTTATACCTTGTAAAAATATCATCAAGGAACATATGCATTGGGAAGAAAAGAATTTGCTTCGAAACAAAAAATACAACAAGACATGGTAGTACATAGGCAAACCATATGAAAGAAGACATTATTGTGGTAAGTTTTATTTATAAATGCTAATTTGTAGAAACTTTGATTGCTCACTAACATGAAAACAATTAACTATACAAATTAAAACCACTACATTACCTTGCTTTATTTATATATCAGCCTTATCGTATCGTTTCGGCCGATAGGTGCCATAAGCTATGGAGTTTCTCCTCTGCTTCTCTGTGGAGAAAAAAATAAAAAAAATAAGTCGAAGTAGAATCAAGTGAATAGTTTAAGTGGTTGTGTTTTATATTGGAACATAATATAATATAATCCTATGAAAACTAAAGCCTTAAGGGTAATTCCACAAGGGTGAGACTAGAATAAACAGCTAGTACTATAACAATATGGAGATAATCTATTATTAGTAAGGGAACTTGCCATTGAAGTAATTCAAGGTGTTGGTTGCTCATAATGGAACAAGATTCACTATAACAATATGGAGATAAATTACATACCTCTTTGAGGAAGGTAAAGACGAAGAGCCTAGTTGGAATACAATGAGGATGAGTACCATAAAGACGGTCTTGTAGTGAACTGTTGGACATGTAGGGGTAGACTAGAATTTAATGATCATATTCACAGCAGTAGCCAAGAAGTGGGACCAAATTCTCGTGTCGAATAGCTGAAAGAAGGGTTACATGTGAAAAAAGATTTACTCATGAAACCATGAATAAGAAGGCATTTGTTTGATATACAAAAATATATATGTTTCGACAGAGCATATTCGAATAAATTTTATAAGTAGTATAAAATGTATGAATTGAAACAAAACATATTCAATTTAATTACTACCGAACATTGCTAATATTCAGATGTAAGATACCTGAAATCAATGTATATATAAGATATTTGCTCATACATAGACTACACAATTTATTTTATCCTGAACTACTTCTCCAGCTATTGGTTCCAACATTGAGATGGAGCCGAAGTTTCAGCAAAAGAAACTGTCGAAGTTGTCGGATTAGTAGTTTCAGTGCCCATTATTTGTTTACATGTTTATTGTTGTATGTGAGTTTTTTATAGACCGTATACATATAAAAGGCTCATGACAACAGGGGTGAGCTTGGTCGGGCTCCGACGCGATACATGTGTCAAACAAATTAGATTTTTTTTCATGTTAACTAGAAGTTCTAATCAATTAAAATCCCAAATCATCAAGTTCTCAAGTCGGGTATATTTGATTTCATCAAAGAGCTCCAAAAAATTAGTTCTTTAGTTGAAAGCATGAAGCATAACATTTTGGATCCCCGAGAAATATTAATATCAGTAGGCGATAACAAGTATAGAAATTCAAGTCTATTTGGTTTCACTGAAAGAGATCTAACAATTCGTTTTTTCTTCTAATCAATAGCAAGAGTGCGACAAATTAGTATATCAAGAAATACTAAAATACACCACAAAATGACACAACTAGCACAACCTTTTACGATAGAAGCTAGAATGGAGGGCGAGGCGGAGCTCGTTGTCGCTGACGAAAACCGCACAGGAGCATAGCGAGCACAAATGCTCCAGTATCCTGAGATTGTTGTTGGCCTTGACGGCATAACTGACGATAGAGTCGAGGCCCTGCAGGGCCTCGCAGTATGTCTGGAAGTTCCTAGTGATCTGGGGCTTGCTGTAGAGGTAGAAAGGGGTCCTCTTTGCCTTCGCCATTGCCTCCTCTATCGTAACACCCTCGATGGAGAGGTGGCCATCGGAGGAGCGACTGAGGAAGTGGTTGGTGGCGGTGGTGGGTTCGGGGGATTTGGAGAGTACTGATAAGGTTAGGGTTTTCTTTCTTGTAGTGGAGAGGGAGAGTGACGAATTAAGGTTGGGGTTGGGGTTAGGGTTTAGGAAGGGATTAGGGTTTCAGAAGGGTTTTAGGGACAGAAGCGTGGTGGTGGATGACATTGGAGCTCAGGAGAGAGAGAGAGAGAGAGAGAGAGAGAGAGAAAAATGGGAGGGTTTTGTTTCTTTGTTTTCTTGGTTAGGGTTTTAAACGATGTGGGAAGTGGATGGTGGTGGTGGAGTCTGATCTAGAGAGAAAGGGTTTTGGTTTCTCCCAAAATAAAGATAGATGTTTGTGATCCAACGGTGGAATCTTTTGTTAAGAGATCCAATGGGTAGGGGAAAACAAGAGAGGAAAAAAATTTCCCAAAAAATTGGTAATGAGCCGCCAAATATTTGGCATTCCCGCCGAGATTATTCGGGACAGTCCTAGAATTTATTTGGGACAAAAAATTATAATTGTCCCAAATAAGAGACCTATTTTACAATCTGTCCAAAATAATACTATTTTGTTGTTACTAAAAACATATTCATCCCAAAAACTAAATTTTTAGGATGTTTCATACTAGTGTTCCCAATAGTATTGTCCCAAAGCTTACTTTTTTGTAGTGGTTAAATCGGTCTTCAGCCAGTGGTTTTGTGAAAATGTCTGCTAGTTGATGATCTGTGTCAATAAAATCTAGGCAGATATTCCCGTGTTATTGGTGATCACGTAAAAAGTGATGACGAATTTCAATATGCTTTGTGCGTGAGTGACATACAGGGTTCTTAGTCAAGTTAATAGTGCTAGTGTTATCACAGTAAATGAGAATCTTAGTGTAGTACAGATTATAGTCTTCTAGAGTTTGCTTCATCCACAAAATTTGAGCACAGCAACGTTCTGCGGTGATATACTCAGCCTCGGTAGTTGATAATGCTACAGAATTTTGTTTCTTTCTAAACCATAAGACTAAGGCCTTTCCTAGAAAATGACACGTACCACTGGTACTTTTACGGTCTACTTTGCATCCTGTAAAATTCGCATCCGAGTAACCTATCAGGTCAAAGGATTTGGTTTTAGGATAGCACAAGCCGACTGTAGAAGTTCCCTTATGGTATCGGAAAATATGCTTAACGGCGCTTAGGTGTGATTCCTTAGGATTTGCCTGGTATCGTGCACAAATGCAAACACTGAACATAATATCTGGGCGACTAGCAGTTAAATATAATAAGCTACCAATCATACCTCGATACTTACGATGGTCGACAGGTTTTCCACTTTCATCAGTGTCAAGCTTTGTAGATGTAGCCATTGGAGTTTCGATAGGCTTTACATTTTCGAAGTCGTACTTTTTCAGTATGTCCTTCATATATTTGGCTTGAATGATGAATGTTTCCTTTGAGTGTTGTTTGATCTGGAGTCCTAGGAAGAAGTTCCGCTCTTCCATCATACTCATCTCAAATTTACTCTGCATACACTTAGCAAACTCTTGACAAAGTTTTTCATTAGTAGAATCAAATAAGATGTTATCAACGTATATTTGCACAAGAAGAATATCATCATCTAAAGATTTGATAAACAAAGTTGTATCAACTCTTTCTTTTGAAAAACCATTGTCAAGTAAGAAGGCACTTAGGCGTTCATACCAAGCATGATGTGCCTGTTTGAGTCCATAGAGTGCTTTCTTAAGCTTGAAGACGTGATCAGGTTTTTGAAAATCTTCAAAGCCAGGGGGTTGTTTCACAAAAACTTCTTCTTTTAGAAATCCGTTCAAAAATACACTTTTCACGTCCATTTGAAATAATATAAAATCATTAAAACATGCAAATGCAGAAAACATGCGGATAGCTTCTAGTCTAGCAACAGGAGCATATGTCTCGTCATAATCAATACCTTCTTCTTGATTATAACTTTGTGCCACTAGACGTGCTTTGTTGTGTAGAACTTGTCCATCTTCACTTAGTTTATTTTGGAACACCCATTTGGTACCAATTATCGATGGACCAATAGGTTTAGGAACGAGTACCCAAACTTGGTTTCTCTCAAATTGATTAAGTTTCTCTTGCATGGCATTAATCCAAAACTCATTATTAAAAGCATCTTCTATATTCTTAGGTTCTATTTGAGAAATGAAAGCTACATTTGCTGCTATTTCAGAATCTCTAAGAGAGGAGCGTATACTTACACCTTTTGATAAATCATCTATAATAAGTGTCTCTGGATGATTTGGTAAGAACTTCAATGATTCAAATTTATGAGTCAGATCTTCCACAGGACTCTTATCGGTTTTTGCTTGTACACCTTCATCATCACTGTCGCTAGATCTATGACTATTGAGCTCATCAAAAGTAACGTTAATAGATTCTTCAACAATCATAGATCTTTTATTGAAAATTCTATATACCTTACTCTTACCAGCATATCCGAGAAAATATTATCCCTTCATCTGCTTTAGAGTCGAACTTACCCAAGTTGTCCTTGGTGTTCAGGATAAAACAACGACATCCAAAAACTTTGAAATAAAAAATGTTTAGAGTCCTTCCGAACAAAAGTTCATAAGGTATTTTCTTCGAGATGGGTCAAATTTAAAATATGACAGGCTATGCTAACAGCTTCTACCTAAAAATATTTAGGAAAATTATGCTGATTCAGCATGACTCTAGCCATCTCGCGTAGAGTACGGTTCTTTCGCTCCACAACACCATTCTGTTGAAGAGTTCTAGGCCAAGAAAATTCGTGGTAGTATCCACTATCATCACAAAACTTTTTGAAATCAGTATTTACGAATTCGCCACCATGATCACTTCGGATACGAGTAATCATGAAGAATTTTTCGTTTTGTACCTTTTTACAAAATAACTGAAATTCAAAAATAGCACCACTTTTGTTTGATAAAAAGTAAACCCAAGTAAAACGAGAGAAATCATCAACAATAACAAATACGTAGAGCTTACCGCCACGACTAGCGACTCTACTAGGACCAAATTAATCCATATGTATCAACTGCAAAGGTCTAGAAGTACTTACAACGTTGATGGATTTAAATGTAGACCTATGTGCTTTGTTCTTTTCATAGTCAGCACATATCATATCTCTCTTGAACGGAATCTCAGGGAGTCCTTTTACCAGCTTCTTAGTGCTCAGTCGTTAGATAGTGTCCATATTAGCATGTCCTAGTCTCATATGCCATAACCAGCTTTCATCTAGGTTAGCTACTAGGCATCTTCCTGCATTATTAGTACTCTCCAGAAAGAAAACATAAATATTATCTTCTCTAATCCCTTCATATACGAGATTACCAGATGACATATCATATATGGTATATTTGTCTTTTACAAAGTTGATACCATAACCATTATCAGGCAAGTGACTTATGCTTAATAGGTTATGTTTCAATTCTGTAACTAGACAAACGTTTTTTATTACAGGATAAGGAGATATACCAACAGTGTCATTGCCAATGATATCACCTCTCAGATTGTTTCTGATGGAGACATATCCTTCTTTTGTCATCGATAGCGTGGCGAACAAAGATGCATCACCAGTCATGTGCTGCGAACATCCGCTATCGAGGATCCACTTACTTTCAGTATGAGAGGGTTGAGAGTCCACCTACAAAACAAGTAGATGAATCATTTGGTACCCATTTACTGAAGGGTCCATATTGATTAGTCTTAGGTCTCCAAAATAATGTGCGATTGTCAACAAGTTCTCTTGCTAAACAATATTGTGATATATGTCCATGAGTACCACAATGTGCAAGTGAGTTTTGAAAACGTGTTAGTGGAATCTGTGTTGACATGCCTATGTGGTTTCTTTGAAAACCTATAAATGAAAGCATGGTGATATTCGTGTTTTTTTCGTGCTTTCTGTGTTTTAGTCCTCTTAGGTGTATGCTTAGCATTTGGACTAAACTTAGGTTGTGTCACAAGTATTGCCTGTTTGCCTAACTTGATTTCTAAATTTTTAGAAACCGCAAAAGACTCTTCATATTTAGCAGTCATGTCTATGAGTCTTTGTTCTGTGACTAAGTGCTTCTTCTATTCTATGTCATATAGATCTTGTATTTTGATATAGTCTCTTTCTTTGTTTTCAACTTTGAGGATAGCCTCATGATAGTTTACTTTAAGCTTGGCTATTTCTTCCGTGTTACCGGTAGTAGACGTCTTTTTACACTAAAAAAAATCATCAATTTAGCGACGGCTATATCCGTCAAAAATCCGTCGGTAAATGTAATTACCGACGGATGGTCGATGGATATTGGTTAAAAAAGGTCATCGAGAAAAGCCTCGTCGCTAACTGCAATCCGTCGGCAAGTAGTCGTCCATCGACGAATTAGCGACGGACTGCTGTCAACCATACTCGTGCAGTTTGCGACGACTCGCCGACGGATTACCTTCAAATCACGTATCAAAAGAAGTAATGATGTATCACTTACCGACGGACATATCCGTCGCTATTTGGTCGGTAAATGCGTATCAGGGAGTTTCTGATACGCAAATTCTGTCGCCAATCAGTCGCGAATGGTCGCTACCTTTTGACGGATTCGCGACGGAATACCGACGGAATATCCGTCGACCCGGTTCTGTGAATTATTCATATTTCCAGAACATTGGCGACAGATAATCCATCGTTATTCCATCGTGAGTCGTCGCTAGAGCACCGCTAATCGATCGGCCTTTTAGCGACGGATTATCCGTCGCCAATATCCGACGGAACATTGTGTGTTTTACCGACTACTAGCGACGGTGTACCGACGTAATATCCGTCGACCCTATCCTATAAATCTTTCATAATTCCAGAACCTTGGCGACGGATAACCCGTCGACTTTTAGTCGTGCATCCGTCGCTAACTAGGAGTCCCCCAGTTAGCGACGGATAGTCCGTCGGTAATTGGTCGCCAGTCCGTCGGTAGATGAGAATTTTTTGAAAAAATAGCATAAAACTGGGCATTCCCAATATACATAATTCTAATATACAAAACACACAAATAATCCCAAGCAATTTCAATATACACAATTCCAATATACAAAACACACAAACAATTCCAACACACAAATAAACACACAAATAATCCCAAGCATTGAAAATGTTCACACAAAATACACAAATATTCAATATTTAAACACAAATATTCAATATTCAATAAAAAGGAAAATCGACTTCGGCCTCAGAAAAGACCGCAAGTCAGACGATGAATCCTCACAGCCAGGGATCATAGTTGCGTTGAGACATGTACCATTCTCTCAGCCACTTTGCATACGAAGGCTCAATCTGGTTGAGGTCTTCTGTAGGGACAGGAGGGTCAGTCCCGATGCTACTACTCTTTGACGGTGGCTCCTCCTTAACTTCAACCTTGGGAGCAATCTCTTTCCTGATGGTCATCGGTTCTTCCTTGACCTTGACCTTTGGTAACACCTCCTCCTTAACAGTCACTGGCTCTTGTTTAAGAAACGAAGACAGTATCTCTTCCTTCACGAGAGCCTCCACCTTCGGCATGGGTACTGCAACAGAGTCAAAGAAAAGTTAGCAAAAAGGACTTAGAAGCCCAACATGAGCATCTGAGCCGCATCAGAATCTCTGGCGCTTCAACTGGAATGAAACCCATGTGCATCAGCCTAAGCATATCTACATGAGGCGGCTCATCTACAGTTGGGTCACCCCAATATCACTGCAACAAAGACTAAGGCAAGATAATACATCGAGCACTTTCGGGCGAACGTTGGCGTGGGTCGCCCTAACGACGGGGACTTCCTCCGTGTCGACCTCCAAGGGTTCCTTGCCTCGGCCCCTTCCTCGACTAGCAGCACTGCCTCGGAGAGTCTTGGGAGCCATCTCTCTAACAAAGAAAAGAAGGAAGAAAAGAGTTCTGAGGAAGAAGAAAGCTTTTTTTAGAAAAGAAGAAGACTCTCTCTCCTCACAAGCCGCCTATTTATAGGCTTGGGCAGACGAGAAATCTATTAGCCCAGGAGCCGACTCCATAAGACAAACTAAACATAATTAGTTCAATCTGTATCGTAAGACAAACTAAACATAAGTAGGAGAAAATCTTGACATAGAGTGATTCGAAGGACTTACTACATGTTCTATCATCGTCATTGTCTAGAAAGATGATATTTTCTTCAACATCCGTAGGAGAACTATGAGGATATATCTTTTCACAACATGTTACCTTATCAAAGACCCTTAATGTGACAACCATGTTACCGCTGTGTCGGAAGACTAACATGTCATAATTTTCTAAGCCGTGTGCTTTGACATAATCCTTACAACCCTTTCCTCCTATGTAGTAATCTTGCATTTCTTTATGAAGTTCAAGACGACATATTTTTCTATTACGAGTCACTATATGCCGTCTTGAACTTCATAAAGAAATACAAGATTACTACATAGGAGGAAAGAGTTGGGAGAATTATGTCAAAGTACACGGCTTAGAAAATTATGACATGTTAGTCTTTCGACACCGCGGTAACATGATATTCACATTAAGGGTATTTGACAAGGTGACATGTTGTGAAAAGATATATCCTTATAGTTCTCCTTCTGAGAACAGGATAACATTGCGCTGTCAGGATCAAGTTCCTAGCCCAATCAGGATAACATTGTGTGTATAGACAAAGAGTGATATGGTGAGGGGTGTATGTGTGTGTGTTTCAGTCAAATGTGTGTGTGTGTTAAGGGTGTGACAGTGAGAGTGAAAGAGTTAGAGGGTGTGTGTGTCCTAGTCAAATGTGTGTGTGTTAAGGGTGGGTGTGTGTACAGACGAGAGCCTCAATATACTAAATTTTACTAAATTTACTTATTCGGTTCGGTTTTAAAAAATTCGGTTCAGTTTTGGTTTTGAATATACTAAATTCGGTTCAGTTTCGGTTTTCAATATACTAAATTTACTTATTCGATTTTGGTCCAAAGTTAATATATACTTCTCTCTCTATATATATACTCCTCGAATATATATACATGTGCGTGTGTGCCGCATATATATATATATATATATTTATATATATATATATTTATATATATATATATATATATATATATATATATATATATATTTATATATATATATATACATATATATATTATATATATATATGTGTGTGTGTGTGTGTGTGTGTGTGTGTGTGTGTGCCGAATACATATATATATATATATATATATATATATATATATATATATATATATATATATATATATATATATATATATATATATATATATATAAAATATATATATATATAAAAATATATATATATATATATATATATATATATATATATATATATATATATATATATATATATATATATATATATATATGTGTATTTATATATATGTGTGTGTGTGTGTGTGTGTGTGTGTGTGTGTTCCGACCCCCCGCGGCCAGAAAAAATAAAAAAATAAAAAAAATATATATATATATATATATATATATATATATATATATATATATATATATATATATATGTGTGTGTGTGTGTGTGTGTATATTTGTGTATGTGTGTGTGTGTGTGTTCCGACCCCCCGCGGCCAGCTACCCCCGCGGCCAGACCCTAACCCCCCCCCCCCCGCAGCCTACCCCCAACCCCCACCACCCTCTCCCACCTGCACCCCCACGGCTAGCCACCCCCCCCGCCCCCCCGCAACCCACCCCCAAATAAACACACAAAACACACAAATAATCCCAAGCATTCAAATTGTTCACACAAAACACACAAATATTCAATATTTAAACACAAATATTCAAACTCCTAGTAAAACCCATAAATAAGTCTACCGAAAACAAATCCGGTCAAAATTCATATCATATATATATATATATATATATATATATATATATCTATTGTCCTCTACGTATGCGCAGAGAGATCTCCCTCCTCAGCCACTGCGCATAAGTAGGATCCACGTCAGCATGATCAATATCTTGTCTAGATGGATGACTGGAACTCCCGATACAACTGCCCTCTGGTGCCACCTCCTCAGCAGCAGGAGGTGGCACTACCTCCTTAGCAGCAGGAGGTGGCACTACCGACTCACCAGCCACTACAACAAAAAACCCTTTTAATGACGGCTAAAAAGTGTCATTAATGACAAACTATGACGTTTTTTTTGAAAGCAACCGTACAACTGTATTTTGAGCCTACCTCTGAATTCTGTAAATTAGCCAAGGAAAAACAATACAAATGATAAGTATAGGCTATAGAAGGGGGGAAAAATAGTTGTACATATCAAGTATCTTTAAGCTACGTACAATTATCAAAACATAAGTAGCTATATATCTATCAATATATGTATTTTTATGTTCATTCACCTTCAAGTAATTGGAATTTTAAGATGCAAATTAAATACTAAGATGCACTGATACCTCCTCTTCAGTTTCCTTTAAACACCTCTTAGTTAACCAATATAATCATTCCACATAACACTCAAATTATGTTCCAAAGTGTTTGGAAGAAATTTTGAAAGAAAAGAAAAAAGAAAAAAGAAAAAAAAAGCCTAGCTGAAACTAACCTTGTTCATCTCGTTGCTCATCATTCCTAATCCATCGCTGGCGGCAGTTGCGGCAACTCGGTCCGGCTGGGCGCTGCAGGCGTAGGCGATAGCCCCTAATGAAGAGGCGAAGGCGGCGGGAGGTGACTAGAACTCATCGTGCTCTGATTCTTCTGCCGGTAGTCTTCATTTAGTTCAGAGCAGTCGAGGTTGACTTCGAAGAGACAGACCCGCTTCGGCTCTGCCGCACACACGGGCATCGAAGCCAGTATCCTCTCGTACATCGGCAGACCGGCTAGTCACCGCCTCGGTCGTCGGAGCAGTCGAGATCTGCGATCGTCTGATCGAAGAGATTAAACATAGGGAAGAGAAAAAATTAACGGGGGGAGGGAAGGGGGTAGGAAATTAGGGTTAGGTTTTGGGACGGACCGAAGGAGTCGCCGAGGCCGAAGTCATGGCGGATGATCCAGCCCTTGCTGGTGCCGAGGACGATAACGTCGTTGCCAGAGGCCATGGAGGTGATGGTGCCGCGCCCCCTGGCGGCGTTGCGCTCGAGGGGGTCGACGGAGAAGAGGGTGTCGGAGGCCCCGCCGGAGTCCATGGCGGAGGGGATCGGACGGATGGATCGGTGGAGAAACCCTAAACCTAACCCTAGGCCTGGACGCTGGACCGAACCCTAATTCTGAGCATGGGAACGGAGTAAGAGGAAGAGGAGGAGGAGGAGGAGAGGGGAAATGGAAAGAAGAGAAGGTATTTCGAACGCTTAATATTAATAAGTTTACAAAATATTACAAGTTTGCCACCGCTTTAAAATATTAATAACGCTTTGTTTTATAAACGTTATAAAAAGCCCAGAATTTAGGGGTGAGCATTCAGTTTATTCGGTTTAAACCGAACCGAATAACCCAAAACCGAATTGGACCGAAACCGAATAAGCAAAACCGAAACCGAATTGAATTGGCCCAAAACCGAATCAAACCGAACCGAATTAAATCGGTTCGATTTTCGGTTTATTCATATATTTTTTTATTTTTTTGAGATTTTTTTTGTTAATATATATAGTAACTAAATATACATAAACATATTTAGTATATACCTATATATATTTAGTATATACCTATATATATTAATACTTATATATATAGTACACACACACACACACACACACACACACACACACACACACACACGCGCGCGCGCACACACACGCACACACACATACACACACATATATAAGTAAATTAATTAAATTTTCTTATTCGGTTTTCGGTTTTGGACCGAAATCGAAACCCAAAACCGAAACCGAAACCGAATAAGAAAATTTAGTATTTTCAAAATCGAAACCTAATTGATTTTTTTTAGAACCGAACCGAACCTCTTATTCGGTTCGGTTCGGATCGATTTTCGGTCCAAAACCGAATAATGCTCACCCCTACCAGAATTAGCCCAAACCGTCACAGAAAAAAGGTATTTTGAACTTTGATAACGCTTAGGTATCAGGCGTCATTAATACGTCTTATCGAGCATTATTAATAGGCCTTTTTTTGTAGTGAGCAGGAGGTGGCACTACCGACTCAGCAGCAGGAGGTGGCACTACCGACTCAGCAGCAGAAGGTGCCTCTCTCAAGCGATGTCCTCGAGTCTTGGGTGTCATCTGGTACGATTGATGGAAACATGGAGATTAATTAGGGATTAAACAAAATAACAATATTAGACGTGTAATGTAGAAGATTCATTATTGTATGGAAATGACCGTATTAGACGTCCTCTGCGTCCTTATCTTCCTCTTCCTTCTCATCTTCGCTTTCATCTATTTTGTTTTCCTCTTCGGATACTTCAACCTCTTCGGATACTTCAACCTCCAACGGTGAATGACCCTCAGCAGTCTTGCCTTAAACTTGAAGCCATTAACGACATAGCCTGACAGTACGAAATGAGTCTCACAACTAGAATATAGAGGAGTAGAGAAGGCCCCCTCTCTGACCTCTCTCTACTTTCCCGCTTCTCATTCGACTCTCTCATATGATATCCATCTCAACCAAAGAGTAGAGAAGTGTGAAAATATTAATATTAACTAAGGATCGGTATCGAAATTGGTATCACCATGAATCTCATGGCTTGTTCTACCAGAGCATAATATAAAACCAAACGTGTGAATCAGAGCTTCACATTCTAATATTGTGAATGTGAAGCTATGCTTCACGTTTGGTTTTATATTATGCTCTGTTAGAACAAGCTATGAGATTCATGGTGATACTGATTCCGATACTGATCCTTGGTTAATATTAATATTTTCACACTTCTCCATGCTTTGGTTAAGATGTATATCATATGATGCAGAATAGGATGCCTCATGACCCGAATGAGAAGAAGAGGAGTATGGAGGCTCACTCTATACACTCATCCGCCTACGATATACACTCTTTACACTCTTACTTATGCAAGCCTTTTGAGGTAATCAGCATTATACTAGATTTTCGAAAAGATCTATCTCTGATAGGCCCAAAAGACTCGGCATAAGTAAATTTAATTTTCAACACTTACCTATCTACTACTAAGATATCTTATATATATCCTTCTAGGATACTCACTCTATACCAATATCTTAAATTTGATTTTCAACACTTACCTGTCGCCTAGACACCGCCTATATGCCTAAGCGATCAATATCGATACTCATAGAAATAGTCTGATACCGATACTGATACCGATTCGTAAGACAAAGTAAACAGATTTGTAATTAAAAATATATAGTCCTTATAGTTCTCCTTCTGAGAACAGGATAACATTGCGCTGTCAGGATCAAGTTTCTAGTCCAATCAGGATAACATTGTGTGTATAGACAAAGAGTGATATGGTGAGGGGTGTATGTGTGTGTGTGTGTTTCAGTCAAATGTATGTGTGTGTTAAGGGTGTGATAGTGAGAGTGAAAGAGTGAGAGGGTGTGTGTGTGTCCTAGTTAGTGTGTGTGTGTGTTAAGGGTGGGTGTGTGTACAGGCGAGAGCCTCAAGTTATAGGTTCAGTTATTCACAGGTTTATGGCATATAAGGGTGTAACAGTACATACATTACTCATGCAACATAGGTCACTACATTTGTATCCATTTGAAAATGTTTGTATCCTATATCTGTATCGTATATGTATCAGTATCCGTGCTCATAATTGTGCAACATAGTATGTCATCTTCGTCTAAGTGGTCAAACTAATATAAACTATTAACTTGATGGAAATAAAGAAGATACTAGTAGTTCATAAAGAAAATTGCTATATAAGAAATGCATAATATAGCATGTCATGTGACACGTGCAAAAGTTAAGAGGATATCTCCAATATTAAGAAAATACTTGCAATAGTGAATAATAGATTATTTAGCTCCTAACACATACATGCTTAATACAGCTGATTATTTGCTGGACCACAAGATCAAAGCTTTTATCAATCATAGAAGTTTATAAGTAGAAGAACAGGTTGCAGCTAAACACAATCTCAAAGTGTTCTCAGTAAACAGTTATTTTCTGATAACAAAAAAAAAATCATGGGCGATACGCAATCCTTGGTAAATTTCATATATCAAACTAAGATCACTGCATAAATATAACATAAGTGCAATCCCGCGGCCAGCGCCCCCCCCCCCCGCGGTCAGCCCCCCCAAAACCCCCCGCCGGCCAGGCCCCCGCCGCAGTCCACCGCCAAACTCCCGGGGCCAGCCCCTCGAAACCCCCCCCGGCCAGTCCCTCCCCCGCAGTCCACCCCCAACACCCCCGGGGCCAGCCTTCCCGCGGCCTGCCCCCCCGCTGCCCGCCCCCTCCCACTACCCCACCCCACCACTGCCAGCACCCCCCGCGGCGACCCCCACCACCGCCAGCTTCATCCGCGGTGACTCCTGCACTCCCACCCCCCGGCCCACCCGCGGCGACCCCCACCACCGCCAGCTTCACCCGCGACGACAGCCAGCACCCCCCGCGGCCAGCCCCCCATGTCCAGCACCCCCTGCTGCCCGTCCCCTCCCACCACCGTCGGATCCCCTCCGCCGCCCAAGAGAGAGAGAGTTACCTCGATATATCATAGCATCGAAGAGAGAGAGAGAGAGAGAGAGAGAGAGAGAGAGAAAGAGAGAGAGAGGAGAGAAAAAATTAGGGAGAATGAAATTTTTCCTCCGTCGGTTCAACTTAAGCTAGGCTTTTAACTTAGAGATGGACTAGCGACGGATAACATCCGTCGCTACTTAGTCGTTAATCTCACGCGATTCTTTTTAAAATTTTCCAACCACTTAGTGACCACTTAGCGACGGACTGTAAGTCCGTCGCTAATACCCCATCATCTGGTCGACGGATTATCAGTCGCTAAGTAGCCGTCAATTCCCCTGCCAACTAGTGACATTTTCCCATAATTTTTTTAATATTTTCCTGCCAATTAGTGACAACCGAGTGACTACTTGTTGACGGGTTTTTATTTCGTCGTTTTACCGACGGCGTGCCAACGGATGTTCACCCTTAAAAAAAAATTGGTGCACGATTAGCCGGGAAGTCGTCGCCAGGTTGTCGGTAATCCGTCGCTACGGACGACGGATTTTTTTTGTCGCTAAAATGTCGTCGCCAATTTATTGTATTTTGGTAGTGTTAATATCTTCAATGAGACTGGACAGTCTAGCTACTTCGATTGTGTATGCCTTAATCTCTTTTCGAGATTGCTTATACTTGTCAAACACATTTCTGTGTTCTTCAAGTAGTTCGCTGAAGGCATTTTCTAATTCATCGAAAGTAAAGTCGTCATACAAAGGGTTTGAGGATACCTTATCAAAAGCCATAAGACAAACATTGGCATTTCCGTAGGGTCTGTCTTCTTCCTCTGTATCACTAACATCACTTTCATTCCAGATACTTGTGTTTGCATACTTTCGACTAGTTGTTGCTTTTCTGCTGGATCTTGATCAATCGTATGGACTGTTTTTCTTCGAAGTTGGATAGTCCTTCTTCATATGCCCTGATTTCTTGCATCCAAAGCATATTGTTTCATCTTCATTGATTTCTTGGATATCTCTCTTCCTTCTGTTTGATTTTTCAAACTTTAGGAATTTTCTGAAGTTCTTCACTAGTAGGGCTTGTTCATCGCCACTTG